>CAWVQO010000650.1:0-45128 GCA_963932275.1 Andrena praecox | reverse complement strand
GGACGCATCCTGTTCAGATCCTAGCTGCCTTTCGACTGCTTCATGTGGCGTCGTAGGAAAACTAACAGAAGTAAAATATTCATAAAAAAAAGTATTCGCGACGCTCCCAGAACGACATTTTTCAGAATTTTTTTTTTTGTAAGTATTAAATGGTTTCGTAAGAGATAATCTGTTTTTTTTTTGGAAAAAATTTTTTTTTGAAAGAATTAATTTTTTGTAAGAATTAATATTTCTTGTAAGAATTAAAGGAAAACTAACAGAAGTAAAATATTCATAAAAAAAGTATTCGCGGCGCTCCCAGGACGTGCATGGACGCATCCTGTTCAGATCCTAGCTGCCTTTCGACTGCTTCATGTGGCGTCGTTGGAAAACTAACAGAAGTAAAATATTCATAAAAAAAGTATTCGCGGCGCTCCCAGGACGTGCATGGACGCATCCTGTTCAGATCCTAGCTGCGTTTCGACTGCTTCATGTGGCGTCGTAGGAAAACTAACAGAAGTAAAATATTCATAAAAAAAGTATTCGCGGCGCTCCCAGGACGTGCATGGACGCATCCTGTTCAGATCCTAGCTGCCATTCGACTGCTTCATGTGGCGTCGTAGGAAAACTAACAGAAGTAAAATATTCATAAAAAAAGTATTCGCGGCGCTCCCAGGACGTGTATGGACGCATCCTGTTCAGATCCTAGCTGCCTTTCGACTGCTTCATGTGGCGTCGTAGGAAAACTAACAGAAGTAAAATATTCATAAAAAAAGTATTCGCGGCGCTCCCAGAACGACATTTTTTAGAATTTTTTTTTTGTAAGTATTAAATGGTTTTGTAAGAGTTAATCATGTTTTTTTTTTGGAAAAAGTTTTTTTTTGAAAGAATTAATTTTTTGTAAGAATTAATATTTCTTGTAAGAATTAAAGGAAAACTAACAGAAGTAAAATATTCCTAAAAAAAATATTCGCGGCGCTCCCAGGACGTGCATGGACGCATCCTGTTCAGATCCTAACTGCCATTCGACTGCTTCATGTGGCGTCGTAGGAAAACTAACAGAAGTAAAATATTCATAAAAAAAGTATTCGCGGCGCTCCCAGGACGTGCATGGACGCATCCTGTTCAGATCCTAGCTGCCTTTCGACTGCTTCATGTGGCGTCGTAGGAAAACTAACAGAAGTAAAATATTCATAAAAAAAAGTATTCGCGACGCTCCCAGAACGACATTTTTCAGAATTTTTTTTTTTGTAAGTATTAAATGGTTTCGTAAGAGATAATCTGTTTTTTTTTTGGAAAAAATTTTTTTTTGAAAGAATTAATTTTTTGTAAGAATTAATATTTCTTGTAAGAATTAAAGGAAAACTAACAGAAGTAAAATATTCATAAAAAAAGTATTCGCGGCGCTCCCAGGACGTGCATGGACGCATCCTGTTCAGATCCTAGCTGCCTTTCGACTGCTTCATGTGGCGTCGTAGGAAAACTAACAGAAGTAAAATATTCATAAAAAAAGTATTCGCGGCGCTCCCAGGACGTGCATGGACGCATCCTGTTCAGATCCTAGCTGCCTTTCGACTGCTTCATGTGGCGTCGTTGGAAAACTAACAGAAGTAAAATATTCATAAAAAAAAGTATTCGCGACGCTCCCAGAACGACATTTTTCAGAATTTTTTTTTTTGTAAGTATTAAATGGTTTCGTAAGAGATAATCTGTTTTTTTTTTGGAAAAAATTTTTTTTTGAAAGAATTAATTTTTTGTAAGAATTAATATTTCTTGTAAGAATTAAAGGAAAACTAACAGAAGTAAAATATTCATAAAAAAAGTATTCGCGGCGCTCCCAGGACGTGCATGGACGCATCCTGTTCAGATCCTAGCTGCCTTTCGACTGCTTCATGTGGCGTCGTAGGAAAACTAACAGAAGTAAAATATTCATAAAAAAAGTATTCGCGGCGCTCCCAGGACGTGCATGGACGCATCCTGTTCAGATCCTAGCTGCCATTCGACTGCTTCATGTGGCGTCGTAGGAAAACTAACAGAAGTAAAATATTCATAAAAAAAGTATTCGCGGCGCTCCCAGGACGTGCATGGACGCATCCTGTTCAGATCCTAGCTGCCTTTCGACTGCTTCATGTGGCGTCGTAGGAAAACTAACAGAAGTAAAATATTCATAAAAAAAGTATTCGCGGCGCTCCCAGGACGTGCATGGACGCATCCTGTTCAGATCCTAGCTGCCTTTCGACTGCTTCATGTGGCGTCGTAGGAAAACTAACAGAAGTAAAATATTCATAAAAAAAAGTATTCGCGACGCTCCCAGAACGACATTTTTCAGAATTTTTTTTTTTGTAAGTATTAAATGGTTTCGTAAGAGATAATCTGTTTTTTTTTTGGAAAAAATTTTTTTTTGAAAGAATTAATTTTTTGTAAGAATTAATATTTCTTGTAAGAATTAAAGGAAAACTAACAGAAGTAAAATATTCATAAAAAAAGTATTCGCGGCGCTCCCAGGACGTGCATGGACGCATCCTGTTCAGATCCTAGCTGCCTTTCGACTGCTTCATGTGGCGTCGTAGGAAAACTAACAGAAGTAAAATATTCATAAAAAAAGTATTCGCGGCGCTCCCAGGACGTGCATGGACGCATCCTGTTCAGATCCTATCTGCCATTCGACTGCTTCATGTGGCGTCGTAGGAAAACTAACAGAAGTAAAATATTCATAAAAAAAGTATTCGCGGCGCTCCCAGGACGTGCATGGACGCATCCTGTTCAGATCCTAGCTGCGTTTCGACTGCTTCATGTGGCGTCGTAGGAAAACTAACAGAAGTAAAATATTCATAAAAAAAGTATTCGCGGCGCTCCCAGGACGTGCATGGACGCATCCTGTTCAGATCCTAGCTGCCATTCGACTGCTTCATGTGGCGTCGTAGGAAAACTAACAGAAGTAAAATATTCATAAAAAAAGTATTCGCGGCGCTCCCAGGACGTGCATGGACGCATCCTGTTCAGATCCTAGCTGCCTTTCGACTGCTTCATGTGGCGTCGTAGGAAAACTAACAGAAGTAAAATATTCATAAAAAAAGTATTCGCGGCGCTCCCAGGACGTGCATGGACGCATCCTGTTCAGATCCTAGCTGCCTTTCGACTGCTTCATGTGGCGTCGTAGGAAAACTAACAGAAGTAAAATATTCATAAAAAAAAGTATTCGCGACGCTCCCAGAACGACATTTTTCAGAATTTTTTTTTTTGTAAGTATTAAATGGTTTCGTAAGAGATAATCTGTTTTTTTTTTGGAAAAAATTTTTTTTTGAAAGAATTAATTTTTTGTAAGAATTAATATTTCTTGTAAGAATTAAAGGAAAACTAACAGAAGTAAAATATTCATAAAAAAAGTATTCGCGGCGCTCCCAGGACGTGCATGGACGCATCCTGTTCAGATCCTAGCTGCCTTTCGACTGCTTCATGTGGCGTCGTAGGAAAACTAACAGAAGTAAAATATTCATAAAAAAAGTATTCGCGGCGCTCCCAGGACGTGCATGGACGCATCCTGTTCAGATCCTATCTGCCATTCGACTGCTTCATGTGGCGTCGTAGGAAAACTACCAGAAGTAAAATATTCATAAAAAAAGTATTCGCGGCGCTCCCAGAACGACATTTTTCAGAATTTTTTTTTTGTAAGTATTAAATGGTTTTGTAAGAGTTAATCATGTTTTTTTTTTGGAAAAAGTTTTTTTTTGAAAGAATTAATTTTTTGTAAGAATTAATATTTCTTGTAAGAATTAAAGGAAAACTAACAGAAGTAAAATATTCCTAAAAAAAATATTCGCGGCGCTCCCAGGACGTGCATGGACGCATCCTGTTCAGATCCTATCTGCCATTCGACTGCTTCATGTGGCGTCGTAGGAAAACTAACAGAAGTAAAATATTCATAAAAAAAGTATTCGCGGCGCTCCCAGGACGTGCATGGACGCATCCTGTTCAGATCCTAGCTGCCTTTCGACTGCTTCATGTGGCGTCGTAGGAAAACTAACAGAAGTAAAATATTCATAAAAAAAAGTATTCGCGACGCTCCCAGAACGACATTTTTCAGAATTTTTTTTTTTGTAAGTATTAAATGGTTTCGTAAGAGATAATCTGTTTTTTTTTTGGAAAAAATTTTTTTTTGAAAGAATTAATTTTTTGTAAGAATTAATATTTCTTGTAAGAATTAAAGGAAAACTAACAGAAGTAAAATATTCATAAAAAAAGTATTCGCGGCGCTCCCAGGACGTGCATGGACGCATCCTGTTCAGATCCTAGCTGCCTTTCGACTGCTTCATGTGGCGTCGTTGGAAAACTAACAGAAGTAAAATATTCATAAAAAAAGTATTCGCGGCGCTCCCAGGACGTGCATGGACGCATCCTGTTCAGATCCTATCTGCCATTCGACTGCTTCATGTGGCGTCGTAGGAAAACTAACAGAAGTAAAATATTCATAAAAAAAGTATTCGCGGCGCTCCCAGGACGTGCATGGACGCATCCTGTTCAGATCCTAGCTGCCTTTCGACTGCTTCATGTGGCGTCGTTGGAAAACTAACAGAAGTAAAATATTCATAAAAAAAAGTATTCGCGACGCTCCCAGAACGACATTTTTCAGAATTTTTTTTTTTGTAAGTATTAAATGGTTTCGTAAGAGATAATCTGTTTTTTTTTTGGAAAAAATTTTTTTTTGAAAGAATTAATTTTTTGTAAGAATTAATATTTCTTGTAAGAATTAAAGGAAAACTAACAGAAGTAAAATATTCATAAAAAAAGTATTCGCGGCGCTCCCAGGACGTGCATGGACGCATCCTGTTCAGATCCTAGCTGCCTTTCGACTGCTTCATGTGGCGTCGTAGGAAAACTAACAGAAGTAAAATATTCATAAAAAAAGTATTCGCGGCGCTCCCAGGACGTGCATGGACGCATCCTGTTCAGATCCTAGCTGCGTTTCGACTGCTTCATGTGGCGTCGTAGGAAAACTAACAGAAGTAAAATATTCATAAAAAAAGTATTCGCGGCGCTCCCAGGACGTGCATGGACGCATCCTGTTCAGATCCTAGCTGCCATTCGACTGCTTCATGTGGCGTCGTAGGAAAACTAACAGAAGTAAAATATTCATAAAAAAAGTATTCGCGGCGCTCCCAGGACGTGTATGGACGCATCCTGTTCAGATCCTAGCTGCCTTTCGACTGCTTCATGTGGCGTCGTAGGAAAACTAACAGAAGTAAAATATTCATAAAAAAAGTATTCGCGGCGCTCCCAGAACGACATTTTTTAGAATTTTTTTTTTGTAAGTATTAAATGGTTTTGTAAGAGTTAATCATGTTTTTTTTTTGGAAAAAGTTTTTTTTTGAAAGAATTAATTTTTTGTAAGAATTAATATTTCTTGTAAGAATTAAAGGAAAACTAACAGAAGTAAAATATTCCTAAAAAAAATATTCGCGGCGCTCCCAGGACGTGCATGGACGCATCCTGTTCAGATCCTAACTGCCATTCGACTGCTTCATGTGGCGTCGTAGGAAAACTAACAGAAGTAAAATATTCATAAAAAAAGTATTCGCGGCGCTCCCAGGACGTGCATGGACGCATCCTGTTCAGATCCTAGCTGCCTTTCGACTGCTTCATGTGGCGTCGTAGGAAAACTAACAGAAGTAAAATATTCATAAAAAAAAGTATTCGCGACGCTCCCAGAACGACATTTTTCAGAATTTTTTTTTTGTAAGTATTAAATGGTTTCGTAAGAGATAATCTGTTTTTTTTTTGGAAAAAATTTTTTTTTGAAAGAATTAATTTTTTGTAAGAATTAATATTTCTTGTAAGAATTAAAGGAAAACTAACAGAAGTAAAATATTCATAAAAAAAGTATTCGCGGCGCTCCCAGGACGTGCATGGACGCATCCTGTTCAGATCCTAGCTGCCTTTCGACTGCTTCATGTGGCGTCGTAGGAAAACTAACAGAAGTAAAATATTCATAAAAAAAGTATTCGCGGCGCTCCCAGGACGTGCATGGACGCATCCTGTTCAGATCCTAGCTGCCTTTCGACTGCTTCATGTGGCGTCGTTGGAAAACTAACAGAAGTAAAATATTCATAAAAAAAAGTATTCGCGACGCTCCCAGAACGACATTTTTCAGAATTTTTTTTTTTGTAAGTATTAAATGGTTTCGTAAGAGATAATCTGTTTTTTTTTTGGAAAAAATTTTTTTTTGAAAGAATTAATTTTTTGTAAGAATTAATATTTCTTGTAAGAATTAAAGGAAAACTAACAGAAGTAAAATATTCATAAAAAAAGTATTCGCGGCGCTCCCAGGACGTGCATGGACGCATCCTGTTCAGATCCTAGCTGCCTTTCGACTGCTTCATGTGGCGTCGTAGGAAAACTAACAGAAGTAAAATATTCATAAAAAAAGTATTCGCGGCGCTCCCAGGACGTGCATGGACGCATCCTGTTCAGATCCTAGCTGCCATTCGACTGCTTCATGTGGCGTCGTAGGAAAACTAACAGAAGTAAAATATTCATAAAAAAAGTATTCGCGGCGCTCCCAGGACGTGCATGGACGCATCCTGTTCAGATCCTAGCTGCCTTTCGACTGCTTCATGTGGCGTCGTAGGAAAACTAACAGAAGTAAAATATTCATAAAAAAAGTATTCGCGGCGCTCCCAGAACGACATTTTTCAGAATTTTTTTTTTGTAAGTATTAAATGGTTTTGTAAGAGTTAATCATGTTTTTTTTTTGGAAAAAGTTTTTTTTTGAAAGAATTAATTTTTTGTAAGAATTAATATTTCTTGTAAGAATTAAAGGAAAACTAACAGAAGTAAAATATTCCTAAAAAAAATATTCGCGGCGCTCCCAGGACGTGCATGGACGCATCCTGTTCAGATCCTATCTGCCATTCGACTGCTTCATGTGGCGTCGTAGGAAAACTAACAGAAGTAAAATATTCATAAAAAAAGTATTCGCGGCGCTCCCAGGACGTGCATGGACGCATCCTGTTCAGATCCTAGCTGCCTTTCGACTGCTTCATGTGGCGTCGTTGGAAAACTAACAGAAGTAAAATATTCATAAAAAAAAGTATTCGCGACGCTCCCAGAACGACATTTTTCAGAATTTTTTTTTTGTAAGTATTAAATGGTTTCGTAAGAGATAATCTGTTTTTTTTTTGGAAAAAATTTTTTTTTGAAAGAATTAATTTTTTGTAAGAATTAATATTTCTTGTAAGAATTAAAGGAAAACTAACAGAAGTAAAATATTCATAAAAAAAGTATTCGCGGCGCTCCCAGGACGTGCATGGACGCATCCTGTTCAGATCCTAGCTGCCATTCGACTGCTTCATGTGGCGTCGTAGGAAAACTAACAGAAGTAAAATATTCATAAAAAAAGTATTCGCGGCGCTCCCAGGACGTGCATGGACGCATCCTGTTCAGATCCTAGCTGCCTTTCGACTGCTTCATGTGGCGTCGTAGGAAAACTAACAGAAGTAAAATATTCATAAAAAAAGTATTCGCGGCGCTCCCAGAACGACATTTTTCAGAATTTTTTTTTTGTAAGTATTAAATGGTTTTGTAAGAGTTAATCATGTTTTTTTTTTGGAAAAAGTTTTTTTTTGAAAGAATTAATTTTTTGTAAGAATCAATATTTCTTGTAAGAATTAAAGGAAAACTAACAGAAGTAAAATATTCATAAAAAAAGTATTCGCGGCGCTCCCAGAACGACATTTTTCAGAATTTTTTTTTTGTAAGTATTAAATGGTTTTGTAAGAGTTAATCATGTTTTTTTTTTGGAAAAAGTTTTTTTTTGAAAGAATTAATTTTTTGTAAGAATTAATATTTCTTGTAAGAATTAAAGGAAAACTAACAGAAGTAAAATATTCCTAAAAAAAATATTCGCGGCGCTCCCAGGACGTGCATGGACGCATCCTGTTCAGATCCTATCTGCCATTCGACTGCTTCATGTGGCGTCGTAGGAAAACTAACAGAAGTAAAATATTCATAAAAAAAGTATTCGCGGCGCTCCCAGAACGACATTTTTCAGAATTTTTTTTTTGTAAGTATTAAATGGTTTTGTAAGAGTTAATCATGTTTTTTTTTTGGAAAAAGTTTTTTTTTGAAAGAATTAATTTTTTGTAAGAATCAATATTTCTTGTAAGAATTAAAGGAAAACTAACAGAAGTAAAATATTCCTAAAAAATATATTCGCGGCGCTCCCAGGACGTGCATGGACGCATCCTGTTCAGATCCTATCTGCCATTCGACTGCTTCATGTGGCGTCGTAGGAAAACTAACAGAAGTAAAATATTCATAAAAAAAGTATTCGCGGCGCTCCCAGGACGTGCATGGACGCATCCTGTTCAGATCCTAGCTGCCTTTCGACTGCTTCATGTGGCGTCGTAGGAAAACTAACAGAAGTAAAATATTCATAAAAAAAGTATTCGCGGCGCTCCCAGGACGTGCATGGACGCATCCTGTTCAGATCCTAGCTGCCTTTCGACTGCTTCATGTGGCGTCGTAGGAAAACTAACAGAAGTAAAATATTCATAAAAAAAAGTATTCGCGACGCTCCCAGAACGACATTTTTCAGAATTTTTTTTTTTGTAAGTATTAAATGGTTTCGTAAGAGATAATCTGTTTTTTTTTTGGAAAAAATTTTTTTTTGAAAGAATTAATTTTTTGTAAGAATTAATATTTCTTGTAAGAATTAAAGGAAAACTAACAGAAGTAAAATATTCATAAAAAAAGTATTCGCGGCGCTCCCAGGACGTGCATGGACGCATCCTGTTCAGATCCTAGCTGCCTTTCGACTGCTTCATGTGGCGTCGTAGGAAAACTAACAGAAGTAAAATATTCATAAAAAAAGTATTCGCGGTGCTCCCAGGACGTGCATGGACGCATCCTGTTCAGATCCTAGCTGCCATTCGACTGCTTCATGTGGCGTCGTAGGAAAACTAACAGAAGTAAAATATTCATAAAAAAAGTATTCGCGGCGCTCCCAGGACGTGCATGGACGCATCCTGTTCAGATCCTAGCTGCCTTTCGACTGCTTCATGTGGCGTCGTGGGAAAACTAACAGAAGTAAAATATTCATAAAAAAAAGTATTCGCGACGCTCCCAGAACGACATTTTTCAGAATTTTTTTTTTGTAAGTATTAAATGGTTTCGTAAGAGATAATCTGTTTTTTTTTTGGAAAAAATTTTTTTTTGAAAGAATTAATTTTTTGTAAGAATTAATATTTCTTGTAAGAATTAAAGGAAAACTAACAGAAGTAAAATATTCATAAAAAAAGTATTCGCGGCGCTCCCAGGACGTGCATGGACGCATCCTGTTCAGATCCTAGCTGCCTTTCGACTGCTTCATGTGGCGTCGTAGGAAAACTAACAGAAGTAAAATATTCATAAAAAAAGTATTCGCGGCGCTCCCAGGACGTGCATGGACGCATCCTGTTCAGATCCTAGCTGCCTTTCGACTGCTTCATGTGGCGTCGTTGGAAAACTAACAGAAGTAAAATATTCATAAAAAAAAGTATTCGCGACGCTCCCAGAACGACATTTTTCAGAATTTTTTTTTTTTGTAAGTATTAAATGGTTTCGTAAGAGATAATCTGTTTTTTTTTTGGAAAAAAATTTTTTTTGAAAGAATTAATTTTTTGTAAGAATTAATATTTCTTGTAAGAATTAAAGGAAAACTAACAGAAGTAAAATATTCATAAAAAAAGTATTCGCGGCGCTCCCAGGACGTGCATGGACGCATCCTGTTCAGATCCTATCTGCCATTCGACTGCTTCATGTGGCGTCGTAGGAAAACTAACAGAAGTAAAATATTCATAAAAAAAGTATTCGCGGCGCTCCCAGAACGACATTTTTCAGAATTTTTTTTTTGTAAGTATTAAATGGTTTTGTAAGAGTTAATCATGTTTTTTTTTTGGAAAAAGTTTTTTTTTGAAAGAATTAATTTTTTGTAAGAATTAATATTTCTTGTAAGAATTAAAGGAAAACTAACAGAAGTAAAATATTCCTAAAAAAAATATTCGCGGCGCTCCCAGGACGTGCATGGACGCATCCTGTTCAGATCCTATCTGCCATTCGACTGCTTCATGTGGCGTCGTAGGAAAACTAACAGAAGTAAAATATTCATAAAAAAAGTATTCGCGGCGCTCCCAGGACGTGCATGGACGCATCCTGTTCAGATCCTAGCTGCCATTCGACTGCTTCATGTGGCGTCGTAGGAAAACTAACAGAAGTAAAATATTCATAAAAAAAGTATTCGCGGCGCTCCCAGGACGTGCATGGACGCATCCTGTTCAGATCCTAGCTGCCTTTCGACTGCTTCATGTGGCGTCGTAGGAAAACTAACAGAAGTAAAATATTCATAAAAAAAGTATTCGCGGCGCTCCCAGAACGACATTTTTCAGAATTTTTTTTTTGTAAGTATTAAATGGTTTTGTAAGAGTTAATCATGTTTTTTTTTTGGAAAAAGTTTTTTTTTGAAAGAATTAATTTTTTGTAAGAATCAATATTTCTTGTAAGAATTAAAGGAAAACTAACAGAAGTAAAATATTCATAAAAAAAGTATTCGCGGCGCTCCCAGAACGACATTTTTCAGAATTTTTTTTTTGTAAGTATTAAATGGTTTTGTAAGAGTTAATCATGTTTTTTTTTTGGAAAAAGTTTTTTTTTGAAAGAATTAATTTTTTGTAAGAATTAATATTTCTTGTAAGAATTAAAGGAAAACTAACAGAAGTAAAATATTCCTAAAAAAAATATTCGCGGCGCTCCCAGGACGTGCATGGACGCATCCTGTTCAGATCCTATCTGCCATTCGACTGCTTCATGTGGCGTCGTAGGAAAACTAACAGAAGTAAAATATTCATAAAAAAAGTATTCGCGGCGCTCCCAGAACGACATTTTTCAGAATTTTTTTTTTGTAAGTATTAAATGGTTTTGTAAGAGTTAATCATGTTTTTTTTTTGGAAAAAGTTTTTTTTTGAAAGAATTAATTTTTTGTAAGAATCAATATTTCTTGTAAGAATTAAAGGAAAACTAACAGAAGTAAAATATTCCTAAAAAAAATATTCGCGGCGCTCCCAGGACGTGCATGGACGCATCCTGTTCAGATCCTATCTGCCATTCGACTGCTTCATGTGGCGTCGTAGGAAAACTAACAGAAGTAAAATATTCATAAAAAAAGTATTCGCGGCGCTCCCAGGACGTGCATGGACGCATCCTGTTCAGATCCTAGCTGCCTTTCGACTGCTTCATGTGGCGTCGTAGGAAAACTAACAGAAGTAAAATATTCATAAAAAAAGTATTCGCGGCGCTCCCAGGACGTGCATGGACGCATCCTGTTCAGATCCTAGCTGCCTTTCGACTGCTTCATGTGGCGTCGTAGGAAAACTAACAGAAGTAAAATATTCATAAAAAAAAGTATTCGCGACGCTCCCAGAACGACATTTTTCAGAATTTTTTTTTTTGTAAGTATTAAATGGTTTCGTAAGAGATAATCTGTTTTTTTTTTGGAAAAAATTTTTTTTTGAAAGAATTAATTTTTTGTAAGAATTAATATTTCTTGTAAGAATTAAAGGAAAACTAACAGAAGTAAAATATTCATAAAAAAAGTATTCGCGGTGCTCCCAGGACGTGCATGGACGCATCCTGTTCAGATCCTAGCTGCCATTCGACTGCTTCATGTGGCGTCGTAGGAAAACTAACAGAAGTAAAATATTCATAAAAAAAGTATTCGCGGCGCTCCCAGGACGTGCATGGACGCATCCTGTTCAGATCCTAGCTGCCTTTCGACTGCTTCATGTGGCGTCGTGGGAAAACTAACAGAAGTAAAATATTCATAAAAAAAAGTATTCGCGACGCTCCCAGAACGACATTTTTCAGAATTTTTTTTTTGTAAGTATTAAATGGTTTCGTAAGAGATAATCTGTTTTTTTTTTGGAAAAAATTTTTTTTTGAAAGAATTAATTTTTTGTAAGAATTAATATTTCTTGTAAGAATTAAAGGAAAACTAACAGAAGTAAAATATTCATAAAAAAAGTATTCGCGGCGCTCCCAGGACGTGCATGGACGCATCCTGTTCAGATCCTAGCTGCCTTTCGACTGCTTCATGTGGCGTCGTAGGAAAACTAACAGAAGTAAAATATTCATAAAAAAAGTATTCGCGGCGCTCCCAGGACGTGCATGGACGCATCCTGTTCAGATCCTAGCTGCCTTTCGACTGCTTCATGTGGCGTCGTTGGAAAACTAACAGAAGTAAAATATTCATAAAAAAAAGTATTCGCGACGCTCCCAGAACGACATTTTTCAGAATTTTTTTTTTTTGTAAGTATTAAATGGTTTCGTAAGAGATAATCTGTTTTTTTTTTGGAAAAAAATTTTTTTTGAAAGAATTAATTTTTTGTAAGAATTAATATTTCTTGTAAGAATTAAAGGAAAACTAACAGAAGTAAAATATTCATAAAAAAAGTATTCGCGGCGCTCCCAGGACGTGCATGGACGCATCCTGTTCAGATCCTATCTGCCATTCGACTGCTTCATGTGGCGTCGTAGGAAAACTAACAGAAGTAAAATATTCATAAAAAAAGTATTCGCGGCGCTCCCAGAACGACATTTTTCAGAATTTTTTTTTTGTAAGTATTAAATGGTTTTGTAAGAGTTAATCATGTTTTTTTTTTGGAAAAAGTTTTTTTTTGAAAGAATTAATTTTTTGTAAGAATTAATATTTCTTCTAAGAATTAAAGGAAAACTAACAGAAGTAAAATATTCCTAAAAAAAATATTCGCGGCGCTCCCAGGACGTGCATGGACGCATCCTGTTCAGATCCTATCTGCCATTCGACTGCTTCATGTGGCGTCGTAGGAAAACTAACAGAAGTAAAATATTCATAAAAAAAGTATTCGCGGCGCTCCCAGGACGTGCATGGACGCATCCTGTTCAGATCCTAGCTGCCTTTCGACTGCTTCATGTGGCGTCGTAGGAAAACTAACAGAAGTAAAATATTCATAAAAAAAGTATTCGCGGCGCTCCCAGGACGTGCATGGACGCATCCTGTTCAGATCCTAGCTGCCTTTCGACTGCTTCATGTGGCGTCGTAGGAAAACTAACAGAAGTAAAATATTCATAAAAAAAAGTATTCGCGACGCTCCCAGAACGACATTTTTCAGAATTTTTTTTTTTGTAAGTATTAAATGGTTTCGTAAGAGATAATCTGTTTTTTTTTTGGAAAAAATTTTTTTTTGAAAGAATTAATTTTTTGTAAGAATTAATATTTCTTGTAAGAATTAAAGGAAAACTAACAGAAGTAAAATATTCATAAAAAAAGTATTCGCGGCGCTCCCAGGACGTGCATGGACGCATCCTGTTCAGATCCTATCTGCCATTCGACTGCTTCATGTGGCGTCGTAGGAAAACTAACAGAAGTAAAATATTCCTAAAAAAAGGATTCGCGGCGCTCCCAGGACGTGCATGGACGCATCCTGTTCAGATCCTAGCTGCCTTTCGACTGCTTCATGTGGCGTCGTAGGAAAACTAACAGAAGTAAAATATTCATAAAAAAAGTATTCGCGGCGCTCCCAGGACGTGCATGGACGCATCCTGTTCAGATCCTAGCTGCCTTTCGACTGCTTCATGTGGCGTCGTAGGAAAACTAACAGAAGTAAAATATTCATAAAAAAAGTATTCGCGGTGCTCCCAGGACGTGCATGGACGCATCCTGTTCAGATCCTAGCTGCCATTCGACTGCTTCATGTGGCGTCGTAGGAAAACTAACAGAAGTAAAATATTCATAAAAAAAGTATTCGCGGCGCTCCCAGGACGTGCATGGACGCATCCTGTTCAGATCCTAGCTGCCTTTCGACTGCTTCATGTGGCGTCGTGGGAAAACTAACAGAAGTAAAATATTCATAAAAAAAAGTATTCGCGACGCTCCCAGAACGACATTTTTCAGAATTTTTTTTTTGTAAGTATTAAATGGTTTCGTAAGAGATAATCTGTTTTTTTTTTGGAAAAAATTTTTTTTTGAAAGAATTAATTTTTTGTAAGAATTAATATTTCTTGTAAGAATTAAAGGAAAACTAACAGAAGTAAAATATTCATAAAAAAAGTATTCGCGGCGCTCCCAGGACGTGCATGGACGCATCCTGTTCAGATCCTAGCTGCCTTTCGACTGCTTCATGTGGCGTCGTAGGAAAACTAACAGAAGTAAAATATTCATAAAAAAAGTATTCGCGGCGCTCCCAGGACGTGCATGGACGCATCCTGTTCAGATCCTAGCTGCCTTTCGACTGCTTCATGTGGCGTCGTTGGAAAACTAACAGAAGTAAAATATTCATAAAAAAAAGTATTCGCGACGCTCCCAGAACGACATTTTTCAGAATTTTTTTTTTTTGTAAGTATTAAATGGTTTCGTAAGAGATAATCTGTTTTTTTTTTGGAAAAAAATTTTTTTTGAAAGAATTAATTTTTTGTAAGAATTAATATTTCTTGTAAGAATTAAAGGAAAACTAACAGAAGTAAAATATTCATAAAAAAAGTATTCGCGGCGCTCCCAGGACGTGCATGGACGCATCCTGTTCAGATCCTATCTGCCATTCGACTGCTTCATGTGGCGTCGTAGGAAAACTAACAGAAGTAAAATATTCATAAAAAAAGTATTCGCGGCGCTCCCAGGACGTGCATGGACGCATCCTGTTCAGATCCTAGCTGCCTTTCGACTGCTTCATGTGGCGTCGTAGGAAAACTAACAGAAGTAAAATATTCATAAAAAAAAGTATTCGCGACGCTCCCAGAACGACATTTTTCAGAATTTTTTTTTTTGTAAGTATTAAATGGTTTCGTAAGAGATTATCTTTTTTTTTTGGAAAAAATTTTTAATTGAAAGAATTAATTTTTTGTAAGAATTAATATTTCTTGTAAGAATTAAAGGAAAACTAACAGAAGTAAAATATTCATAAAAAAAGTATTCGCGGCGCTCCCAGGACGTGCATGGACGCATCCTGTTCAGATCCTAGCTGCCTTTCGACTGCTTCATGTGGCGTCGTAGGAAAACTAACAGAAGTAAAATATTCATAAAAAAAGTATTCGCGGCGCTCCCAGGACGTGCATGGACGCATCCTGTTCAGATCCTAGCTGCGTTTCGACTGCTTCATGTGGCGTCGTAGGAAAACTAACAGAAGTAAAATATTCATAAAAAAAGTATTCGCGGCGCTCCCAGGACGTGCATGGACGCATCCTGTTCAGATCCTAGCTGCCATTCGACTGCTTCATGTGGCGTCGTAGGAAAACTAACAGAAGTAAAATATTCATAAAAAAAGTATTCGCGGCGCTCCCAGGACGTGTATGGACGCATCCTGTTCAGATCCTAGCTGCCTTTCGACTGCTTCATGTGGCGTCGTAGGAAAACTAACAGAAGTAAAATATTCATAAAAAAAGTATTCGCGGCGCTCCCAGAACGACATTTTTTAGAATTTTTTTTTTGTAAGTATTAAATGGTTTTGTAAGAGTTAATCATGTTTTTTTTTTGGAAAAAGTTTTTTTTTGAAAGAATTAATTTTTTGTAAGAATTAATATTTCTTGTAAGAATTAAAGGAAAACTAACAGAAGTAAAATATTCCTAAAAAAAATATTCGCGGCGCTCCCAGGACGTGCATGGACGCATCCTGTTCAGATCCTAGCTGCCATTCGACTGCTTCATGTGGCGTCGTAGGAAAACTAACAGAAGTAAAATATTCATAAAAAAAGTATTCGCGGTGCTCCCAGGACGTGCATGGACGCATCCTGTTCAGATCCTAGCTGCCATTCGACTGCTTCATGTGGCGTCGTAGGAAAACTAACAGAAGTAAAATATTCATAAAAAAAGTATTCGCGGCGCTCCCAGGACGTGCATGGACGCATCCTGTTCAGATCCTAGCTGCCTTTCGACTGCTTCATGTGGCGTCGTGGGAAAACTAACAGAAGTAAAATATTCATAAAAAAAAGTATTCGCGACGCTCCCAGAACGACATTTTTCAGAATTTTTTTTTTGTAAGTATTAAATGGTTTCGTAAGAGATAATCTGTTTTTTTTTTGGAAAAAATTTTTTTTTGAAAGAATTAATTTTTTGTAAGAATTAATATTTCTTGTAAGAATTAAAGGAAAACTAACAGAAGTAAAATATTCATAAAAAAAGTATTCGCGGCGCTCCCAGGACGTGCATGGACGCATCCTGTTCAGATCCTAGCTGCCTTTCGACTGCTTCATGTGGCGTCGTAGGAAAACTAACAGAAGTAAAATATTCATAAAAAAAGTATTCGCGGCGCTCCCAGGACGTGCATGGACGCATCCTGTTCAGATCCTAGCTGCCTTTCGACTGCTTCATGTGGCGTCGTTGGAAAACTAACAGAAGTAAAATATTCATAAAAAAAAGTATTCGCGACGCTCCCAGAACGACATTTTTCAGAATTTTTTTTTTTTGTAAGTATTAAATGGTTTCGTAAGAGATAATCTGTTTTTTTTTTGGAAAAAAATTTTTTTTGAAAGAATTAATTTTTTGTAAGAATTAATATTTCTTGTAAGAATTAAAGGAAAACTAACAGAAGTAAAATATTCATAAAAAAAGTATTCGCGGCGCTCCCAGGACGTGCATGGACGCATCCTGTTCAGATCCTATCTGCCATTCGACTGCTTCATGTGGCGTCGTAGGAAAACTAACAGAAGTAAAATATTCATAAAAAAAGTATTCGCGGCGCTCCCAGGACGTGCATGGACGCATCCTGTTCAGATCCTAGCTGCCTTTCGACTGCTTCATGTGGCGTCGTAGGAAAACTAACAGAAGTAAAATATTCATAAAAAAAGTATTCGCGGCGCTCCCAGTACGTGCATGGACGCATCCTGTTCAGATCCTAGCTGCCATTCGACTGCTTCATGTGGCGTCGTAGGAAAACTAACAGAAGTAAAATATTCATAAAAAAAGTATTCGCGGCGCTCCCAGGACGTGCATGGACGCATCCTGTTCAGATCCTAGCTGCCTTTCGACTGCTTCATGTGGCGTCGTAGGAAAACTAACAGAAGTAAAATATTCATAAAAAAAAGTATTCGCGACGCTCCCAGAACGACATTTTTCAGAATTTTTTTTTTTGTAAGTATTAAATGGTTTCGTAAGAGATAATCTGTTTTTTTTTTGGAAAAAATTTTTTTTTGAAAGAATTAATTTTTTGTAAGAATTAATATTTCTTGTAAGAATTAAAGGAAAACTAACAGAAGTAAAATATTCATAAAAAAAGTATTCGCGGCGCTCCCAGGACGTGCATGGACGCATCCTGTTCAGATCCTATCTGCCATTCGACTGCTTCATGTGGCGTCGTAGGAAAACTAACAGAAGTAAAATATTCCTAAAAAAAGGATTCGCGGCGCTCCCAGGACGTGCATGGACGCATCCTGTTCAGATCCTAGCTGCCTTTCGACTGCTTCATGTGGCGTCGTAGGAAAACTAACAGAAGTAAAATATTCATAAAAAAAGTATTCGCGGCGCTCCCAGGACGTGCATGGACGCATCCTGTTCAGATCCTAGCTGCCTTTCGACTGCTTCATGTGGCGTCGTAGGAAAACTAACAGAAGTAAAATATTCATAAAAAAAGTATTCGCGGTGCTCCCAGGACGTGCATGGACGCATCCTGTTCAGATCCTAGCTGCCATTCGACTGCTTCATGTGGCGTCGTAGGAAAACTAACAGAAGTAAAATATTCATAAAAAAAGTATTCGCGGCGCTCCCAGGACGTGCATGGACGCATCCTGTTCAGATCCTAGCTGCCTTTCGACTGCTTCATGTGGCGTCGTGGGAAAACTAACAGAAGTAAAATATTCATAAAAAAAAGTATTCGCGACGCTCCCAGAACGACATTTTTCAGAATTTTTTTTTTGTAAGTATTAAATGGTTTCGTAAGAGATAATCTGTTTTTTTTTTGGAAAAAATTTTTTTTTGAAAGAATTAATTTTTTGTAAGAATTAATATTTCTTGTAAGAATTAAAGGAAAACTAACAGAAGTAAAATATTCATAAAAAAAGTATTCGCGGCGCTCCCAGGACGTGCATGGACGCATCCTGTTCAGATCCTAGCTGCCTTTCGACTGCTTCATGTGGCGTCGTAGGAAAACTAACAGAAGTAAAATATTCATAAAAAAAGTATTCGCGGCGCTCCCAGGACGTGCATGGACGCATCCTGTTCAGATCCTAGCTGCCTTTCGACTGCTTCATGTGGCGTCGTTGGAAAACTAACAGAAGTAAAATATTCATAAAAAAAGTATTCGCGGCGCTCCCAGAACGACATTTTTCAGAATTTTTTTTTTGTAAGTATTAAATGGTTTTGTAAGAGTTAATCATGTTTTTTTTTTGGAAAAAGTTTTTTTTTGAAAGAATTAATTTTTTGTAAGAATCAATATTTCTTGTAAGAATTAAAGGAAAACTAACAGAAGTAAAATATTCCTAAAAAAAATATTCGCGGCGCTCCCAGGACGTGCATGGACGCATCCTGTTCAGATCCTATCTGCCATTCGACTGCTTCATGTGGCGTCGTAGGAAAACTAACAGAAGTAAAATATTCATAAAAAAAGTATTCGCGGCGCTCCCAGGACGTGCATGGACGCATCCTGTTCAGATCCTAGCTGCCTTTCGACTGCTTCATGTGGCGTCGTAGGAAAACTAACAGAAGTAAAATATTCATAAAAAAAAGTATTCGCGACGCTCCCAGAACGACATTTTTCAGAATTTTTTTTTTTGTAAGTATTAAATGGTTTCGTAAGAGATTATCTTTTTTTTTTTGGAAAAAATTTTTTTTTGAAAGAATTAATTTTTTGTAAGAATTAATATTTCTTGTAAGAATTAAAGGAAAACTAACAGAAGTAAAATATTCATAAAAAAAGTATTCGCGGCGCTCCCAGGACGTGCATGGACGCATCCTGTTCAGATCCTAGCTGCCTTTCGACTGCTTCATGTGGCGTCGTAGGAAAACTAACAGAAGTAAAATATTCATAAAAAAAGTATTCGCGGCGCTCCCAGGACGTGCATGGACGCATCCTGTTCAGATCCTAGCTGCCTTTCGACTGCTTCATGTGGCGTCGTTGGAAAACTAACAGAAGTAAAATATTCATAAAAAAAAGTATTCGCGACGCTCCCAGAACGACATTTTTCAGAATTTTTTTTTTTGTAAGTATTAAATGGTTTCGTAAGAGATAATCTGTTTTTTTTTTGGAAAAAAATTTTTTTTGAAAGAATTAATTTTTTGTAAGAATTAATATTTCTTGTAAGAATTAAAGGAAAACTAACAGAAGTAAAATATTCATAAAAAAAGTATTCGCGGCGCTCCCAGGACGTGCATGGACGCATCCTGTTCAGATCCTAGCTGCCTTTCGACTGCTTCATGTGGCGTCGTAGGAAAACTAACAGAAGTAAAATATTCATAAAAAAAGTATTCGCGGCGCTCCCAGGACGTGCATGGACGCATCCTGTTCAGATCCTAGCTGCCTTTCGACTGCTTCATGTGGCGTCGTTGGAAAACTAACAGAAGTAAAATATTCATAAAAAAAGTATTCGCGGCGCTCCCAGAACGACATTTTTCAGAATTTTTTTTTTGTAAGTATTAAATGGTTTTGTAAGAGTTAATCATGTTTTTTTTTTGGAAAAAGTTTTTTTTTGAAAGAATTAATTTTTTGTAAGAATCAATATTTCTTGTAAGAATTAAAGGAAAACTAACAGAAGTAAAATATTCCTAAAAAAAATATTCGCGGCGCTCCCAGGACGTGCATGGACGCATCCTGTTCAGATCCTATCTGCCATTCGACTGCTTCATGTGGCGTCGTAGGAAAACTAACAGAAGTAAAATATTCATAAAAAAAGTATTCGCGGCGCTCCCAGGACGTGCATGGACGCATCCTGTTCAGATCCTAGCTGCCTTTCGACTGCTTCATGTGGCGTCGTTGGAAAACTAACAGAAGTAAAATATTCATAAAAAAAAGTATTCGCGACGCTCCCAGAACGACATTTTTCAGAATTTTTTTTTTTGTAAGTATTAAATGGTTTCGTAAGAGATAATCTGTTTTTTTTTTGGAAAAAAATTTTTTTTGAAAGAATTAATTTTTTGTAAGAATTAATATTTCTTGTAAGAATTAAAGGAAAACTAACAGAAGTAAAATATTCATAAAAAAAGTATTCGCGGCGCTCCCAGGACGTGCATGGACGCATCCTGTTCAGATCCTAGCTGCCTTTCGACTGCTTCATGTGGCGTCGTAGGAAAACTAACAGAAGTAAAATATTCATAAAAGAAGTATTCGCGGCGCTCCCAGTACGTGCATGGACGCATCCTGTTCAGATCCTAGCTGCCATTCGACTGCTTCATGTGGCGTCGTAGGAAAACTAACAGAAGTAAAATATTCATAAAAAAAGTATTCGCGGCGCTCCCAGGACGTGCATGGACGCATCCTGTTCAGATCCTAGCTGCCTTTCGACTGCTTCATGTGGCGTCGTAGGAAAACTAACAGAAGTAAAATATTCATAAAAAAAAGTATTCGCGACGCTCCCAGAACGACATTTTTCAGAATTTTTTTTTTTGTAAGTATTAAATGGTTTCGTAAGAGATAATCTGTTTTTTTTTTGGAAAAAATTTTTTTTTGAAAGAATTAATTTTTTGTAAGAATTAATATTTCTTGTAAGAATTAAAGGAAAACTAACAGAAGTAAAATATTCATAAAAAAAGTATTCGCGGCGCTCCCAGGACGTGCATGGACGCATCCTGTTCAGATCCTAGCTGCCTTTCGACTGCTTCATGTGGCGTCGTAGGAAAACTAACAGAAGTAAAATATTCATAAAAGAAGTATTCGCGGCGCTCCCAGTACGTGCATGGACGCATCCTGTTCAGATCCTAGCTGCCATTCGACTGCTTCATGTGGCGTCGTAGGAAAACTAACAGAAGTAAAATATTCATAAAAAAAGTATTCGCGGCGCTCCCAGGACGTGCATGGACGCATCCTGTTCAGATCCTAGCTGCCTTTCGACTGCTTCATGTGGCGTCGTAGGAAAACTAACAGAAGTAAAATATTCATAAAAAAAAGTATTCGCGACGCTCCCAGAACGACATTTTTCAGAATTTTTTTTTTTGTAAGTATTAAATGGTTTCGTAAGAGATAATCTGTTTTTTTTTTGGAAAAAATTTTTTTTTGAAAGAATTAATTTTTTGTAAGAATTAATATTTCTTGTAAGAATTAAAGGAAAACTAACAGAAGTAAAATATTCATAAAAAAAGTATTCGCGGCGCTCCCAGGACGTGCATGGACGCATCCTGTTCAGATCCTAGCTGCCTTTCGACTGCTTCATGTGGCGTCGTAGGAAAACTAACAGAAGTAAAATATTCATAAAAAAAGTATTCGCGGCGCTCCCAGTACGTGCATGGACGCATCCTGTTCAGATCCTAGCTGCCATTCGACTGCTTCATGTGGCGTCGTAGGAAAACTAACAGAAGTAAAATATTCATAAAAAAAGTATTCGCGGCGCTCCCAGGACGTGCATGGACGCATCCTGTTCAGATCCTAGCTGCCTTTCGACTGCTTCATGTGGCGTCGTAGGAAAACTAACAGAAGTAAAATATTCATAAAAAAAAGTATTCGCGACGCTCCCAGAACGACATTTTTCAGAATTTTTTTTTTTGTAAGTATTAAATGGTTTCGTAAGAGATAATCTGTTTTTTTTTTGGAAAAAATTTTTTTTTGAAAGAATTAATTTTTTGTAAGAATTAATATTTCTTGTAAGAATTAAAGGAAAACTAACAGAAGTAAAATATTCATAAAAAAAGTATTCGCGGCGCTCCCAGGACGTGCATGGACGCATCCTGTTCAGATCCTAGCTGCCTTTCGACTGCTTCATGTGGCGTCGTAGGAAAACTAACAGAAGTAAAATATTCATAAAAAAAGTATTCGCGGCGCTCCCAGGACGTGCATGGACGCATCCTGTTCAGATCCTAGCTGCGTTTCGACTGCTTCATGTGGCGTCGTAGGAAAACTAACAGAAGTAAAATATTCCTAAAAAAAGGATTCGCGGCGCTCCCAGGACGTGCATGGACGCATCCTGTTCAGATCCTAGCTGCCTTTCGACTGCTTCATGTGGCGTCGTAGGAAAACTAACAGAAGTAAAATATTCATAAAAAAAGTATTCGCGGCGCTCCCAGTACGTGCATGGACGCATCCTGTTCAGATCCTAGCTGCCATTCGACTGCTTCATGTGGCGTCGTAGGAAAACTAACAGAAGTAAAATATTCATAAAAAAAGTATTCGCGGCGCTCCCAGGACGTGCATGGACGCATCCTGTTCAGATCCTAGCTGCCTTTCGACTGCTTCATGTGGCGTCGTAGGAAAACTAACAGAAGTAAAATATTCATAAAAAAAAGTATTCGCGACGCTCCCAGAACGACATTTTTCAGAATTTTTTTTTTGTAAGTATTAAATGGTTTCGTAAGAGATAATCTGTTTTTTTTTTGGAAAAAATTTTTTTTTGAAAGAATTAATTTTTTGTAAGAATTAATATTTCTTGTAAGAATTAAAGGAAAACTAACAGAAGTAAAATATTCATAAAAAAAGTATTCGCGGCGCTCCCAGGACGTGCATGGACGCATCCTGTTCAGATCCTAGCTGCCTTTCGACTGCTTCATGTGGCGTCGTAGGAAAACTAACAGAAGTAAAATATTCATAAAAAAAGTATTCGCGGCGCTCCCAGGACGTGCATGGACGCATCCTGTTCAGATCCTAGCTGCGTTTCGACTGCTTCATGTGGCGTCGTAGGAAAACTAACAGAAGTAAAATATTCCTAAAAAAAGGATTCGCGGCGCTCCCAGGACGTGCATGGACGCATCCTGTTCAGATCCTAGCTGCCTTTCGACTGCTTCATGTGGCGTCGTAGGAAAACTAACAGAAGTAAAATATTCCTAAAAAAAGGATTCGCGGCGCTCCCAGGACGTGCATGGACGCATCCTGTTCAGATCCTAGCTGCCTTTCGACTGCTTCATGTGGCGTCGTAGGAAAACTAACAGAAGTAAAATATTCATAAAAAAAGTATTCGCGGCGCTCCCAGGACGTGCATGGACGCATCCTGTTCAGATCCTAGCTGCCTTTCGACTGCTTCATGTGGCGTCGTAGGAAAACTAACAGAAGTAAAATATTCATAAAAAAAGTATTCGCGGTGCTCCCAGGACGTGCATGGACGCATCCTGTTCAGATCCTAGCTGCCATTCGACTGCTTCATGTGGCGTCGTAGGAAAACTAACAGAAGTAAAATATTCATAAAAAAAGTATTCGCGGCGCTCCCAGGACGTGCATGGACGCATCCTGTTCAGATCCTAGCTGCCTTTCGACTGCTTCATGTGGCGTCGTGGGAAAACTAACAGAAGTAAAATATTCATAAAAAAAAGTATTCGCGACGCTCCCAGAACGACATTTTTCAGAATTTTTTTTTTGTAAGTATTAAATGGTTTCGTAAGAGATAATCTGTTTTTTTTTTGGAAAAAATTTTTTTTTGAAAGAATTAATTTTTTGTAAGAATTAATATTTCTTGTAAGAATTAAAGGAAAACTAACAGAAGTAAAATATTCATAAAAAAAGTATTCGCGGCGCTCCCAGGACGTGCATGGACGCATCCTGTTCAGATCCTAGCTGCCTTTCGACTGCTTCATGTGGCGTCGTAGGAAAACTAACAGAAGTAAAATATTCATAAAAAAAGTATTCGCGGCGCTCCCAGGACGTGCATGGACGCATCCTGTTCAGATCCTAGCTGCCTTTCGACTGCTTCATGTGGCGTCGTTGGAAAACTAACAGAAGTAAAATGTTCATAAAAAAAAGTATTCGCGACGCTCCCAGAACGACATTTTTCAGAATTTTTTTTTTTTGTAAGTATTAAATGGTTTCGTAAGAGATAATCTGTTTTTTTTTTGGAAAAAAAATTTTTTTGAAAGAATTAATTTTTTGTAAGAATTAATATTTCTTGTAAGAATTAAAGGAAAACTAACAGAAGTAAAATATTCATAAAAAAAGTATTCGCGGCGCTCCCAGGACGTGCATGGACGCATCCTGTTCAGATCCTATCTGCCATTCGACTGCTTCATGTGGCGTCGTAGGAAAACTAACAGAAGTAAAATATTCATAAAAAAAGTATTCGCGGCGCTCCCAGGACGTGCATGGACGCATCCTGTTCAGATCCTAGCTGCCTTTCGACTGCTTCATGTGGCGTCGTAGGAAAACTAACAGAAGTAAAATATTCATAAAAAAAAGTATTCGCGACGCTCCCAGAACGACATTTTTCAGAATTTTTTTTTTTGTAAGTATTAAATGGTTTCGTAAGAGATAATCTGTTTTTTTTTTTGGAAAAAATTTTTTTTTGAAAGAATTAATTTTTTGTAAGAATTAATATTTCTTGTAAGAATTAAAGGAAAACTAACAGAAGTAAAATATTCATAAAAAAAGTATTCGCGGCGCTCCCAGGACGTGCATGGACGCATCCTGTTCAGATCCTAGCTGCCTTTCGACTGCTTCATGTGGCGTCGTAGGAAAACTAACAGAAGTAAAATATTCATAAAAAAAGTATTCGCGGCGCTCCCAGGACGTGCATGGACGCATCCTGTTCAGATCCTAGCTGCCTTTCGACTGCTTCATGTGGCGTCGTTGGAAAACTAACAGAAGTAAAATATTCATAAAAAAAAGTATTCGCGACGCTCCCAGAACGACATTTTTCAGAATTTTTTTTTTTGTAAGTATTAAATGGTTTCGTAAGAGATAATCTGTTTTTTTTTTGGAAAAAAATTTTTTTTGAAAGAATTAATTTTTTGTAAGAATTAATATTTCTTGTAAGAATTAAAGGAAAACTAACAGAAGTAAAATATTCATAAAAAAAGTATTCGCGGCGCTCCCAGGACGTGCATGGACGCATCCTGTTCAGATCCTAGCTGCCTTTCGACTGCTTCATGTGACGTCGTAGGAAAACTAACAGAAGTAAAATATTCATAAAAAAAGTATTCGCGGCGCTCCCAGGACGTGCATGGACGCATCCTGTTCAGATCCTAGCTGCCTTTCGACTGCTTCATGTGGCGTCGTTGGAAAACTAACAGAAGTAAAATATTCATAAAAAAAAGTATTCGCGACGCTCCCAGAACGACATTTTTCAGAATTTTTTTTTTTGTAAGTATTAAATGGTTTCGTAAGAGATAATCTGTTTTTTTTTTGGAAAAAAATTTTTTTTGAAAGAATTAATTTTTTGTAAGAATTAATATTTCTTGTAAGAATTAAAGGAAAACTAACAGAAGTAAAATATTCATAAAAAAAGTATTCGCGGCGCTCCCAGGACGTGCATGGACGCATCCTGTTCAGATCCTAGCTGCCTTTCGACTGCTTCATGTGGCGTCGTAGGAAAACTAACAGAAGTAACATATTCATAAAAAAAGTATTCGCGGCGCTCCCAGGACGTGCATGGACGCATCCTGTTCAGATCCTAGCTGCCTTTCGACTGCTTCATGTGGCGTCGTAGGAAAACTAACAGAAGTAAAATATTCATAAAAAAAGTATTCGCGGCGCTCCCAGAACGACATTTTTCAGAATTTTTTTTTTGTAAGTATTAAATGGTTTTGTAAGAGTTAATCATGTTTTTTTTTTGGAAAAAGTTTTTTTTTGAAAGAATTAATTTTTTGTAAGAATTAATATTTCTTGTAAGAATTAAAGGAAAACTAACAGAAGTAAAATATTCCTAAAAAAAATATTCGCGGCGCTCCCAGGACGTGCATGGACGCATCCTGTTCAGATCCTATCTGCCATTCGACTGCTTCATGTGGCGTCGTAGGAAAACTAACAGAAGTAAAATATTCATAAAAAAAGTATTCGCGGCGCTCCCAGGACGTGCATGGACGCATCCTGTTCAGATCCTAGCTGCCTTTCGACTGCTTCATGTGGCGTCGTTGGAAAACTAACAGAAGTAAAATATTCATAAAAAAAAGTATTCGCGACGCTCCCAGAACGACATTTTTCAGAATTTTTTTTTTTGTAAGTATTAAATGGTTTCGTAAGAGATAATCATGTTTTTTTTTTGGAAAAAGTTTTTTTTTGAAAGAATTAATTTTTTGTAAGAATCAATATTTCTTGTAAGAATTAAAGGAAAACTAACAGAAGTAAAATATTCATAAAAAAAGTATTCGCGGCGCTCCCAGAACGACATTTTTCAGAATTTTTTTTTTGTAAGTATTAAATGGTTTTGTAAGAGTTAATCATGTTTTTTTTTTGGAAAAAGTTTTTTTTTGAAAGAATTAATTTTTTGTAAGAATTAATATTTCTTGTAAGAATTAAAGGAAAACTAACAGAAGTAAAATATTCCTAAAAAAAATATTCGCGGCGCTCCCAGGACGTGCATGGACGCATCCTGTTCAGATCCTATCTGCCATTCGACTGCTTCATGTGGCGTCGTAGGAAAACTAACAGAAGTAAAATATTCATAAAAAAAGTATTCGCGGCGCTCCCAGAACGACATTTTTCAGAATTTTTTTTTTGTAAGTATTAAATGGTTTTGTAAGAGTTAATCATGTTTTTTTTTTGGAAAAAGTTTTTTTTTGAAAGAATTAATTTTTTGTAAGAATTAATATTTCTTGTAAGAATTAAAGGAAAACTAACAGAAGTAAAATATTCCTAAAAAAAATATTCGCGGCGCTCCCAGGACGTGCATGGACGCATCCTGTTCAGATCCTATCTGCCATTCGACTGCTTCATGTGGCGTCGTAGGAAAACTAACAGAAGTAAAATATTCATAAAAAAAGTATTCGCGGCGCTCCCAGGACGTGCATGGACGCATCCTGTTCAGATCCTAGCTGCCTTTCGACTGCTTCATGTGGCGTCGTTGGAAAACTAACAGAAGTAAAATATTCATAAAAAAAAGTATTCGCGACGCTCCCAGAACGACATTTTTCAGAATTTTTTTTTTTGTAAGTATTAAATGGTTTCGTAAGAGATAATCATGTTTTTTTTTTGGAAAAAGTTTTTTTTTGAAAGAATTAATTTTTTGTAAGAAAGAAATATTTCTTGTAAGAATTAAAGGAAAACTAACAGAAGTAAAATATTCATAAAAAAAGTATTCGCGGCGCTCCCAGAACGACATTTTTCAGAATTTTTTTTTTGTAAGTATTAAATGGTTTTGTAAGAGTTAATCATGTTTTTTTTTTGGAAAAAGTTTTTTTTTGAAAGAATTAATTTTTTGTAAGAATTAATATTTCTTGTAAGAATTAAAGGAAAACTAACAGAAGTAAAATATTCCTAAAAAAAATATTCGCGGCGCTCCCAGGACGTGCATGGACGCATCCTGTTCAGATCCTATCTGCCATTCGACTGCTTCATGTGGCGTCGTAGGAAAACTAACAGAAGTAAAATATTCATAAAAAAAGTATTCGCGGCGCTCCCAGGACGTGCATGGACGCATCCTGTTCAGATCCTAGCTGCCTTTCGACTGCTTCATGTGGCGTCGTTGGAAAACTAACAGAAGTAAAATATTCATCAAAAAAGTATTCGCGACGCTCCCAGAACGACATTTTTCAGAATTTTTTTTTTGTAAGTATTAAATGGTTTCGTAAGAGATAATCTGTTTTTTTTTTTGAAAAAATTTTTTTTTGAAAGAATTAATTTTTTGTAAGAATTAATATTTCTTGTAAGAATTAAAGGAAAACTAACAGAAGTAAAATATTCATAAAAAAAGTATTCGCGGCGCTCCCAGGACGTGCATGGACGCATCCTGTTCAGATCCTAGCTGCCATTCGACTGCTTCATGTGGCGTCGTAGGAAAACTAACAGAAGTAAAATATTCATAAAAAAAGTATTCGCGGCGCTCCCAGGACGTGCATGGACGCATCCTGTTCAGATCCTAGCTGCCTTTCGACTGCTTCATGTGGCGTCGTAGGAAAACTAACAGAAGTAAAATATTCATAAAAAAAGTATTCGCGGCGCTCCCAGAACGACATTTTTCAGAATTTTTTTTTTGTAAGTATTAAATGGTTTTGTAAGAGTTAATCATGTTTTTTTTTTGGAAAAAGTTTTTTTTTGAAAGAATTAATTTTTTGTAAGAATCAATATTTCTTGTAAGAATTAAAGGAAAACTAACAGAAGTAAAATATTCCTAAAAAAAATATTCGCGGCGCTCCCAGGACGTGCATGGACGCATCCTGTTCAGATCCTATCTGCCATTCGACTGCTTCATGTGGCGTCGTAGGAAAACTAACAGAAGTAAAATATTCATAAAAAAAGTATTCGCGGCGCTCCCAGGACGTGCATGGACGCATCCTGTTCAGATCCTAGCTGCCTTTCGACTGCTTCATGTGGCGTCGTTGGAAAACTAACAGAAGTAAAATATTCATAAAAAAAAGTATTCGCGACGCTCCCAGAACGACATTTTTCAGAATTTTTTTTTTGTAAGTATTAAATGGTTTCGTAAGAGATAATCTGTTTTTTTTTTGGAAAAAAATTTTTTTTGAAAGAATTAATTTTTTGTAAGAATTAATATTTCTTGTAAGAATTAAAGGAAAACTAACAGAAGTAAAATATTCATAAAAAAAGTATTCGCGGCGCTCCCAGGACGTGCATGGACGCATCCTGTTCAGATCCTAGCTGCCTTTCGACTGCTTCATGTGGCGTCGTAGGAAAACTAACAGAAGTAACATATTCATAAAAAAAGTATTCGCGGCGCTCCCAGGACGTGCATGGACGCATCCTGTTCAGATCCTAGCTGCCTTTCGACTGCTTCATGTGGCGTCGTAGGAAAACTAACAGAAGTAAAATATTCATAAAAAAAGTATTCGCGGCGCTCCCAGAACGACATTTTTCAGAATTTTTTTTTTGTAAGTATTAAATGGTTTTGTAAGAGTTAATCATGTTTTTTTTTTGGAAAAAGTTTTTTTTTGAAAGAATTAATTTTTTGTAAGAATTAATATTTCTTGTAAGAATTAAAGGAAAACTAACAGAAGTAAAATATTCCTAAAAAAAATATTCGCGGCGCTCCCAGGACGTGCATGGACGCATCCTGTTCAGATCCTATCTGCCATTCGACTGCTTCATGTGGCGTCGTAGGAAAACTAACAGAAGTAAAATATTCATAAAAAAAGTATTCGCGGCGCTCCCAGGACGTGCATGGACGCATCCTGTTCAGATCCTAGCTGCCTTTCGACTGCTTCATGTGGCGTCGTTGGAAAACTAACAGAAGTAAAATATTCATAAAAAAAAGTATTCGCGACGCTCCCAGAACGACATTTTTCAGAATTTTTTTTTTTGTAAGTATTAAATGGTTTCGTAAGAGATAATCATGTTTTTTTTTTGGAAAAAGTTTTTTTTTGAAAGAATTAATTTTTTGTAAGAATCAATATTTCTTGTAAGAATTAAAGGAAAACTAACAGAAGTAAAATATTCATAAAAAAAGTATTCGCGGCGCTCCCAGAACGACATTTTTCAGAATTTTTTTTTTGTAAGTATTAAATGGTTTTGTAAGAGTTAATCATGTTTTTTTTTTGGAAAAAGTTTTTTTTTGAAAGAATTAATTTTTTGTAAGAATTAATATTTCTTGTAAGAATTAAAGGAAAACTAACAGAAGTAAAATATTCCTAAAAAAAATATTCGCGGCGCTCCCAGGACGTGCATGGACGCATCCTGTTCAGATCCTATCTGCCATTCGACTGCTTCATGTGGCGTCGTAGGAAAACTAACAGAAGTAAAATATTCATAAAAAAAGTATTCGCGGCGCTCCCAGAACGACATTTTTCAGAATTTTTTTTTTGTAAGTATTAAATGGTTTTGTAAGAGTTAATCATGTTTTTTTTTTGGAAAAAGTTTTTTTTTGAAAGAATTAATTTTTTGTAAGAATTAATATTTCTTGTAAGAATTAAAGGAAAACTAACAGAAGTAAAATATTCCTAAAAAAAATATTCGCGGCGCTCCCAGGACGTGCATGGACGCATCCTGTTCAGATCCTATCTGCCATTCGACTGCTTCATGTGGCGTCGTAGGAAAACTAACAGAAGTAAAATATTCATAAAAAAAGTATTCGCGGCGCTCCCAGGACGTGCATGGACGCATCCTGTTCAGATCCTAGCTGCCTTTCGACTGCTTCATGTGGCGTCGTTGGAAAACTAACAGAAGTAAAATATTCATAAAAAAAAGTATTCGCGACGCTCCCAGAACGACATTTTTCAGAATTTTTTTTTTTGTAAGTATTAAATGGTTTCGTAAGAGATAATCATGTTTTTTTTTTGGAAAAAGTTTTTTTTTGAAAGAATTAATTTTTTGTAAGAAAGAAATATTTCTTGTAAGAATTAAAGGAAAACTAACAGAAGTAAAATATTCATAAAAAAAGTATTCGCGGCGCTCCCAGAACGACATTTTTCAGAATTTTTTTTTTGTAAGTATTAAATGGTTTTGTAAGAGTTAATCATGTTTTTTTTTTGGAAAAAGTTTTTTTTTGAAAGAATTAATTTTTTGTAAGAATTAATATTTCTTGTAAGAATTAAAGGAAAACTAACAGAAGTAAAATATTCCTAAAAAAAATATTCGCGGCGCTCCCAGGACGTGCATGGACGCATCCTGTTCAGATCCTATCTGCCATTCGACTGCTTCATGTGGCGTCGTAGGAAAACTAACAGAAGTAAAATATTCATAAAAAAAGTATTCGCGGCGCTCCCAGGACGTGCATGGACGCATCCTGTTCAGATCCTAGCTGCCTTTCGACTGCTTCATGTGGCGTCGTTGGAAAACTAACAGAAGTAAAATATTCATCAAAAAAGTATTCGCGACGCTCCCAGAACGACATTTTTCAGAATTTTTTTTTTGTAAGTATTAAATGGTTTCGTAAGAGATAATCTGTTTTTTTTTTTGAAAAAATTTTTTTTTGAAAGAATTAATTTTTTGTAAGAATTAATATTTCTTGTAAGAATTAAAGGAAAACTAACAGAAGTAAAATATTCATAAAAAAAGTATTCGCGGCGCTCCCAGGACGTGCATGGACGCATCCTGTTCAGATCCTAGCTGCCATTCGACTGCTTCATGTGGCGTCGTAGGAAAACTAACAGAAGTAAAATATTCATAAAAAAAGTATTCGCGGCGCTCCCAGGACGTGCATGGACGCATCCTGTTCAGATCCTAGCTGCCTTTCGACTGCTTCATGTGGCGTCGTAGGAAAACTAACAGAAGTAGAATATTCATAAAAAAAGTATTCGCGGCGCTCCCAGAACGACATTTTTCAGAATTTTTTTTTTGTAAGTATTAAATGGTTTTGTAAGAGTTAATCATGTTTTTTTTTTGGAAAAAGTTTTTTTTTGAAAGAATTAATTTTTTGTAAGAATCAATATTTCTTGTAAGAATTAAAGGAAAACTAACAGAAGTAAAATATTCCTAAAAAAAATATTCGCGGCGCTCCCAGGACGTGCATGGACGCATCCTGTTCAGATCCTATCTGCCATTCGACTGCTTCATGTGGCGTCGTAGGAAAACTAACAGAAGTAAAATATTCATAAAAAAAGTATTCGCGGCGCTCCCAGGACGTGCATGGACGCATCCTGTTCAGATCCTAGCTGCCTTTCGACTGCTTCATGTGGCGTCGTTGGAAAACTAACAGAAGTAAAATATTCATAAAAAAAAGTATTCGCGACGCTCCCAGAACGACATTTTTCAGAATTTTTTTTTTGTAAGTATTAAATGGTTTCGTAAGAGATAATCTGTTTTTTTTTTGGAAAAAAATTTTTTTTGAAAGAATTAATTTTTTGTAAGAATTAATATTTCTTGTAAGAATTAAAGGAAAACTAACAGAAGTAAAATATTCATAAAAAAAGTATTCGCGGCGCTCCCAGGACGTGCATGGACGCATCCTGTTCAGATCCTAGCTGCCTTTCGACTGCTTCATGTGGCGTCGTAGGAAAACTAACAGAAGTAAAATATTCATAAAAAAAGTATTCGCGGCGCTCCCAGGACGTGCATGGACGCATCCTGTTCAGATCCTAGCTGCCTTTCGACTGCTTCATGTGGCGTCGTTGGAAAACTAACAGAAGTAAAATATTCATAAAAAAAAGTATTCGCGACGCTCCCAGAACGACATTTTTCAGAATTTTTTTTTTTGTAAGTATTAAATGGTTTCGTAAGAGATAATCTGTTTTTTTTTTGGAAAAAAATTTTTTTTGAAAGAATTAATTTTTTGTAAGAATTAATATTTCTTGTAAGAATTAAAGGAAAACTAACAGAAGTAAAATATTCATAAAAAAAGTATTCGCGGCGCTCCCAGGACGTGCATGGACGCATCCTGTTCAGATCCTAGCTGCCTTTCGACTGCTTCATGTGGCGTCGTAGGAAAACTAACAGAAGTAAAATATTCATAAAAAAAATATTCGCGGCGCTCCCAGGACGTGCATGGACGCATCCTGTTCAGATCCTAGCTGCCTTTCGACTGCTTCATGTGGCGTCGTTGGAAAACTAACAGAAGTAAAATATTCATAAAAAAAGTATTCGCGGCGCTCCCAGAACGACATTTTTCAGAATTTTTTTTTTGTAAGTATTAAATGGTTTTGTAAGAGTTAATCATGTTTTTTTTTTGGAAAAAGTTTTTTTTTGAAAGAATTAATTTTTTGTAAGAATCAATATTTCTTGTAAGAATTAAAGGAAAACTAACAGAAGTAAAATATTCCTAAAAAAAATATTCGCGGCGCTCCCAGGACGTGCATGGACGCATCCTGTTCAGATCCTATCTGCCATTCGACTGCTTCATGTGGCGTCGTAGGAAAACTAACAGAAGTAAAATATTCATAAAAAAAGTATTCGCGGCGCTCCCAGGACGTGCATGGACGCATCCTGTTCAGATCCTAGCTGCCTTTCGACTGCTTCATGTGGCGTCGTTGGAAAACTAACAGAAGTAAAATATTCATAAAAAAAAGTATTCGCGACGCTCCCAGAACGACATTTTTCAGAATTTTTTTTTTTGTAAGTATTAAATGGTTTCGTAAGAGATAATCTGTTTTTTTTTTGGAAAAAAATTTTTTTTGAAAGAATTAATTTTTTGTAAGAATTAATATTTCTTGTAAGAATTAAAGGAAAACTAACAGAAGTAAAATATTCATAAAAAAAGTATTCGCGGCGCTCCCAGGACGTGCATGGACGCATCCTGTTCAGATCCTAGCTGCCTTTCGACTGCTTCATGTGGCGTCGTAGGAAAACTAACAGAAGTAAAATATTCATAAAAGAAGTATTCGCGGCGCTCCCAGTACGTGCATGGACGCATCCTGTTCAGATCCTAGCTGCCATTCGACTGCTTCATGTGGCGTCGTAGGAAAACTAACAGAAGTAAAATATTCATAAAAAAAGTATTCGCGGCGCTCCCAGGACGTGCATGGACGCATCCTGTTCAGATCCTAGCTGCCTTTCGACTGCTTCATGTGGCGTCGTAGGAAAACTAACAGAAGTAAAATATTCATAAAAAAAAGTATTCGCGACGCTCCCAGAACGACATTTTTCAGAATTTTTTTTTTTGTAAGTATTAAATGGTTTCGTAAGAGATAATCTGTTTTTTTTTTGGAAAAAATTTTTTTTTGAAAGAATTAATTTTTTGTAAGAATTAATATTTCTTGTAAGAATTAAAGGAAAACTAACAGAAGTAAAATATTCATAAAAAAAGTATTCGCGGCGCTCCCAGGACGTGCATGGACGCATCCTGTTCAGATCCTAGCTGCCTTTCGACTGCTTCATGTGGCGTCGTAGGAAAACTAACAGAAGTAAAATATTCATAAAAAAAGTATTCGCGGCGCTCCCAGTACGTGCATGGACGCATCCTGTTCAGATCCTAGCTGCCATTCGACTGCTTCATGTGGCGTCGTAGGAAAACTAACAGAAGTAAAATATTCATAAAAAAAGTATTCGCGGCGCTCCCAGGACGTGCATGGACGCATCCTGTTCAGATCCTAGCTGCCTTTCGACTGCTTCATGTGGCGTCGTAGGAAAACTAACAGAAGTAAAATATTCATAAAAAAAAGTATTCGCGACGCTCCCAGAACGACATTTTTCAGAATTTTTTTTTTTGTAAGTATTAAATGGTTTCGTAAGAGATAATCTGTTTTTTTTTTGGAAAAAATTTTTTTTTGAAAGAATTAATTTTTTGTAAGAATTAATATTTCTTGTAAGAATTAAAGGAAAACTAACAGAAGTAAAATATTCATAAAAAAAGTATTCGCGGCGCTCCCAGGACGTGCATGGACGCATCCTGTTCAGATCCTAGCTGCCTTTCGACTGCTTCATGTGGCGTCGTAGGAAAACTAACAGAAGTAAAATATTCATAAAAAAAGTATTCGCGGCGCTCCCAGTACGTGCATGGACGCATCCTGTTCAGATCCTAGCTGCCATTCGACTGCTTCATGTGGCGTCGTAGGAAAACTAACAGAAGTAAAATATTCATAAAAAAAGTATTCGCGGCGCTCCCAGGACGTGCATGGACGCATCCTGTTCAGATCCTAGCTGCCTTTCGACTGCTTCATGTGGCGTCGTAGGAAAACTAACAGAAGTAAAATATTCATAAAAAAAAGTATTCGCGACGCTCCCAGAACGACATTTTTCAGAATTTTTTTTTTTGTAAGTATTAAATGGTTTCGTAAGAGATAATCTGTTTTTTTTTTGGAAAAAATTTTTTTTTGAAAGAATTAATTTTTTGTAAGAATTAATATTTCTTGTAAGAATTAAAGGAAAACTAACAGAAGTAAAATATTCATAAAAAAAGTATTCGCGGCGCTCCCAGGACGTGCATGGACGCATCCTGTTCAGATCCTAGCTGCCTTTCGACTGCTTCATGTGGCGTCGTAGGAAAACTAACAGAAGTAAAATATTCATAAAAAAAGTATTCGCGGCGCTCCCAGGACGTGCATGGACGCATCCTGTTCAGATCCTAGCTGCGTTTCGACTGCTTCATGTGGCGTCGTAGGAAAACTAACAGAAGTAAAATATTCCTAAAAAAAGGATTCGCGGCGCTCCCAGGACGTGCATGGACGCATCCTGTTCAGATCCTAGCTGCCTTTCGACTGCTTCATGTGGCGTCGTAGGAAAACTAACAGAAGTAAAATATTCATAAAAAAAGTATTCGCGGCGCTCCCAGTACGTGCATGGACGCATCCTGTTCAGATCCTAGCTGCCATTCGACTGCTTCATGTGGCGTCGTAGGAAAACTAACAGAAGTAAAATATTCATAAAAAAAGTATTCGCGGCGCTCCCAGGACGTGCATGGACGCATCCTGTTCAGATCCTAGCTGCCTTTCGACTGCTTCATGTGGCGTCGTAGGAAAACTAACAGAAGTAAAATATTCATAAAAAAAAGTATTCGCGACGCTCCCAGAACGACATTTTTCAGAATTTTTTTTTTGTAAGTATTAAATGGTTTCGTAAGAGATAATCTGTTTTTTTTTTGGAAAAAATTTTTTTTTGAAAGAATTAATTTTTTGTAAGAATTAATATTTCTTGTAAGAATTAAAGGAAAACTAACAGAAGTAAAATATTCATAAAAAAAGTATTCGCGGCGCTCCCAGGACGTGCATGGACGCATCCTGTTCAGATCCTAGCTGCCTTTCGACTGCTTCATGTGGCGTCGTAGGAAAACTAACAGAAGTAAAATATTCATAAAAAAAGTATTCGCGGCGCTCCCAGGACGTGCATGGACGCATCCTGTTCAGATCCTAGCTGCGTTTCGACTGCTTCATGTGGCGTCGTAGGAAAACTAACAGAAGTAAAATATTCCTAAAAAAAGGATTCGCGGCGCTCCCAGGACGTGCATGGACGCATCCTGTTCAGATCCTAGCTGCCTTTCGACTGCTTCATGTGGCGTCGTAGGAAAACTAACAGAAGTAAAATATTCCTAAAAAAAGGATTCGCGGCGCTCCCAGGACGTGCATGGACGCATCCTGTTCAGATCCTAGCTGCCTTTCGACTGCTTCATGTGGCGTCGTAGGAAAACTAACAGAAGTAAAATATTCATAAAAAAAGTATTCGCGGCGCTCCCAGGACGTGCATGGACGCATCCTGTTCAGATCCTAGCTGCCTTTCGACTGCTTCATGTGGCGTCGTAGGAAAACTAACAGAAGTAAAATATTCATAAAAAAAGTATTCGCGGTGCTCCCAGGACGTGCATGGACGCATCCTGTTCAGATCCTAGCTGCCATTCGACTGCTTCATGTGGCGTCGTAGGAAAACTAACAGAAGTAAAATATTCATAAAAAAAGTATTCGCGGCGCTCCCAGGACGTGCATGGACGCATCCTGTTCAGATCCTAGCTGCCTTTCGACTGCTTCATGTGGCGTCGTGGGAAAACTAACAGAAGTAAAATATTCATAAAAAAAAGTATTCGCGACGCTCCCAGAACGACATTTTTCAGAATTTTTTTTTTGTAAGTATTAAATGGTTTCGTAAGAGATAATCTGTTTTTTTTTTGGAAAAAATTTTTTTTTGAAAGAATTAATTTTTTGTAAGAATTAATATTTCTTGTAAGAATTAAAGGAAAACTAACAGAAGTAAAATATTCATAAAAAAAGTATTCGCGGCGCTCCCAGGACGTGCATGGACGCATCCTGTTCAGATCCTAGCTGCCTTTCGACTGCTTCATGTGGCGTCGTAGGAAAACTAACAGAAGTAAAATATTCATAAAAAAAGTATTCGCGGCGCTCCCAGGACGTGCATGGACGCATCCTGTTCAGATCCTAGCTGCCTTTCGACTGCTTCATGTGGCGTCGTTGGAAAACTAACAGAAGTAAAATGTTCATAAAAAAAAGTATTCGCGACGCTCCCAGATCGACATTTTTCAGAATTTTTTTTTTTTGTAAGTATTAAATGGTTTCGTAAGAGATAATCTGTTTTTTTTTTGGAAAAAAAATTTTTTTGAAAGAATTAATTTTTTGTAAGAATTAATATTTCTTGTAAGAATTAAAGGAAAACTAACAGAAGTAAAATATTCATAAAAAAAGTATTCGCGGCGCTCCCAGGACGTGCATGGACGCATCCTGTTCAGATCCTATCTGCCATTCGACTGCTTCATGTGGCGTCGTAGGAAAACTAACAGAAGTAAAATATTCATAAAAAAAGTATTCGCGGCGCTCCCAGGACGTGCATGGACGCATCCTGTTCAGATCCTAGCTGCCTTTCGACTGCTTCATGTGGCGTCGTAGGAAAACTAACAGAAGTAAAATATTCATAAAAAAAAGTATTCGCGACGCTCCCAGAACGACATTTTTCAGAATTTTTTTTTTTGTAAGTATTAAATGGTTGCGTAAGAGATAATCTGTTTTTTTTTTTGGAAAAAATTTTTTTTTGAAAGAATTAATTTTTTGTAAGAATTAATATTTCTTGTAAGAATTAAAGGAAAACTAACAGAAGTAAAATATTCATAAAAAAAGTATTCGCGGCGCTCCCAGGACGTGCATGGACGCATCCTGTTCAGATCCTAGCTGCCTTTCGACTGCTTCATGTGGCGTCGTAGGAAAACTAACAGAAGTAAAATATTCATAAAAAAAGTATTCGCGGCGCTCCCAGGACGTGCATGGACGCATCCTGTTCAGATCCTAGCTGCCTTTCGACTGCTTCATGTGGCGTCGTTGGAAAACTAACAGAAGTAAAATATTCATAAAAAAAAGTATTCGCGACGCTCCCAGAACGACATTTTTCAGAATTTTTTTTTTTGTAAGTATTAAATGGTTTCGTAAGAGATAATCTGTTTTTTTTTTGGAAAAAAATTTTTTTTGAAAGAATTAATTTTTTGTAAGAATTAATATTTCTTGTAAGAATTAAAGGAAAACTAACAGAAGTAAAATATTCATAAAAAAAGTATTCGCGGCGCTCCCAGGACGTGCATGGACGCATCCTGTTCAGATCCTAGCTGCCTTTCGACTGCTTCATGTGACGTCGTAGGAAAACTAACAGAAGTAAAATATTCATAAAAAAAGTATTCGCGGCGCTCCCAGGACGTGCATGGACGCATCCTGTTCAGATCCTAGCTGCCTTTCGACTGCTTCATGTGGCGTCGTTGGAAAACTAACAGAAGTAAAATATTCATAAAAAAAAGTATTCGCGACGCTCCCAGAACGACATTTTTCAGAATTTTTTTTTTTGTAAGTATTAAATGGTTTCGTAAGAGATAATCTGTTTTTTTTTTGGAAAAAAATTTTTTTTGAAAGAATTAATTTTTTGTAAGAATTAATATTTCTTGTAAGAATTAAAGGAAAACTAACAGAAGTAAAATATTCATAAAAAAAGTATTCGCGGCGCTCCCAGGACGTGCATGGACGCATCCTGTTCAGATCCTAGCTGCCTTTCGACTGCTTCATGTGGCGTCGTAGGAAAACTAACAGAAGTAACATATTCATAAAAAAAGTATTCGCGGCGCTCCCAGGACGTGCATGGACGCATCCTGTTCAGATCCTAGCTGCCTTTCGACTGCTTCATGTGGCGTCGTAGGAAAACTAACAGAAGTAAAATATTCATAAAAAAAGTATTCGCGGCGCTCCCAGAACGACATTTTTCAGAATTTTTTTTTTGTAAGTATTAAATGGTTTTGTAAGAGTTAATCATGTTTTTTTTTTGGAAAAAGTTTTTTTTTGAAAGAATTAATTTTTTGTAAGAATTAATATTTCTTGTAAGAATTAAAGGAAAACTAACAGAAGTAAAATATTCCTAAAAAAAATATTCGCGGCGCTCCCAGGACGTGCATGGACGCATCCTGTTCAGATCCTATCTGCCATTCGACTGCTTCATGTGGCGTCGTAGGAAAACTAACAGAAGTAAAATATTCATAAAAAAAGTATTCGCGGCGCTCCCAGGACGTGCATGGACGCATCCTGTTCAGATCCTAGCTGCCTTTCGACTGCTTCATGTGGCGTCGTTGGAAAACTAACAGAAGTAAAATATTCATAAAAAAAAGTATTCGCGACGCTCCCAGAACGACATTTTTCAGAATTTTTTTTTTTGTAAGTATTAAATGGTTTCGTAAGAGATAATCATGTTTTTTTTTTGGAAAAAGTTTTTTTTTGAAAGAATTAATTTTTTGTAAGAATCAATATTTCTTGTAAGAATTAAAGGAAAACTAACAGAAGTAAAATATTCATAAAAAAAGTATTCGCGGCGCTCCCAGAACGACATTTTTCAGAATTTTTTTTTTGTAAGTATTAAATGGTTTTGTAAGAGTTAATCATGTTTTTTTTTTGGAAAAAGTTTTTTTTTGAAAGAATTAATTTTTTGTAAGAATTAATATTTCTTGTAAGAATTAAAGGAAAACTAACAGAAGTAAAATATTCCTAAAAAAAATATTCGCGGCGCTCCCAGGACGTGCATGGACGCATCCTGTTCAGATCCTATCTGCCATTCGACTGCTTCATGTGGCGTCGTAGGAAAACTAACAGAAGTAAAATATTCATAAAAAAAGTATTCGCGGCGCTCCCAGGACGTGCATGGACGCATCCTGTTCAGATCCTAGCTGCCTTTCGACTGCTTCATGTGGCGTCGTTGGAAAACTAACAGAAGTAAAATATTCATCAAAAAAGTATTCGCGACGCTCCCAGAACGACATTTTTCAGAATTTTTTTTTTGTAAGTATTAAATGGTTTCGTAAGAGATAATCTGTTTTTTTTTTTGAAAAAATTTTTTTTTGAAAGAATTAATTTTTTGTAAGAATTAATATTTCTTGTAAGAATTAAAGGAAAACTAACAGAAGTAAAATATTCATAAAAAAAGTATTCGCGGCGCTCCCAGGACGTGCATGGACGCATCCTGTTCAGATCCTAGCTGCCATTCGACTGCTTCATGTGGCGTCGTAGGAAAACTAACAGAAGTAAAATATTCATAAAAAAAGTATTCGCGGCGCTCCCAGGACGTGCATGGACGCATCCTGTTCAGATCCTAGCTGCCTTTCGACTGCTTCATGTGGCGTCGTAGGAAAACTAACAGAAGTAAAATATTCATAAAAAAAGTATTCGCGGCGCTCCCAGAACGACATTTTTCAGAATTTTTTTTTTGTAAGTATTAAATGGTTTTGTAAGAGTTAATCATGTTTTTTTTTTGGAAAAAGTTTTTTTTTGAAAGAATTAATTTTTTGTAAGAATCAATATTTCTTGTAAGAATTAAAGGAAAACTAACAGAAGTAAAATATTCCTAAAAAAAATATTCGCGGCGCTCCCAGGACGTGCATGGACGCATCCTGTTCAGATCCTATCTGCCATTCGACTGCTTCATGTGGCGTCGTAGGAAAACTAACAGAAGTAAAATATTCATAAAAAAAGTATTCGCGGCGCTCCCAGGACGTGCATGGACGCATCCTGTTCAGATCCTAGCTGCCTTTCGACTGCTTCATGTGGCGTCGTTGGAAAACTAACAGAAGTAAAATATTCATAAAAAAAAGTATTCGCGACGCTCCCAGAACGACATTTTTCAGAATTTTTTTTTTGTAAGTATTAAATGGTTTCGTAAGAGATAATCTGTTTTTTTTTTGGAAAAAAATTTTTTTTGAAAGAATTAATTTTTTGTAAGAATTAATATTTCTTGTAAGAATTAAAGGAAAACTAACAGAAGTAAAATATTCATAAAAAAAGTATTCGCGGCGCTCCCAGGACGTGCATGGACGCATCCTGTTCAGATCCTAGCTGCCTTTCGACTGCTTCATGTGGCGTCGTAGGAAAACTAACAGAAGTAAAATATTCATAAAAGAAGTATTCGCGGCGCTCCCAGTACGTGCATGGACGCATCCTGTTCAGATCCTAGCTGCCATTCGACTGCTTCATGTGGCATCGTAGGAAAACTAACAGAAGTAAAATATTCATAAAAAAAGTATTCGCGGCGCTCCCAGGACGTGCATGGACGCATCCTGTTCAGATCCTAGCTGCCTTTCGACTGCTTCATGTGGCGTCGTAGGAAAACTAACAGAAGTAAAATATTCATAAAAAAAAGTATTCGCGACGCTCCCAGAACGACATTTTTCAGAATTTTTTTTTTTGTAAGTATTAAATGGTTTCGTAAGAGATAATCTGTTTTTTTTTTGGAAAAAATTTTTTTTTGAAAGAATTAATTTTTTGTAAGAATTAATATTTCTTGTAAGAATTAAAGGAAAACTAACAGAAGTAAAATATTCATAAAAAAAGTATTCGCGGCGCTCCCAGGACGTGCATGGACGCATCCTGTTCAGATCCTAGCTGCCTTTCGACTGCTTCATGTGGCGTCGTAGGAAAACTAACAGAAGTAAAATATTCATAAAAAAAGTATTCGCGGCGCTCCCAGTACGTGCATGGACGCATCCTGTTCAGATCCTAGCTGCCATTCGACTGCTTCATGTGGCGTCGTAGGAAAACTAACAGAAGTAAAATATTCATAAAAAAAGTATTCGCGGCGCTCCCAGGACGTGCATGGACGCATCCTGTTCAGATCCTAGCTGCCTTTCGACTGCTTCATGTGGCGTCGTAGGAAAACTAACAGAAGTAAAATATTCATAAAAAAAGTATTCGCGGCGCTCCCAGGACGTGCATGGACGCATCCTGTTCAGATCCTAGCTGCCTTTCGACTGCTTCATGTGGCGTCGTTGGAAAACTAACAGAAGTAAAATATTCATAAAAAAAAGTATTCGCGACGCTCCCAGAACGACATTTTTCAGAATTTTTTTTTTTGTAAGTATTAAATGGTTTCGTAAGAGATAATCTGTTTTTTTTTTGGAAAAAATTTTTTTTGAAAGAATTAATTTTTTGTAAGAATTAATATTTCTTGTAAGAATTAAAGGAAAACTAACAGAAGTAAAATATTCATAAAAAAAGTATTCGCGGCGCTCCCAGGACGTGCATGGACGCATCCTGTTCAGATCCTAGCTGCCTTTCGACTGCTTCATGTGGCGTCGTAGGAAAACTAACAGAAGTAAAATATTCATAAAAAAAGTATTCGCGGCGCTCCCAGGACGTGCATGGACGCATCCTGTTCAGATCCTAGCTGCCTTTCGACTGCTTCATGTGGCGTCGTTGGAAAACTAACAGAAGTAAAATATTCATAAAAAAAAGTATTCGCGACGCTCCCAGAACGACATTTTTCAGAATTTTTTTTTTTTGTAAGTATTAAATGGTTTCGTAAGAGATAATCTGTTTTTTTTTTGGAAAAAAATTTTTTTTGAAAGAATTAATTTTTTGTAAGAATTAATATTTCTTGTAAGAATTAAAGGAAAACTAACAGAAGTAAAATATTCATAAAAAAAGTATTCGCGGCGCTCCCAGGACGTGCATGGACGCATCCTGTTCAGATCCTATCTGCCATTCGACTGCTTCATGTGGCGTCGTAGGAAAACTAACAGAAGTAAAATATTCATAAAAAAAGTATTCGCGGCGCTCCCAGGACGTGCATGGACGCATCCTGTTCAGATCCTAGCTGCCTTTCGACTGCTTCATGTGGCGTCGTAGGAAAACTAACAGAAGTAAAATATTCATAAAAAAAGTATTCGCGGCGCTCCCAGGACGTGCATGGACGCATCCTGTTCAGATCCTAGCTGCCTTTCGACTGCTTCATGTGGCGTCGTTGGAAAACTAACAGAAGTAAAATATTCATAAAAAAAAGTATTCGCGACGCTCCCAGAACGACATTTTTCAGAATTTTTTTTTTTGTAAGTATTAAATGGTTTCGTAAGAGATAATCTGTTTTTTTTTTGGAAAAAAATTTTTTTTGAAAGAATTAATTTTTTGTAAGAATTAATATTTCTTGTAAGAATTAAAGGAAAACTAACAGAAGTAAAATATTCATAAAAAAAGTATTCGCGGCGCTCCCAGGACGTGCATGGACGCATCCTGTTCAGATCCTAGCTGCCTTTCGACTGCTTCATGTGGCGTCGTAGGAAAACTAACAGAAGTAAAATATTCATACAAGAAGTATTCGCGGCGCTCCCAGTACGTGCATGGACGCATCCTGTTCAGATCCTAGCTGCCATTCGACTGCTTCATGTGGCGTCGTAGGAAAACTAACAGAAGTAAAATATTCATAAAAAAAGTATTCGCGGCGCTCCCAGGACGTGCATGGACGCATCCTGTTCAGATCCTAGCTGCCTTTCGACTGCTTCATGTGGCGTCGTAGGAAAACTAACAGAAGTAAAATATTCATAAAAAAAAGTATTCGCGACGCTCCCAGAACGACATTTTTCAGAATTTTTTTTTTTGTAAGTATTAAATGGTTTCGTAAGAGATAATCTGTTTTTTTTTTGGAAAAAATTTTTTTTTGAAAGAATTAATTTTTTGTAAGAATTAATATTTCTTGTAAGAATTAAAGGAAAACTAACAGAAGTAAAATATTCATAAAAAAAGTATTCGCGGCGCTCCCAGGACGTGCATGGACGCATCCTGTTCAGATCCTAGCTGCCTTTCGACTGCTTCATGTGGCGTCGTAGGAAAACTAACAGAAGTAAAATATTCATAAAAAAAGTATTCGCGGCGCTCCCAGGACGTGCATGGACGCATCCTGTTCAGATCCTAGCTGCCATTCGACTGCTTCATGTGGCGTCGTAGGAAAACTAACAGAAGTAAAATATTCCTAAAAAAAAGTATTCGCGACGCTCCCAGAACGACATTTTTCAGAATTTTTTTTTTTGTAAGTATTAAATGGTTTCGTAAGAGATAATCTGTTTTTTTTTTGGAAAAAATTTTTTTTTGAAAGAATTAATTTTTTGTAAGAATTAATATTTCTTGTAAGAATTAAAGGAATACTAACAGAAGTAAAATATTCATAAAAAAAGTATTCGCCGCGCTCCCAGGACGTGCATGGACGCATCCTGTTCAGATCCTAGCTGCCATTCGACTGCTTCATGTGGCGTCGTAGGAAAACTAACAGAAGTAAAATATTCATAAAAAAAGTATTCGCGGCGCTCCCAGGACGTGCATGGACGCATCCTGTTCAGATCCTAGCTGCCTTTCGACTGCTTCATGTGGCGTCGTAGGAAAACTAACAGAAGTAAAATATTCATAAAAAAAGTATTCGCGGCGCTCCCAGGACGTGCATGGACGCATCCTGTTCAGATCCTAGCTGCCTTTCGACTGCTTCATGTGGCGTCGTAGGAAAACTAACAGAAGTAAAATATTCATAAAAAAAGTATTCGCGGCGCTCCCAGGACGTGCATGGACGCATCCTGTTCAGATCCTAGCTGCCATTCGACTGCTTCATGTGGCGTCGTAGGAAAACTAACAGAAGTAAAATATTCCTAAAAAAAGTATTCGCGGCGCTCCCAGGACGTGCATGGACGCATCCTGTTCAGATCCTAGCTGCCTTTCGACTGCTTCATGTGGCGTCGTAGGAAAACTAACAGAAGTAAAATATTCATAAAAAAAGTATTCGCGGCGCTCCCAGGACGTGCATGGACGCATCCTGTTCAGATCCTAGCTGCCTTTCGACTGCTTCATGTGGCGTCGTTGGAAAACTAACAGAAGTAAAATATTCATAAAAAAAAGTATTCGCGACGCTCCCAGAACGACATTTTTCAGAATTTTTTTTTTTGTAAGTATTAAATGGTTTCGTAAGAGATAATCTGTTTTTTTTTTGGAAAAAATTTTTTTTGAAAGAATTAATTTTTTGTAAGAATTAATATTTCTTGTAAGAATTAAAGGAAAACTAACAGAAGTAAAATATTCATAAAAAAAGTATTCGCGGCGCTCCCAGGACGTGCATGGACGCATCCTGTTCAGATCCTAGCTGCCTTTCGACTGCTTCATGTGGCGTCGTAGGAAAACTAACAGAAGTAAAATATTCCTAAAAAAAGTATTCGCGGCGCTCCCAGGACGTGCATGGACGCATCCTGTTCAGATCCTAGCTGCCTTTCGACTGCTTCATGTGGCGTCGTAGGAAAACTAACAGAAGTAAAATATTCATAAAAAAAGTATTCGCGGCGCTCCCAGGACGTGCATGGACGCATCCTGTTCAGATCCTAGCTGCCTTTCGACTGCTTCATGTGGCGTCGTAGGAAAACTAACAGAAGTAAAATATTCATAAAAAAAGTATTCGCGGCGCTCCCAGGACGTGCATGGACGCATCCTGTTCAGATCCTAGCTGCCATTCGACTGCTTCATGTGGCGTCGTAGGAAAACTAACAGAAGTAAAATATTCCTAAAAAAAAGTATT
>CAWVQO010000649.1:17500-20251 GCA_963932275.1 Andrena praecox | reverse complement strand
GAGCGTCTCTGTACCCACCATCGGGATCTCGCCGACTGGTGGACATGGCGCTCTAACGGTCGATCATGGGTACTCCAAGTTCGACGTCGAGACTCGGAATCGTTTGTAGACGACTTAGGTACCTGGCGGGGTGTTGTACTCGGTAGAGCAGTTACCACGCTGCGATCTGTTGAGACTCAGCCCTATGCTTGGGGATTCGTCTTGTCGGTTGGACGAGGCCCCACGGTGCGCGAACACGAAAACGCCGTGTGTGGCGCGGGCTCGGGCGCGCTAGCGCCTGACCAGCGTTATTTTAAGCAGCGGCAAAGCAATACGCCGCTGGCACTTAGAAAAAAAAATCGGCGGCAAAGCAATACGCCGCTGGCACTTAGAAAAAAAAATCGGCGGCAAAGCAATACGCCGCTGGCACTTAGAAAAAAAAAAAATCGGCGGCAAAGCAATACGCCGCTGGCACTTAGAAAAAAAAAAAATCGGCGGCAAAGCAATACGCCGCTGGCACTTAGAAAAAAAAAATCGGCGGCAAAGCAATACGCCGCTGGCACTTAGAAAAAAAAAATCGGCGGCAAAGCAATACGCCGCTGGCACTTAGAAAAAAAAATCGGCGGCAAAGCAATACGCCGCAAAAAAAAAAGATCGGCGGCGAAGCAATACGCGCTGGGACTTCGGCACCGTGGTCCGACCGACCACCAAATTCGACCAATCTTCGAAACAAACCGTCGATCCTTGTTCCCCCGTTGCATTGCGAACGTATTTCTCTAATGGTTCGACCGCGGTCGTCGTGCTCGTTTTCGAGATAATCGCGAAAAACTCCAATCGCTCCGAAAATTTCAAAGTCCCGACAGATTTCAGTCCTTCGGCACCCGTCGTCCGACCGACCACCAAACTCGACACCAATCTTCGAAACAACCATCGATCCTTGTTCCCCGTTGCATTGCGAACGTATTTCTCTAATGGTTCGACCGCGGTCGTCGTGCTCGTTTTCGAGATAATCGGGAAAAACTCCAATCGCTCCGAAAATTTCAAAGTCCCGACAGATTTCAGTCCTTCGGCACCGTGGTCCGACCGACCACCAAATTCGACCAATCTTCGAAACAACCGTCGATCCTTGTTCCCCGTTGCATTGCGAACGTATTTCTCTAATGGTTCGACCGCGGTCGTCGTGCTCGGTTTCGAGATAATCGCGAAAAACTCCAATCGCTCCGAAAATTTCAAAGTCCCGACACATCTCAGTCCTTCGGCACCCGCGCCGCCGACCGACCACCAAACTCGACCAATCTTCGAAACAACCGTCGATCCTTGTTCCCCGTTGCATTGCGAACGTATTTCTCTAATGGTTCGACCGCGGTCGTCGTGCTCGTTTTCGAGATAATCGCGAAAAACTCCAATCGCTCCGAAAATTTCAAAGTCCCGACAGATTTCAGTCCTTCGGCACCGTCGTCCGACCGACCATCAAATTCGACCAATCTTCGAAACAACCGTCGATCCTTGTTCCCCGTTGCATTGCGAACGTATTTCTCTAATGGTTCGACGCGCGGTCGTCGTGCTCGTTTTCGAGATAATCGCGAAAAACTCCAATCGCTCCGAAAATTTCAAAGTCCCGACAGATTTCAGTCCTTCGGCACCGTCGTCCGACCGACCACCAAACTCGACCAATCTTCGAAACAACCATCGATCCTTGTTCCCCGTTGCATTGCGAACGTATTTCTCTAATGGTTCGACCGCGGTCGTCGTGCTTGTTTTCGAGATAATCGCGAAAAACTCCAATCGCTCCGAAAATTTCAAAGTCCCGACAGATTTCAGTCCTTCGGCACCGTCGTCCGACCGACCACCAAACTCGACCAATCTTCGAAACAACCATCGATCCTTGTTCCCCGTTGCATTGCGAACGTATTTCTCTAATGGTTCGACCGCGGTCGTCGTGCTCGTTTTCGAGATAATCGGGAAAAACTCCAATCGCTCCGAAAATTTCAAAGTCCCGACAGATTTCAGTCCTTCGGCACCGTGGTCCGACCGACCACCAAATTCGACCAATCTTCGAAACAACCGTCGATCCTTGTTCCCCGTTGCATTGCGAACGTATTTCTCTAATGGTTCGACCGCGGTCGTCGTGCTCGGTTTCGAGATAATCGCGAAAAACTCCAATCGCTCCGAAAATTTCAAAGTCCCGACAGATTTCAGTCCTTCGGCACCGTCGTCCGACCGACCACCAAACTCGACCAATCTTCGAAACAACCATCGATCCTTGTTCCCCGTTGCATTGCGAACGTATTTCTCTAATGGTTCGACCGCGGTCGTCGTGCTCGTTTTCGAGATAATCGGGAAAAACTCCAATCGCTCCGAAAATTTCAAAGTCCCGACAGATTTCAGTCCTTCGGCACCGTGGTCCGACCGACCACCAAATTCGACCAATCTTCGAAACAACCGTCGATCCTTGTTCCCCGTTGCATTGCGAACGTATTTCTCTAATGGTTCGACCGCGGTCGTCGTGCTCGGTTTCGAGATAATCGCGAAAAACTCCAATCGCTCCGAAAATTTCAAAGTCCCGACACATCTCAGTCCTTCGGCACCGCCGTCCGACCGACCACCAAACTCGACCAATCTTCGAAACAACCGTCGATCCTTGTTCCCCGTTGCATTGCGAACGTATTTCTCTAATGGTTCGACCGCGGTCGTCGTGCTCGTTTTCGAGATAATCGCGAAAAACTCCAATCGCTCCGAAAATTTCAAAGTCCCGACAGATTTCAGTCCTTC
>CAWVQO010000648.1:0-77006 GCA_963932275.1 Andrena praecox | reverse complement strand
TTGGCCAACATTGGCCCGGGGTCGTCGGGACGACCCTGTAGTCGTCGGACATGTCGGCGGCTGGCCAACCTAGTCCCGGGGTCGTGGGGACGACCCTATAGTCGTCGGACATTTCGGCGGCTTGCCAACTTTGGCCCGTGGTCGTGGGGACGATCCGATAGTCGTTGGACATGACGGTGGCGGGCCAATCTAGTCCGGGGGTCTTGGGGACGACCCTACAGTCGTCGGACATTTCGGCGGCTTGCCAACTTTGGCCCGGGGTCGTGGGGACGACCCTATAGTCGTTGGACTTGACGGTGGCGGGCCAATCTAGTCCCGGGGTTGTGGGGACGACCCTACAGTCGTCGGACATTTCGGCGGCTTGCCAACTTTGGCCCGGGGTCGTGGGGACGACCCTATAGTCGTCGGACTTGACGTTGGCGGGCCAATCTAGTCCCGAGGTCGTGGGGACGACCCTATAGTCGTCGGACTTGACGGTGGCCGGCCAATCTATTCCCGGGGTCGTGGGGACGACCCTACAGTCGTCGGACATTTCGGCGGCTTGCCAACTTTGGCCCGGGGTCGTGGGGGCGACCCTATAGGCGTCGGACATGTCGGCGGCTGCCCAAAATTGGCCCGAGGTCGTGGGGGCGACCCTATAGTCGTCGGACATGTCGGCGGCTGGCCAACCTAGTCCCGAGGTCGTCGGACTTGACGGTGGCGGGCCAATCTAGTCCCGGGGTCGTGGGGACGACCCTACAGTCGTCGGACATTTCGGCGGCTTGCCAACTTTGGCCCGGGGTCGTGGGGACGACCCTATAGTCGTCGGACATGACGGTGGCGGACCAATCTAGTCCCGGGGTCGTGGGGACGACCCTATAGTCGTCGGACATGTCGGCGGCTGGCCAACTTTGGCCCGTGGTCATGGGGACGACCCTATAGTCGTTGGACATGTCAGCGGCTGGCCAACTTTGGCCCGGTGTCGTGGGGACGACTCTATAGTCGTCGGACATGTCGGCGGCTGGCCAACCTAGACCCGGGGTCGTGGGGGCGACCCTATAGTCGTCGGACATGTCGGCGGCTGGCCAACTTTGGCCCGTGGTCGTGGGGACGACACGATAGTCGTTGGACATGACGGTGCCGGGGCAATCGAGTCCCGGGGTAGTAGGTACGACCCTATAGTCGTCGGACATGTCGGCGATTGGCCATTATTGGCCCGGGGTCGAGGGGACGACCCTATAGTCGCCGGACATGTCGGCGGCTGGCCAACTTTGGCCCATGGTCGTGGGGACGACCCAATAGTCGTCGGACATGTCGGCGTCTGGCCAACTTTGGCCCGTGGTCGTGGGGACGACCCTACAGTCGTCGGACATTTCGGCGGCTTGCCAACTTTGGCCCGGGGTCGTGGGGACGACCCTATAGTCGTCGGACTTGACGGTGGCGGGCCAATCTAGTCCCGGGGTTGTGGGGACGACCCTACAGTCGTCGGACATTTCGGCGGCTTGCCAACTTTGGCCCGGGGTCGTCGGGACGACCCTATAGTCGTCGGACTTGACGTTGGCGGGCCAATCTAGTCCCGAGGTCGTGGGGACGACCCTATAGTCGTCGGACATGTCGGCGGCTGGCCAACTTTGGCCCGTGGTCGTGTGGACGACCCAATAGTCGTCGGACATGTCGGCGGCTGGCCAACTTTGGCCCGTGGTCGTGGGGACGATCCGATAGTCGTTGGACATGACGGTGCCGGGGCAATCGAGTCCCGGGGTCGTAGGTACGACCCTATAGTCGTCGGACATGTCGGGGATTGGCCACCTTTAGCCCGTGGTCGTGGGGACGACCCTATAGCCGTCGGATTTGACGGTGGCGGGCCAATCTAGTCCCTGGGTCGTGGGGACGACCCAACAGTCGTCGGACATTTCGGCGGCTTGCCAACTTTGGCCCGGGGTCGTGGGGACGACCCTATAGTCGTCGGACATGTCGGCGATTGGCCAACATTGGCCCGGGGTCGTGGGGACGACCCTATAGTCGTCGGACATGTCGGTGGTTGGCCAACCTAGTCCCGAGGTCGTGGGGACGACCCTATTGTCGTCGGACTTGACGGTGGCGGGCCAATCTAGTCCCGCGGTCGTGGGACGACCCTACAGTCGTCGGACATATCGGCGGCTTGCCAACTTTGGCCCGGGGTCGTGGGGACGACCCTATAGTCGTCGGACATGTCGGCGCCTGGCCAACTTTGGCCCGTGGTCGTGGGGACGATTCAATAGTCGTCGGACATGTCGGCGGCTGGCCAACTTTGGCCCGTGGTCGTGGGGACGATCCGATAGTCGTCGGACATGTCGGCGGCTGGCCAACTTTGGCCCGTGGTCGTGGGGGCGATCCAATAGTCGTCGGACATGTGGGCGGCTGGCCAACTTTGGCCCGTGGTCGTGGGGACGATCCGATAGTCGTCGGACATGTCGGCGGCTGGCCAACCTAGTCCCGGGGTCGTGGGGACGACCCTATTGTCGTCGGACATGGCGGTGGCGGGCCAATCTAGTCCCGTGGTCGTGGGGACGACCCTATAGTCGTCGGACAAGGCGGCGGCGGGCCAACTTTGGCCCGTGGCCGTGGGGACGATCCAATAGTCGTCTGACATGTCGGCGGCTGGCCAACTTTGGCCCGTGGTCGTGGGGACGATCCGATATTCGTCGGACATGTCGGCGGCTGGCCAACTTTGGCCCGTGGTCGTGGGGACGATCCAATAGTCGTCGGACATGTCGGCGGCTTGCCAACTTTGGCCCGTGGTCGTGGGGACGATCCGATAGTCGTCTGACATGTCGGCGGCTTGTCAGCCTAGTCCCGGGGTCGTGGGTACGACCCTATAGTCGTTGGACATGACGGTGGCGGGCCAATCTAGTCCCGGGGTCGTGGGTTGACGCTATAGTCGTCGGACAAGACGGCGGCTGGACATCTTTGGCCCGCGGTCGTGGGGACGTCCCTATAGTCGTCGGACATGACGGTGGCAGGCCAATCTAGTCCCGTGGTCGTGGGGACGACCCTATAGTCGTCGGACAAGTCGGCGGCGGGCCAACTTTGGCCCGTGGCCGTGGGGACGATCCAATAGTCGTCTGACATGTCGGCGGCTGGCCAACTTTGGCCCGTGGTCGTGGGGACGATCCGATAGTCGTCGGACATGTCGGCGGCTGGCCAACTTTGGCCCGTGGTCGTGGGGACGATCCAATAGTCGTCGGACATGTCGGCGGCTGGCCAACTTTGGCTCGTGGTCGTGGGGACGACTCTATAGTCGTCGGACATGTTGGCGGCTTGTCAGCCTAGTCCCGGGGTCGTGGGTACGACCCTATAGTCGTTGGACATGACGGTGGCGGGCCAATCTAGTCCCGGGGTCGTGGGTTGACGCTATAGTCGTCGGACAAGACGGCGGCTGGACATCTTTGGCCCGCGGTCGTGGGGACGTCCCTATAGTCGTCGGACATGACGGTGGCGGGCCAATCTAGTCCCGGGGTCGTGGGGACGACCCTATAGTCGTCGGACAAGACGGCGGCTGGACATCCTTGGCTCGCGGTCGTGGGGACGACCCTATAGTCGTCGGACATTTCGGCGGCTTGTCAACCTAGTCCCGGGGTCGTGGGGACGACCCTATAGTCGTTGGACATGACGGTGGCGGGCCAATCTAGTCCCGGGGTCGTGGGTACGACCCTATAGTCGTCGGACAAGACGGCGGCTGGACATCTTTGGCCCGCGGTCGTGGGGACGACCCTATAGTCGTCGGACATTTCGGCGGCTTGCCAACTTTGGCCCGGGGTCGTGGGGGCGACCCTATAGGCGTCGGACATGTCGGCGGCTGCCCAAAATTGGCCCGAGGTCGTGGGGGCGACCCTATAGTCGTCGGACATGTCGGCGGCTGGCCAACCTAGTCCCGAGGTCGTCGGACTTGACGGTGGCGGGCCAATCTAGTCCCGGGGTCGTGGGGACGACCCTACAGTCGTCGGACATTTCGGCGGCTTGCCAACTTTGGCCCGGGGTCGTGGGGACGACCCTATAGTCGTCGGACATGACGGTGGCGGACCAATCTAGTCCCGGGGTCGTGGGGACGACCCTATAGTCGTCGGACATGTCGGCGGCTGGCCAAAATTGGCCCGACGTCGTGGGGGCGACCCTATAGTCGTCGGACATGTCGGCGGCTGGCCAACCTAGTCCCGAGGTCGTCGGACTTGACGGTGGCGGGCCAATCTAGTCCCGGGGTCGTAGGGACGACCCTATAGTCGTCGAACATGTTGGCGATTGGCCAACATTGGCCCGGGGTCGTCGGGTCGACCCTATAGTCGTCGGACATGTCGGCGGCTGGCCAACCTAGTCCCGGGGTCGTGGGGACGACCCTATAGTCGTCGGACATGTCGGCGGCTGGCCAACTTTGGCCCGTGGTCATGGGGACGACCCTATAGTCGTTGGACATGTCAGCGGCTGGCCAACTTTGGCCCGGTGTCGTGGGGACGACTCTATAGTCGTCGGACATGTCGGCGGCTGGCCAACCTAGACCCGGGGTCGTGGGGGCGACCCTATAGTCGTCGGACATGTCGGCGGCTGGCCAACTTTGGCCCGTGGTCGTGGGGACGACACGATAGTCGTTGGACATGACGGTGCCGGGGCAATCGAGTCCCGGGGTAGTAGGTACGACCCTATAGTCGTCGGACATGTCGGCGATTGGCCATTATTGGCCCGGGGTCGAGGGGACGACCCTATAGTCGCCGGACATGTCGGCGGCTGGCCAACTTTGGCCCATGGTCGTGGGGACGACCCAATAGTCGTCGGACATGTCGGCGTCTGGCCAACTTTGGCCCGTGGTCGTGGGGACGACCCTACAGTCGTCGGACATTTCGGCGGCTTGCCAACTTTGGCCCGGGGTCGTGGGGACGACCCTATAGTCGTCGGACTTGACGGTGGCGGGCCAATCTAGTCCCGGGGTTGTGGGGACGACCCTACAGTCGTCGGACATTTCGGCGGCTTGCCAACTTTGGCCCGGGGTCGTCGGGACGACCCTATAGTCGTCGGACTTGACGTTGGCGGGCCAATCTAGTCCCGAGGTCGTGGGGACGACCCTATAGTCGTCGGACATGTCGGCGGCTGGCCAACTTTGGCCCGTGGTCGTGTGGACGACCCAATAGTCGTCGGACATGTCGGCGGCTGGCCAACTTTGGCCCGTGGTCGTGGGGACGATCCGATAGTCGTTGGACATGACGGTGCCGGGGCAATCGAGTCCCGGGGTCGTAGGTACGACCCTATAGTCGTCGGACATGTCGGGGATTGGCCACCTTTAGCCCGTGGTCGTGGGGACGACCCTATAGCCGTCGGATTTGACGGTGGCGGGCCAATCTAGTCCCTGGGTCGTGGGGACGACCCAACAGTCGTCGGACATTTCGGCGGCTTGCCAACTTTGGCCCGGGGTCGTGGGGACGACCCTATAGTCGTCGGACATGTCGGCGATTGGCCAACATTGGCCCGGGGTCGTGGGGACGACCCTATAGTCGTCGGACATGTCGGTGGTTGGCCAACCTAGTCCCGAGGTCGTGGGGACGACCCTATTGTCGTCGGACTTGACGGTGGCGGGCCAATCTAGTCCCGCGGTCGTGGGACGACCCTACAGTCGTCGGACATATCGGCGGCTTGCCAACTTTGGCCCGGGGTCGTGGGGACGACCCTATAGTCGTCGGACATGTCGGCGCCTGGCCAACTTTGGCCCGTGGTCGTGGGGACGATTCAATAGTCGTCGGACATGTCGGCGGCTGGCCAACTTTGGCCCGTGGTCGTGGGGACGATCCGATAGTCGTCGGACATGTCGGCGGCTGGCCAACTTTGGCCCGTGGTCGTGGGGGCGATCCAATAGTCGTCGGACATGTGGGCGGCTGGCCAACTTTGGCCCGTGGTCGTGGGGACGATCCGATAGTCGTCGGACATGTCGGCGGCTGGCCAACCTAGTCCCGGGGTCGTGGGGACGACCCTATTGTCGTCGGACATGGCGGTGGCGGGCCAATCTAGTCCCGTGGTCGTGGGGACGACCCTATAGTCGTCGGACAAGGCGGCGGCGGGCCAACTTTGGCCCGTGGCCGTGGGGACGATCCAATAGTCGTCTGACATGTCGGCGGCTGGCCAACTTTGGCCCGTGGTCGTGGGGACGATCCGATATTCGTCGGACATGTCGGCGGCTGGCCAACTTTGGCCCGTGGTCGTGGGGACGATCCAATAGTCGTCGGACATGTCGGCGGCTTGCCAACTTTGGCCCGTGGTCGTGGGGACGATCCGATAGTCGTCTGACATGTCGGCGGCTTGTCAGCCTAGTCCCGGGGTCGTGGGTACGACCCTATAGTCGTTGGACATGACGGTGGCGGGCCAATCTAGTCCCGGGGTCGTGGGTTGACGCTATAGTCGTCGGACAAGACGGCGGCTGGACATCTTTGGCCCGCGGTCGTGGGGACGTCCCTATAGTCGTCGGACATGACGGTGGCAGGCCAATCTAGTCCCGTGGTCGTGGGGACGACCCTATAGTCGTCGGACAAGTCGGCGGCGGGCCAACTTTGGCCCGTGGCCGTGGGGACGATCCAATAGTCGTCTGACATGTCGGCGGCTGGCCAACTTTGGCCCGTGGTCGTGGGGACGATCCGATAGTCGTCGGACATGTCGGCGGCTGGCCAACTTTGGCCCGTGGTCGTGGGGACGATCCAATAGTCGTCGGACATGTCGGCGGCTGGCCAACTTTGGCTCGTGGTCGTGGGGACGACTCTATAGTCGTCGGACATGTTGGCGGCTTGTCAGCCTAGTCCCGGGGTCGTGGGTACGACCCTATAGTCGTTGGACATGACGGTGGCGGGCCAATCTAGTCCCGGGGTCGTGGGTTGACGCTATAGTCGTCGGACAAGACGGCGGCTGGACATCTTTGGCCCGCGGTCGTGGGGACGTCCCTATAGTCGTCGGACATGACGGTGGCGGGCCAATCTAGTCCCGGGGTCGTGGGGACGACCCTATAGTCGTCGGACAAGACGGCGGCTGGACATCCTTGGCTCGCGGTCGTGGGGACGACCCTATAGTCGTCGGACATTTCGGCGGCTTGTCAACCTAGTCCCGGGGTCGTGGGGACGACCCTATAGTCGTTGGACATGACGGTGGCGGGCCAATCTAGTCCCGGGGTCGTGGGTACGACCCTATAGTCGTCGGACAAGACGGCGGCTGGACATCTTTGGCCCGCGGTCGTGGGGACGACCCTATAGTCGTCGGACATTTCGGCGGCTTGCCAACTTTGGCCCGGGGTCGTGGGGACGACCCTATAGTCGTTGGACATGACGGTGGCGGGCCAATCTAGTCCCGGGGTCGTAGGGACGACCCTATAGTCGTCGGATATGTCGGCGGCGAGCCAAAATTGACCCGGGGTCGTGGTGACGACTCTATAGTCGTCGGACATGTCGGTGGCGGGCCAGTCTAGTCCCGGGCCGTGGGGACGACCCTAAGTCGTCGGACAAGTCAGCGGCTGGCCAACATTGGCCCGTGGTCGTGGGGACGACCCTATAGTCGTCGGATATGTCGGCGGCTGGCCAACTTTGGCCCGTGGTCGTGGGGACGACCCTATAGTCGTCGGAAAGGTCGGTGGCTGTCCAACTTTGGCCCAGGGGTCGTGGGGACGACCCTATAGTCGTCGGACATGTCGGCGGCGAGCCAACATTGACCCGGGGTCGTGGGGACGACTCTATAGTCGTCGGACATGTCGGTGGCGGGCCAGTCTAGTCCCGGGTCGTGGGGACGACCCTATAGTCGTCGGACATATCAGCGGCTGGCCAACTTTGGCCCGGGGTCGTGGGGACGACCCTATAGTCGTCGGACAAGTCGGCGGCCGGCCAACCTAGTCCGGGGGTCGTGGTGACGACCCTATAGTCGTCGAACATGACGGTGGCGGGCCAGTCTAGTCCGGGGTCTTGGGGACGACCCTATAGTCGTCGGACAAGTCGGCGGCTGGCCAACTTTAGCCCGTGGTCGTGGGGACGACCCTATAGTCGTCAGACAAGACGGTGGCGATCCAACCTAGTCCCGGGGCCGTGGGGACGACCCTATAGTTGTCGGACAAGTCGGCGGCGGGGCAACCTAGTCCCGGGGTCGTGGGGACGACCCTATAGTCGTCGGACATGACGGTGGCGGGCCAGTCTAGTCCCGGGTCGTGCGGACGACCCTATAGTCGTCGGACATGTCGGCGGCTGGCCAACTTTGGCCCGTGGTCGTGGGGACGACCCTATAGTCGTCAGACATGACGGTGGCGAGCCAACCTAGTCCCGGGGTCATGGGGACGACCCTATAGTCGTCGGACATGTCGGCGATTGGCCAACATTGGCCCGGGGTCGTGGGGACGACCCTATCGTCGTCGGACATGTCTGCGGCTGGCCAACCTAGTCCCGACGTCGTGGGGACGACCCTATAGTCGTCGGACTTGTCGCTGGCGGGCCAATCTAGTCCCGGGGTCGTGGGGACGACCCTATAGTCGTCGGACATGTCGGCGATTGGCCAACATTGGCCCGGGGTCGTGGGGACGACCCTATAGTCGTCGGACATGTCGGCGGCTGGCCAACCTAGTCCCGAGGTCGTGGGGACGACCCTATAGTCGTCGGACTTCACGGTGGCGGGCCAATCTAGTCCCGGGGTCGTGGGGACGACCCTACAGTCGTCGGACATTTCGGCGGCTTGCCAACTTTGGCCCGGTGTCGTGGGGACGACCCTATAGTCGTCGGACATGACGGTGGCGGACCAATCTAGTCCCGGGGTCGTGGGGACGACCCTATAGTCGTCGGACATGTCGGCGGCTGGCCAACTTTGGCCCGTGGTCGTGGGGACGATCCAATAGTCGTCGGACATGTCGGCGGCTGGCCAACTTTGGCCCGTGGTCGTGGGGACGACCCTATAGTCGTTGGACATGTCAGCGGCTGGCCAACTTTGGCCCGGTGTCGTGGGGACGACTCTGTAGTCGTCGGACATGTCCGCGGCTGGCCAACCTAGACCCGGGGTCGTCGGGACAACCCTATTGTCGTCGGACATGACGGTGGCGGGCCAATCTATTCCCGGGGTCGTACGGACGACCCTATAGTCGTCGGATATGTTGGCGATCGGCCAACATTGGCCCGGGGTCGTGGGGACGACTCTATAGTCGTCGGACATGTTGGCGGCTTGTCAGCCTAGTCCCAGGGTCGTGGGTACGACCCTATAGTCGTCGGACAAGTCGGCGGCGGGCCAACCTTGTCCCGGGGTCGTGAGGACGACCCTATAGTCGTCGGACATGACGGTGGCGGGCGAATCTAGTCCCGGGGTCGTGGGGACGACCCTATAGTCGTCGGACATTTCGGCGGCTTGTCAACCTAGTCCCGGGGTCGTGGGGACGACCCTATAGTCGTTGGACATGACGGTGGCGGGCCAATCTAGTCCCGGGGTCGTGGGTACGACCCTATAGTCGTCGGACAAGACGGCGGCTGGACATCTTTGGCCCGCGGTCGTGGGGACGACCCTATAGTCGTCGGACATTTCGGCGGCTTGCCAACTTTGGCCCGGGGTCGTGGGGACGACCCTATAGTCGTTGGACATGACGGTGGCGGGCCAATCTAGTCCCGGGGTCGTAGGGACGACCCTATAGTCGTCGGATATGTCGGCGGCGAGCCAAAATTGACCCGGGGTCGTGGTGACGACTCTATAGTCGTCGGACATGTCGGTGGCGGGCCAGTCTAGTCCCGGGCCGTGGGGACGACCCTAAGTCGTCGGACAAGTCAGCGGCTGGCCAACATTGGCCCGTGGTCGTGGGGACGACCCTATAGTCGTCGGATATGTCGGCGGCTGGCCAACTTTGGCCCGTGGTCGTGGGGACGACCCTATAGTCGTCGGAAAGGTCGGTGGCTGTCCAACTTTGGCCCAGGGGTCGTGGGGACGACCCTATAGTCGTCGGACATGTCGGCGGCGAGCCAACATTGACCCGGGGTCGTGGGGACGACTCTATAGTCGTCGGACATGTCGGTGGCGGGCCAGTCTAGTCCCGGGTCGTGGGGACGACCCTATAGTCGTCGGACATATCAGCGGCTGGCCAACTTTGGCCCGGGGTCGTGGGGACGACCCTATAGTCGTCGGACAAGTCGGCGGCCGGCCAACCTAGTCCGGGGGTCGTGGTGACGACCCTATAGTCGTCGAACATGACGGTGGCGGGCCAGTCTAGTCCGGGGTCTTGGGGACGACCCTATAGTCGTCGGACAAGTCGGCGGCTGGCCAACTTTAGCCCGTGGTCGTGGGGACGACCCTATAGTCGTCAGACAAGACGGTGGCGATCCAACCTAGTCCCGGGGCCGTGGGGACGACCCTATAGTTGTCGGACAAGTCGGCGGCGGGGCAACCTAGTCCCGGGGTCGTGGGGACGACCCTATAGTCGTCGGACATGACGGTGGCGGGCCAGTCTAGTCCCGGGTCGTGCGGACGACCCTATAGTCGTCGGACATGTCGGCGGCTGGCCAACTTTGGCCCGTGGTCGTGGGGACGACCCTATAGTCGTCAGACATGACGGTGGCGAGCCAACCTAGTCCCGGGGTCATGGGGACGACCCTATAGTCGTCGGACATGTCGGCGATTGGCCAACATTGGCCCGGGGTCGTGGGGACGACCCTATCGTCGTCGGACATGTCTGCGGCTGGCCAACCTAGTCCCGACGTCGTGGGGACGACCCTATAGTCGTCGGACTTGTCGCTGGCGGGCCAATCTAGTCCCGGGGTCGTGGGGACGACCCTATAGTCGTCGGACATGTCGGCGATTGGCCAACATTGGCCCGGGGTCGTGGGGACGACCCTATAGTCGTCGGACATGTCGGCGGCTGGCCAACCTAGTCCCGAGGTCGTGGGGACGACCCTATAGTCGTCGGACTTCACGGTGGCGGGCCAATCTAGTCCCGGGGTCGTGGGGACGACCCTACAGTCGTCGGACATTTCGGCGGCTTGCCAACTTTGGCCCGGTGTCGTGGGGACGACCCTATAGTCGTCGGACATGACGGTGGCGGACCAATCTAGTCCCGGGGTCGTGGGGACGACCCTATAGTCGTCGGACATGTCGGCGGCTGGCCAACTTTGGCCCGTGGTCGTGGGGACGATCCAATAGTCGTCGGACATGTCGGCGGCTGGCCAACTTTGGCCCGTGGTCGTGGGGACGACCCTATAGTCGTTGGACATGTCAGCGGCTGGCCAACTTTGGCCCGGTGTCGTGGGGACGACTCTGTAGTCGTCGGACATGTCCGCGGCTGGCCAACCTAGACCCGGGGTCGTCGGGACAACCCTATTGTCGTCGGACATGACGGTGGCGGGCCAATCTATTCCCGGGGTCGTACGGACGACCCTATAGTCGTCGGATATGTTGGCGATCGGCCAACATTGGCCCGGGGTCGTGGGGACGACTCTATAGTCGTCGGACATGTTGGCGGCTTGTCAGCCTAGTCCCAGGGTCGCGGGTACGACCCTATAGTCGTCGGACAAGTCGGCGGCGGGCCAACCTTGTCCCGGGGTCGTGAGGACGACCCTATAGTCGTCGGACATGACGGTGGCGGGCGAATCTAGTCCCGGGGTCGTGGGGACGACCCTATAGTCGTCGGACATTTCGGCGGCTTGTCAACCTAGTCCCGGGGTTGTGGGGACGACCCTATAGTCGTTGGACATGACGGTGGCGGGCCAATCTAGTCCCGAGGTCGTAGGAACGACCCTATAGTCGTCGGACATGTCGGCGGCTTGCCAACTTTGGCCCGTGGTCGTGGGGACGACCCTATAGTCGTCGGACAAGTCGGCGGCGGGCCAACCTAGTCCCGGGGTCGTGGGGACGACCCTATAATCGTCGGACAAGTCAGCGGCTGGCCTACATTGGCCCGTGGTCGTGGGGACGACCATATAGTCGTCGGACATGACGGTGGCGGGCCACTCTAGTCCCGGGTCGTGGGGACGACCCTATAGTCGTCGGACAAGTCGGCGGCTGTCCAACTTTGGCCCGGGGTCGTGGGGACGACCCTATAGTCGTCGGACTTGACGGTGGCTGGCCAACTTTGGCCCGTGGTCGTGGGGAGGACCCTATACTCGTCGGACAAGTCGGCGGCGTACCAACCTAGTCCGGGGGTCGTGGGGACGACCCTATAGTCGTCGGACATGACGGTGGCGGGCCAGTCTAGTCCCGGGTGGTGGGGACGACCCTATAGTCGTCGGACATGTCGGTGGCGGGCCAGTCTAGTCCCGGGTCGTGGGGAGGACCCTATAGTCGTCGGACAAGTCGGCGGCGAGCCAATCTAGTCCCGCGGTCGTGGGGACGACCCTATAGTCGTCGGACAAGTCAGCGGCTGGCCTACATTGGCCCGTGGTCGTGGGGACGACCATATAGTCGTCGGACATGACGGTGGCGGGCCACTCTAGTCCCGGGTCGTGGGGACGACCCTATAGTCGTCGGACAAGTCGGCGGCCGGCCAACCTAGTCCGGGGGTCGTGGGGACGACCCTATAGTCGTCGGACATGACGGTGGCGGGCCAGTCTAGTCCCGGGTCGTGGGGACGACCCTATAGTCGTCGGACATGTCGGTGGCGGGCCAGTCTAGTCCAGGGTCGTGGGGAGGACCCTATAGTCGTCGGACATGTCGGCGGCTGGCCAACTTTGGCCCGTGATCGTGGGGAGGACCCTATAGTCGTCGGACAAGTCAGCGGCTAGCCAACATTGGCCCGTGGTCGTGGGGACGACCATATAGTCGTCGGACATGACGGCGGTGGGCCACTCTAGTTCCGGGTCGTGGGGACGACCCTATAGTCGTCGGACATGTCGGCGGCTGGCCAACTTTGGCCCGGGGTCGTGGGGACGACCCTATAGTCGTCGGAAATGACGGTGGCGGGCCAATCTATTCCCGGGGTCGTGGGGACGACCCTACAGTCGTCGGACAAGTCGGCGGCGAGCCAATCTAGTCCCGCGGTCGTGGGGACGACCCTATAGTCGTCGGACAAGTCAGCGGCTAGCCAACATTGGCCCGGGGTCGTGGGGACGACCCTATAATCGTCGGACAAGCCGGCGGCTGGCCAACATTGGCCCGTGGTCGTGGAGACGACCCTATAGTCGTCGGAAATGACGGTGGCGGGCCAATCTATTCCCGGGGTCGTGGGGACGACCCTACAGTCGTCGGACAAGTCGGCGGCGAGCCAATCTAGTCCCGCGGTCGTGGGGACGACCCTATAGTCGTCGGACAAGTCAGCGGCTAGCCAACATTGGCCCGTGGTCGTGGGGACGACCATATAGTCGTCGGACATGACGGTGGCGGGCCACTCTAGTTCCGGGTCGTGGGGACGACCCTATAGTCGTCGGACATGTCGGCGGCTGGACAACTTTGGCCCGTGGTCGTGGGGACGACCATATAGTCGTCGGACATGTCGGTGGCGGGCCAGTCTAGTCCCGGGTCGTGGGGAGGACCCTATAGTCGTCGGACAAGTCGGCGGCGAGCCAATCTAGTCCCGCGGTCGTGGGGACGACCCTATAGTCGTCGGACAAGTCAGCGGCTGGCCTACATTGGCCCGTGGTCGTGGGGACGACCATATAGTCGTCGGACATGACGGTGGCGGGCCACTCTAGTCCCGGGTCGTGGGGACGACCCTATAGTCGTCGGACAAGTCGGCGGCCGGCCAACCTAGTCCGGGGGTCGTGGGGACGACCCTATAGTCGTCGGACATGACGGTGGCGGGCCAGTCTAGTCCCGGGTCGTGGGGACGACCCTATAGTCGTCGGACATGTCGGTGGCGGGCCAGTCTAGTCCAGGGTCGTGGGGAGGACCCTATAGTCGTCGGACATGTCGGCGGCTGGCCAACTTTGGCCCGTGATCGTGGGGAGGACCCTATAGTCGTCGGACAAGTCAGCGGCTAGCCAACATTGGCCCGTGGTCGTGGGGACGACCATATAGTCGTCGGACATGACGGCGGTGGGCCACTCTAGTTCCGGGTCGTGGGGACGACCCTATAGTCGTCGGACATGTCGGCGGCTGGCCAACTTTGGCCCGGGGTCGTGGGGACGACCCTATAGTCGTCGGAAATGACGGTGGCGGGCCAATCTATTCCCGGGGTCGTGGGGACGACCCTACAGTCGTCGGACAAGTCGGCGGCGAGCCAATCTAGTCCCGCGGTCGTGGGGACGACCCTATAGTCGTCGGACAAGTCAGCGGCTAGCCAACATTGGCCCGGGGTCGTGGGGACGACCCTATAATCGTCGGACAAGCCGGCGGCTGGCCAACATTGGCCCGTGGTCGTGGAGACGACCCTATAGTCGTCGGAAATGACGGTGGCGGGCCAATCTATTCCCGGGGTCGTGGGGACGACCCTACAGTCGTCGGACAAGTCGGCGGCGAGCCAATCTAGTCCCGCGGTCGTGGGGACGACCCTATAGTCGTCGGACAAGTCAGCGGCTAGCCAACATTGGCCCGTGGTCGTGGGGACGACCATATAGTCGTCGGACATGACGGTGGCGGGCCACTCTAGTTCCGGGTCGTGGGGACGACCCTATAGTCGTCGGACATGTCGGCGGCTGGCCAACTTTGGCCCGGGGTCGTGGGGACGACCCTATAGTCGTCGGAAATGACGGTGGCGGGCCAATCTATTCCCGGGGTCGTGGGGACGACCCTACAGTCGTCGGACAAGTCGGCGGCGAGCCAATCTAGTCCCGCGGTCGTGGGGACGACCCTATAGTCGTCGGACAAGTCAGCGGCTAGCCAACATTGGCCCGTGGTCGTGGGGACGACCATATAGTCGTCGGACATGACGGTGGCGGGCCATTCTAGTCCCGGGTCGTGGGGACGACCCTATAGTCGTCGGACAAGCCGGCGGCTGGCCAACTTTGGCCCAGGGGTCGTGGGGACGACCCTATAGTCATCGGACATGTCGGCGGCGAGCCAACATTGACCCGTGGTCGTGGGGACCACTCTATAGTCGTCGGACATGTCGGTGGCGGGCCAGTCTAGTCCCGGGTCGTGGGGACGACCCTATAGTCGTCGGACATGTCGGCGGCTGGCCAACTTTGGCCCGTGGTCGTGGGGAGGACCCTATACTCGTCGGACAAGTCGGCGGCGTACCAACCTAGTCCGGGGGTCGTGAGGACGACCCTATAGTCGTCGGAAATGACGGTGGCGGGCCAATCTAGTCCCGTGGTCGTGGGGACGACCATATAGTCGTCGGACATGACGGTGGCGGGCCACTCTAGTCCCGGGTCGTGGGGACGACCCTATAGTCGTCGGACATGTCGGCGGCTGGCCAACTTTGGCCCGGGGTCGTGGGGACGACCCTATAGTCGTCGGATATGTCGGCGGCTGGCCAACTTTGGCCCGTGGTCGTGGGGACGACCCTATAGTCGTCGGACAAGTCGGCGGCGGGCCAACCTAGTCCCGGGGTCGTGGGGACGACCCTATAATCGTCGGACAAGCCGGCGGCTGGCCAACTTTGGCCCGTGGTCGTGGGGACGACCCTATAGTCGTCGGACAAGTCGGCGGCTGTCCAACTTTGGCCCGGGGTCGTGGGGACGACCCTATAGTCGTCGGACTTGACGGTGGCTGGCCAACTTTGGCCCGTGGTCGTGGGGAGGACCCTATACTCGTCGGACAAGTCGGCGGCGTACCAACCTAGTCCGGGGGTCGTGGGGACGACCCTATAGTCGTCGGACATGACGGTGGCGGGCCAGTCTAGTCCCGGGTGGTGGGGACGACCCTATAGTCGTCGGACATGTCGGTGGCGGGCCAGTCTAGTCCCGGGTCGTGGGGAGGACCCTATAGTCGTCGGACAAGTCGGCGGCGAGCCAATCTAGTCCCGCGGTCGTGGGGACGACCCTATAGTCGTCGGACAAGTCAGCGGCTGGCCTACATTGGCCCGTGGTCGTGGGGACGACCATATAGTCGTCGGACATGACGGTGGCGGGCCACTCTAGTCCCGGGTCGTGGGGACGACCCTATAGTCGTCGGACAAGTCGGCGGCCGGCCAACCTAGTCCGGGGGTCGTGGGGACGACCCTATAGTCGTCGGACATGACGGTGGCGGGCCAGTCTAGTCCCGGGTCGTGGGGACGACCCTATAGTCGTCGGACATGTCGGTGGCGGGCCAGTCTAGTCCAGGGTCGTGGGGAGGACCCTATAGTCGTCGGACATGTCGGCGGCTGGCCAACTTTGGCCCGTGATCGTGGGGAGGACCCTATAGTCGTCGGACAAGTCAGCGGCTAGCCAAAATTGGCCCGTGGTCGTGGGGACGACCATATAGTCGTCGGACATGACGGTGGTGGGCCACTCTAGTTCCGGGTCGTGGGGACGACCCTATAGTCGTCGGACATGTCGGCGGCTGGCCAACTTTGGCCCGGGGTCGTGGGGACGACCCTATAGTCGTCGGAAATGACGGTGGCGGGCCAATCTATTCCCGGGGTCGTGGGGACGACCCTACAGTCGTCGGACAAGTCGGCGGCGAGCCAATCTAGTCCCGCGGTCGTGGGGACGACCCTATAGTCGTCGGACAAGTCAGCGGCTAGCCAACATTGGCCCGGGGTCGTGGGGACGACCCTATAATCGTCGGACAAGCCGGCGGCTGGCCAACTTTGGCCCGTGGTCGTGGAGACGACCCTATAGTCGTCGGAAATGACGGTGGCGGGCCAATCTATTCCCGGGGTCGTGGGGACGACCCTACAGTCGTCGGACAAGTCGGCGGCGAGCCAATCTAGTCCCGCGGTCGTGGGGACGACCCTATAGTCGTCGGACAAGTCAGCGGCTAGCCAACATTGGCCCGTGGTCGTGGGGACGACCATATAGTCGTTGGACATGACGGTGGCGGGCCAGTCTAGTCCCGGGTCATGGGGACGACCCTATAGTCGTCGGACAAGTCGGCGGCTGGCCAACTTTGGCCCGTGGTCGTGGGGACGACCTTATAGTCGTCGGAAATGACGGTGGCAGGCCAATCTAGTCCCGGGGTCGTGGGGACGACCTTACAGTCGTCGGACAAGTCGGCGGCGAGCCAATCTAGTCCCGCGGTCGTGGAGACGACCCTATAGTCGTCGGACAAGTCAGCGGCTGGCCAACATTGGCCCGTGGTCGTGGGGACGACCATATAGTCGTCGGACATGACGGTGGCGGGCCACTCTAGTCCCGGGTCGTGGGGACGACCCTATAGTCGTCGGACATGTCGGCGGCTGGCCAGCTTTGGCCCGGGGTCGTGGGGACGACCCTATAGTCGTCGGATATGTCGGCGGCTGGCCAACTTTGGCCCGTGGTCGTGGAGACGACCCTATAGTCGTCGGAAATGACGGTGGCGGGCCAATCTATTCCCGGGGTCGTGGGGACGACCCTATAGTCGTCGGACATGTCGGCGGCTGGCCAACTTTGGCCCGTGGTCGTGGGGAGGACCCTATAGTCGTCGGAAATGACGGTGGCGGGCCAATCTAGTCCCGGGGTCGTGGGGACGACTCTATAGTCGTCGGACAAGTCGGCGGCGAGCCCACCTAGTCGGGGGTCGTGGGGACGACCCTATAGTCGTCGGACATGACGGTGGCGGGCCAGTCTAGTCCCGGGTCGTGGGGACGACCCTATAGTCGTCGGACATGTCGGTGGCGGGCCAGTCTAGTCCAGGGTCGTGGGGAGGACCCTATAGTCGTCGGACATGTCGGCGGCTGGCCAACTTTGGCCCGTGATCGTGGGGAGGACCCTATAGTCGTCGGACAAGTCAGCGGCTAGCCAAAATTGGCCCGTGGTCGTGGGGACGACCATATAGTCGTCGGACATGACGGTGGTGGGCCACTCTAGTTCCGGGTCGTGGGGACGACCCTATAGTCGTCGGACATGTCGGCGGCTGGCCAACTTTGGCCCGGGGTCGTGGGGACGACCCTATAGTCGTCGGAAATGACGGTGGCGGGCCAATCTATTCCCGGGGTCGTGGGGACGACCCTACAGTCGTCGGACAAGTCGGCGGCGAGCCAATCTAGTCCCGCGGTCGTGGGGACGACCCTATAGTCGTCGGACAAGTCAGCGGCTAGCCAACATTGGCCCGGGGTCGTGGGGACGACCCTATAATCGTCGGACAAGCCGGCGGCTGGCCAACTTTGGCCCGTGGTCGTGGAGACGACCCTATAGTCGTCGGAAATGACGGTGGCGGGCCAATCTATTCCCGGGGTCGTGGGGACGACCCTACAGTCGTCGGACAAGTCGGCGGCGAGCCAATCTAGTCCCGCGGTCGTGGGGACGACCCTATAGTCGTCGGACAAGTCAGCGGCTAGCCAACATTGGCCCGTGGTCGTGGGGACGACCATATAGTCGTTGGACATGACGGTGGCGGGCCAGTCTAGTCCCGGGTCATGGGGACGACCCTATAGTCGTCGGACAAGTCGGCGGCTGGCCAACTTTGGCCCGTGGTCGTGGGGACGACCTTATAGTCGTCGGAAATGACGGTGGCAGGCCAATCTAGTCCCGGGGTCGTGGGGACGACCTTACAGTCGTCGGACAAGTCGGCGGCGAGCCAATCTAGTCCCGCGGTCGTGGAGACGACCCTATAGTCGTCGGACAAGTCAGCGGCTGGCCAACATTGGCCCGTGGTCGTGGGGACGACCATATAGTCGTCGGACATGACGGTGGCGGGCCACTCTAGTCCCGGGTCGTGGGGACGACCCTATAGTCGTCGGACATGTCGGCGGCTGGCCAGCTTTGGCCCGGGGTCGTGGGGACGACCCTATAGTCGTCGGATATGTCGGCGGCTGGCCAACTTTGGCCCGTGGTCGTGGAGACGACCCTATAGTCGTCGGAAATGACGGTGGCGGGCCAATCTATTCCCGGGGTCGTGGGGACGACCCTATAGTCGTCGGACATGTCGGCGGCTGGCCAACTTTGGCCCGTGGTCGTGGGGAGGACCCTATAGTCGTCGGAAATGACGGTGGCGGGCCAATCTAGTCCCGGGGTCGTGGGGACGACTCTATAGTCGTCGGACAAGTCGGCGGCGAGCCCACCTAGTCGGGGGTCGTGGGGACGACCCTATAGTCGTCGGACAAGTCAGCGGCTAGCCAACATTGGCCCGTGGTCGTGGGGACGACCATATAGTCGTTGGACATGACGGTGGCGGGCCAGTCTAGTCCCGGGTCATGGGGACGACCCTATAGTCGTCGGACAAGTCGGCGGCTGGCCAACTTTGGCCCGTGGTCGTGGGGACGACCTTATAGTCGTCGGAAATGACGGTGGCAGGCCAATCTAGTCCCGGGGTCGTGGGGACGACCTTACAGTCGTCGGACAAGTCGGCGGCGAGCCAATCTAGTCCCGCGGTCGTGGAGACGACCCTATAGTCGTCGGACAAGTCAGCGGCTGGCCAACATTGGCCCGTGGTCGTGGGGACGACCATATAGTCGTCGGACATGACGGTGGCGGGCCACTCTAGTCCCGGGTCGTGGGGACGACCCTATAGTCGTCGGACATGTCGGCGGCTGGCCAGCTTTGGCCCGGGGTCGTGGGGACGACCCTATAGTCGTCGGATATGTCGGCGGCTGGCCAACTTTGGCCCGTGGTCGTGGAGACGACCCTATAGTCGTCGGAAATGACGGTGGCGGGCCAATCTATTCCCGGGGTCGTGGGGACGACCCTATAGTCGTCGGACATGTCGGCGGCTGGCCAACTTTGGCCCGTGGTCGTGGGGAGGACCCTATAGTCGTCGGAAATGACGGTGGCGGGCCAATCTAGTCCCGGGGTCGTGGGGACGACTCTATAGTCGTCGGACAAGTCGGCGGCGAGCCCACCTAGTCGGGGGTCGTGGGGACGACCCTATAGTCGTCGGACAAGTCGGCGACTGGCCAACCTAGTCCCGGGTCGTGGGGACGACCCTATAGTCGTCGGACATGTCGGTGGCGGGCCAGTCTAGTCCCGGGTCGTGGGGACGACCCTATAGTCGTCGGACATGTCGGCGGCTGGCCAACTTTGGCCCGTGGTCGTGGGGAGGACCCTATACTCGTCGGACAAGTCGGCGGCGTACCAACCTAGTCCGGGGGTCGTGGGAACGACCCTATAGTCGTCGGACAAGTCGGGGGCGAGCCCACCTAGTCCGGGGGTCGTGGGGACGACCCTATAGTCGTCGGACAAGTCGGCGGCCGGCCAACCTAGTCCGGGGGTCGTGGGGACGACCCTATAGTCGTCGGACATGACGGTGGCGGGCCAGTCTAGTCCCGGGTCGTGGGGACGACCCTATAGTCGTCGGACATGTCGGCGGCTGGCCAACTTTGGCCCGTGGTCGTGGGGAGGACCCTATAGTCGTCGGACATGTCGGCGGCTGGCCAACTTTGGCCCGGGGTCGTGGGGACGACCCTATAGTCGTCGGAAATGACGGTGGCGGGCCAATCTATTCCCGGGGTCGTGGGGACGACCCTACAGTCGTCGGACAAGTCGGCGGCGAGCCAATCTAGTCCCGCGGTCGTGGGGACGACCCTATAGTCGTCGGACAAGTCAGCGGCTAGCCAACATTGGCCCGGGGTCGTGGGGACGACCCTATAATCGTCGGACAAGCCGGCGGCTGGCCAACTTTGGCCCGTGGTCGTGGAGACGACCCTATAGTCGTCGGAAATGACGGTGGCGGGCCAATCTATTCCCGGGGTCGTGGGGACGACCCTACAGTCGTCGGACAAGTCGGCGGCGAGCCAATCTAGTCCCGCGGTCGTGGGGACGACCCTATAGTCGTCGGACAAGTCAGCGGCTAGCCAACATTGGCCCGTGGTCGTGGGGACGACCATATAGTCGTCGGACATGACGGTGGCGGGCCACTCTAGTTCCGGGTCGTGGGGACGACCCTATAGTCGTCGGACATGTCGGCGGCTGGCCAACTTTGGCCCGGGGTCGTGGGGACGACCCTATAGTCGTCGGAAATGACGGTGGCGGGCCAATCTATTCCCGGGGTCGTGGGGACGACCCTACAGTCGTCGGACAAGTCGGCGGCGAGCCAATCTAGTCCCGCGGTCGTGGGGACGACCCTATAGTCGTCGGACAAGTCAGCGGGTAGCCAACATTGGCCCGTGGTCGTGGGGACGACCATATAGTCGTCGGACATGACGGTGGCGGGCCATTCTAGTCCCGGGTCGTGGGGACGACCCTATAGTCGTCGGACAAGCCGGCGGCTGGCCAACTTTGGCCCAGGGGTCGTGGGGACGACCCTATAGTCATCGGACATGTCGGCGGCGAGCCAACATTGACCCGTGGTCGTGGGGACCACTCTATAGTCGTCGGACATGTCGGTGGCGGGCCAGTCTAGTCCCGGGTCGTTGGGACGACCCTATAGTCGTCGGACATGTCGGCGGCTGGCCAACTTTGGCCCGTGGTCGTGGGGAGGACCCTATACTCGTCGGACAAGTCGGCGGCGTACCAACCTAGTCCGGGGGTCGTGAGGACGACCCTATAGTCGTCGGAAATGACGGTGGCGGGCCAATCTAGTCCCGTGGTCGTGGGGACGACCATATAGTCGTCGGACATGACGGTGGCGGGCCACTCTAGTCCCGGGTCGTGGGGACGACCCTATAGTCGTCGGACATGTCGGCGGCTGGCCAACTTTGGCCCGGGGTCGTGGGGACGACCCTATAGTCGTCGGATATGTCGGCGGCTGGCCAACTTTGGCCCGTGGTCGTGGGGACGACCCTATAGTCGTCGGACAAGTCGGCGGCGGGCCAACCTAGTCCCGGGGTCGTGGGGACGACCCTATAATCGTCGGACAAGCCGGCGGCTGGCCAACTTTGGCCCGTGGTCGTGGGGACGACCCTATAGTCGTCGGACAAGTCGGCGGCTGTCCAACTTTGGCCCGGGGTCGTGGGGACGACCCTATAGTCGTCGGACTTGACGGTGGCTGGCCAACTTTGGCCCGTGGTCGTGGGGAGGACCCTATACTCGTCGGACAAGTCGGCGGCGTACCAACCTAGTCCGGGGGTCGTGGGGACGACCCTATAGTCGTCGGACATGACGGTGGCGGGCCAGTCTAGTCCCGGGTGGTGGGGACGACCCTATAGTCGTCGGACATGTCGGTGGCGGGCCAGTCTAGTCCCGGGTCGTGGGGAGGACCCTATAGTCGTCGGACAAGTCGGCGGCGAGCCAATCTAGTCCCGCGGTCGTGGGGACGACCCTATAGTCGTCGGACAAGTCAGCGGCTGGCCTACATTGGCCCGTGGTCGTGGGGACGACCATATAGTCGTCGGACATGACGGTGGCGGGCCACTCTAGTCCCGGGTCGTGGGGACGACCCTATAGTCGTCGGACAAGTCGGCGGCCGGCCAACCTAGTCCGGGGGTCGTGGGGACGACCCTATAGTCGTCGGACATGACGGTGGCGGGCCAGTCTAGTCCCGGGTCGTGGGGACGACCCTATAGTCGTCGGACATGTCGGTGGCGGGCCAGTCTAGTCCAGGGTCGTGGGGAGGACCCTATAGTCGTCGGACATGTCGGCGGCTGGCCAACTTTGGCCCGTGATCGTGGGGAGGACCCTATAGTCGTCGGACAAGTCAGCGGCTAGCCAACATTGGCCCGTGGTCGTGGGGACGACCATATAGTCGTCGGACATGACGGTGGTGGGCCACTCTAGTTCCGGGTCGTGGGGACGACCCTATAGTCGTCGGACATGTCGGCGGCTGGCCAACTTTGGCCCGGGGTCGTGGGGACGACCCTATAGTCGTCGGAAATGACGGTGGCGGGCCAATCTATTCCCGGGGTCGTGGGGACGACCCTACAGTCGTCGGACAAGTCGGCGGCGAGCCAATCTAGTCCCGCGGTCGTGGGGACGACCCTATAGTCGTCGGACAAGTCAGCGGCTAGCCAACATTGGCCCGGGGTCGTGGGGACGACCCTATAATCGTCGGACAAGCCGGCGGCTGGCCAACTTTGGCCCGTGGTCGTGGAGACGACCCTATAGTCGTCGGAAATGACGGTGGCGGGCCAATCTATTCCCGGGGTCGTGGGGACGACCCTACAGTCGTCGGACAAGTCGGCGGCGAGCCAATCTAGTCCCGCGGTCGTGGGGACGACCCTATAGTCGTCGGACAAGTCAGCGGCTAGCCAACATTGGCCCGTGGTCGTGGGGACGACCATATAGTCGTCGGACATGACGGTGGCGGGCCACTCTAGTTCCGGGTCGTGGGGACGACCCTATAGTCGTCGGACATGTCGGCGGCTGGCCAACTTTGGCCCGGGGTCGTGGGGACGACCCTATAGTCGTCGGAAATGACGGTGGCGGGCCAATCTATTCCCGGGGTCGTGGGGACGACCCTACAGTCGTCGGACAAGTCGGCGGCGAGCCAATCTAGTCCCGCGGTCGTGGGGACGACCCTATAGTCGTCGGACAAGTCAGCGGGTAGCCAACATTGGCCCGTGGTCGTGGGGACGACCATATAGTCGTCGGACATGACGGTGGCGGGCCATTCTAGTCCCGGGTCGTGGGGACGACCCTATAGTCGTCGGACAAGCCGGCGGCTGGCCAACTTTGGCCCAGGGGTCGTGGGGACGACCCTATAGTCATCGGACATGTCGGCGGCGAGCCAACATTGACCCGTGGTCGTGGGGACCACTCTATAGTCGTCGGACATGTCGGTGGCGGGCCAGTCTAGTCCCGGGTCGTTGGGACGACCCTATAGTCGTCGGACATGTCGGCGGCTGGCCAACTTTGGCCCGTGGTCGTGGGGAGGACCCTATACTCGTCGGACAAGTCGGCGGCGTACCAACCTAGTCCGGGGGTCGTGAGGACGACCCTATAGTCGTCGGAAATGACGGTGGCGGGCCAATCTAGTCCCGTGGTCGTGGGGACGACCATATAGTCGTCGGACATGACGGTGGCGGGCCACTCTAGTCCCGGGTCGTGGGGACGACCCTATAGTCGTCGGACATGTCGGCGGCTGGCCAACTTTGGCCCGGGGTCGTGGGGACGACCCTATAGTCGTCGGATATGTCGGCGGCTGGCCAACTTTGGCCCGTGGTCGTGGGGACGACCCTATAGTCGTCGGACAAGTCGGCGGCGGGCCAACCTAGTCCCGGGGTCGTGGGGACGACCCTATAATCGTCGGACAAGCCGGCGGCTGGCCAACTTTGGCCCGTGGTCGTGGGGACGACCCTATAGTCGTCGGACAAGTCGGCGGCTGTCCAACTTTGGCCCGGGGTCGTGGGGACGACCCTATAGTCGTCGGACTTGACGGTGGCTGGCCAACTTTGGCCCGTGGTCGTGGGGAGGACCCTATACTCGTCGGACAAGTCGGCGGCGTACCAACCTAGTCCGGGGGTCGTGGGGACGACCCTATAGTCGTCGGACATGACGGTGGCGGGCCAGTCTAGTCCCGGGTGGTGGGGACGACCCTATAGTCGTCGGACATGTCGGTGGCGGGCCAGTCTAGTCCCGGGTCGTGGGGAGGACCCTATAGTCGTCGGACAAGTCGGCGGCGAGCCAATCTAGTCCCGCGGTCGTGGGGACGACCCTATAGTCGTCGGACAAGTCAGCGGCTGGCCTACATTGGCCCGTGGTCGTGGGGACGACCATATAGTCGTCGGACATGACGGTGGCGGGCCACTCTAGTCCCGGGTCGTGGGGACGACCCTATAGTCGTCGGACAAGTCGGCGGCCGGCCAACCTAGTCCGGGGGTCGTGGGGACGACCCTATAGTCGTCGGACATGACGGTGGCGGGCCAGTCTAGTCCCGGGTCGTGGGGACGACCCTATAGTCGTCGGACATGTCGGTGGCGGGCCAGTCTAGTCCAGGGTCGTGGGGAGGACCCTATAGTCGTCGGACATGTCGGCGGCTGGCCAACTTTGGCCCGTGATCGTGGGGAGGACCCTATAGTCGTCGGACAAGTCAGCGGCTAGCCAACATTGGCCCGTGGTCGTGGGGACGACCATATAGTCGTCGGACATGACGGTGGTGGGCCACTCTAGTTCCGGGTCGTGGGGACGACCCTATAGTCGTCGGACATGTCGGCGGCTGGCCAACTTTGGCCCGGGGTCGTGGGGACGACCCTATAGTCGTCGGAAATGACGGTGGCGGGCCAATCTATTCCCGGGGTCGTGGGGACGACCCTACAGTCGTCGGACAAATCGGCGGCGAGCCAATCTAGTCCCGCGGCCGTGGGGACGACCCTATAGTCGTCGGACAAGTCAGCGGCTAGCCAACATTGGCCCGGGGTCGTGGGGACGACCCTATAATCGTCGGACAAGCCGGCGGCTGGCCAACTTTGGCCCGTGGTCGTGGAGACGACCCTATAGTCGTCGGAAATGACGGTGGCGGGCCAATCTATTCCCGGGGTCGTGGGGACGACCCTACAGTCGTCGGACAAGTCGGCGGCGAGCCAATCTAGTCCCGCGGTCGTGGGGACGACCCTATAGTCGTCGGACAAGTCAGCGGCTAGCCAACATTGGCCCGTGGTCGTGGGGACGACCATATAGTCGTTGGACATGACGGTGGCGGGCCAGTCTAGTCCCGGGTCATGGGGACGACCCTATAGTCGTCGGACAAGTCGGCGGCTGGCCAACTTTGGCCCGTGGTCGTGGGGACGACCCTATAGTCGTCGGAAATGACGGTGGCAGGCCAATCTAGTCCCGGGGTCGTGGGGACGACCTTACAGTCGTCGGACAAGTCGGCGGCGAGCCAATCTAGTCCCGCGGTCGTGGAGACGACCCTATAGTCGTCGGACAAGTCAGCGGCTGGCCAACATTGGCCCGTGGTCGTGGGGACGACCATATAGTCGTCGGACATGACGGTGGCGGGCCACTCTAGTCCCGGGTCGTGGGGACGACCCTATAGTCGTCGGACATGTCGGCGGCTGGCCAGCTTTGGCCCGGGGTCGTGGGGACGACCCTATAGTCGTCGGATATGTCGGCGGCTGGCCAACTTTGGCCCGTGGTCGTGGAGACGACCCTATAGTCGTCGGAAATGACGGTGGCGGGCCAATCTATTCCCGGGGTCGTGGGGACGACCCTATAGTCGTCGGACATGTCGGCGGCTGGCCAACTTTGGCCCGTGGTCGTGGGGAGGACCCTATAGTCGTCGGAAATGACGGTGGCGGGCCAATCTAGTCCCGGGGTCGTGGGGACGACTCTATAGTCGTCGGACAAGTCGGCGGCGAGCCCACCTAGTCGGGGGTCGTGGGGACGACCCTATAGTCGTCGGACAAGTCGGCGACTGGCCAACCTAGTCCCGGGTCGTGGGGACGACCCTATAGTCGTCGGACATGTCGGTGGCGGGCCAGTCTAGTCCCGGGTCGTGGGGACGACCCTATAGTCGTCGGACATGTCGGCGGCTGGCCAACTTTGGCCCGTGGTCGTGGGGAGGACCCTATACTCGTCGGACAAGTCGGCGGCGTACCAACCTAGTCCGGGGGTCGTGGGAACGACCCTATAGTCGTCGGACAAGTCGGGGGCGAGCCCACCTAGTCCGGGGGTCGTGGGGACGACCCTATAGTCGTCGGACAAGTCGGCGGCCGGCCAACCTAGTCCGGGGGTCGTGGGGACGACCCTATAGTCGTCGGACATGACGGTGGCGGGCCAGTCTAGTCCCGGGTCGTGGGGACGACCCTATAGTCGTCGGACATGTCGGCGGCTGGCCAACTTTGGCCCGTGGTCGTGGGGAGGACCCTATAGTCGTCGGAAATGACGGTGGCGGGCCAATCTAGTCCCGGGGTCGTGGGGACGACCCTATAGTCGTCGGACAAGTCGGCGGCGAGCCCACCTAGTCCGGGGGTCGTGGGGACGACCCTATAGTCGTCGGACATGACGGTGGCGGGCCAGTCTAGTCCCGGGTCGTGGGGACGACCCTATAGTCGTCGGACATGTCGGTGGCGGGCCAGTCTAGTCCCGGGTCGTGGGGACGACCCTATAGTCGTCGGACATGTCGGCGGCTGGCCAACTTTGGCCCGTGGTCGTGGGGAGGACCCTATACTCGTCGGACAAGTCGGCGGCGTACCAACCTAGTCCGGGGGTCGTGGGGACGACCCTATTGTCGTCGGACATGACGGTGGCGAGCCAATCTAGTCCCGGGGTCATAGGGACGACCCTATAGTCGTCGGACATGTCGGCGATTGGCCAACTTTGGCCCGTGGTCGTGGGGTCGATCCGATAGTCGTCGGACATGACGGTGGCGGGCCAATCTAGTTCCGGGGTCGTGGTGACGACCCTATAGCCGTCGGACATGTCGGCGGCTGGCCAACTTTGGCCCGTGGTCGTGGGGACGACTGTTTAGTCGTCGGACATTTCGGCGGCTGGCCAATCTAGACCCAGGGTCGTGGGGACGACCCTATTGTCGTCGGGCATGACGGTGGCGGGGCAATCTAGTCCCGGGGTCGTGGGGACGGCCCTATAGTCGCCGGGCAAGTCGGCGGCGGGCCAACCTTGTACCGGGGTCGTGGGGACGACCCTATAGTCGTCGGACATGTTGGCGATTGGCCAACTTTGGCCCGGTGTCGTGGGGACGACCCTATAGTCGTCGGACATGTCGGCGGCTGGACAACTTTGGCCCGTGGACGTGGGGACGACCCCATAGTCGTCGGACATTTCGGCGGCTGGCCAACTTTGGCCCGTGGTCGTGGGGACGATCCGATAGTCATCGGACATGACGGTGGCGGGCCAATCTGGTCCCGGGGTCATAGGGACGACCCTATAGTCGTCGGACATGTCGGCGATTGGCCATTATTGGCCCGGGGTCGTGGGGACGACCCTATAGTCGTCGGACATGTCGGCGGCTGGCCAACATTGGCCCGTGGTCGTGGGGACGACCCAACAGTCGTCGGACATGTCGGTGGCTGGCCAACTTTGGCCCGTTGTCGTGGGGACGATCCGATAGTCGTCGGACGTGACGGTGGCTAGCCAATCTAGTCCCGGGATCGTGGGGACGACCCTATAGTCGTCGGAGATGTCGGCGGCTGTCCTACTTTGGCCCGGTGTCTTGGGGACGACTCTATAGTCGTCGGACATGTCGGCGGCTGGCCAACCTGGACCCGGGGTCGTGGGGACGACCCTATAGTCGTCGGACATGTCGGCGGCTGGCCAGCTTTGGCCCGGGGTCGTGGGGACGACCCTATAGTCGTCGGATATGTCGGCGGCTGGCCAACTTTGGCCCGTGGTCGTGGGGACGACCCTATAGTCGTCGGAAATGACGGTGGCGGGCCAATCTATTCCCGGGGTCGTGGGGACGACCCTATAGTCGTCGGACATATCAGCGGCTGGACAACTTTGGCCCGGGGTCGTGGGGACGACCCTACAGTCGTCGGATATGTCGGCAGCTGGCCAACTTTGGCCCGTGGTCGTGGGGACGACCCTATAGTGGTCGGAAATGACGGTGGCGGGCCAATCTAGTCCCGGGTCATGGGGACGACCCTATAGTCGTCGGACAAGTCGGCGGCTGTCCAACTTTGGCCCGTGGTCGTGGGGACGACCCTATAGTCGTCAGACATGACGGTGGCGAGCCAACCTAGTCCCGGGGTCGTGGGGACGACCCTATAGTCGTCGGACATAACGGTGGCGGGCCAATCTAGTCCCGGGGTCGTGGGGACAACCCTATAGTCGTCGGACAAGTCGGCGGCGGGCCTACCTAGTCCCGGGGTCGTGGGGACGACCCTATAGTCGTCGAATAGGTCGGCAGCTTGCCAACTTTGGCCCGGGGTCGTGGGAACGACCCTATAGTCGTCGGACAAGGCGGCGGCGAGCCCACCTAGTCGGGGGGTCGTGGGGACGACCCTATAGTCGTCGGACATGACGGTGGCGGGCCAGTCTAGTCCCGGGTCATGGGGACGACCCTATAGTCGTCGGACATAACGGTGGCGGGCCAATCTAGTCCCGGGGTCGTGGGGACAACCCTATAGTCGTCGGATAGGTCGGCAGCTTGCCAACTTTGGCCCGGGGTCGTGGGAACGACCCTATAGTCGTCGGACAAGTCGGGGGCGAGCCCACCTAGTCCGGGGGTCGTGGGGACGACCCTATAGTCGTCGGACAAGTCGGCGGCCGGCCAACATAGTCCGGGGGTCGTGGAGACGACCCTATAGTCGTCGGACATGACGGTGGCGGGCCAGTCTAGTCCCGGGTCGTGGGGACGACCCTATAGTCGTCGGACATGTCGGCGGCTGGCCAACTTTGGCCCGTGGTCGTGGGGAGGACCCTATAGTCGTCGGAAATGACGGTGGCGGGCCAATCTAGTCCCGGGGTCGTATGGACGACCCTATAGTCGTCGGACAAGTCGGCGGCGAGCCAGTCTAGTCCCGGGTCGTGGGGACGACCCTATAGTCGTCGGACATGTCGGCGGCTGGCCAACTTTGGCCCGTGGTCGTGGGGACGACCCTATAGTCGTCGGACATGACGGTGGCGGGCCAGTCTAGTCCCGGGTCATGGGGACGACCCTATAGTCGTCGGACAAGTCGGCGGCTGGCCAACTTTGGCCCGTGGTCGTGGGGACGACCCTATAGTCGTCGGAAATGACGGTGGCAGGCCAATCTAGTCCCGGGGTCGTGGGGACGACCTTACAGTCGTCGGACAAGTCGGCGGCGAGCCAATCTAGTCCCGCGGTCGTGGAGACGACCCTATAGTCGTCGGACAAGTCAGCGGCTGGCCAACATTGGCCCGTGGTCGTGGGGACGACCATATAGTCGTCGGACATGACGGTGGCGGGCCACTCTAGTCCCGGGTCGTGGGGACGACCCTATAGTCGTCGGACATGTCGGCGGCTGGCCAGCTTTGGCCCGGGGTCGTGGGGACGACCCTATAGTCGTCGGATATGTCGGCGGCTGGCCAACTTTGGCCCGTGGTCGTGGAGACGACCCTATAGTCGTCGGAAATGACGGTGGCGGGCCAATCTATTCCCGGGGTCGTGGGGACGACCCTATAGTCGTCGGACATGTCGGCGGCTGGCCAACTTTGGCCCGTGGTCGTGGGGAGGACCCTATAGTCGTCGGAAATGACGGTGGCGGGCCAATCTAGTCCCGGGGTCGTGGGGACGACTCTATAGTCGTCGGACAAGTCGGCGGCGAGCCCACCTAGTCGGGGGTCGTGGGGACGACCCTATAGTCGTCGGACAAGTCGGCGACTGGCCAACCTAGTCCCGGGTCGTGGGGACGACCCTATAGTCGTCGGGCATGTCGGTGGCGGGCCAGTCTAGTCCCGGGTCGTGGGGACGACCCTATAGTCGTCGGACATGTCGGCGGCTGGCCAACTTTGGCCCGTGGTCGTGGGGAGGACCCTATACTCGTCGGACAAGTCGGCGGCGTACCAACCTAGTCCGGGGGTCGTGGGAACGACCCTATAGTCGTCGGACAAGTCGGGGGCGAGCCCACCTAGTCCGGGGGTCGTGGGGACGACCCTATAGTCGTCGGACAAGTCGGCGGCCGGCCAACCTAGTCCGGGGGTCGTGGGGACGACCCTATAGTCGTCGGACATGACGGTGGCGGGCCAGTCTAGTCCCGGGTCATGGGGACGACCCTATAGTCGGAGGGCAAGTCGGCGGCTGGCCAACTTTGGCCCGTGGTCGTGGGGACGACCCTATAGTCGTCAGACATGACGGTGGCGAGCCAACCTAGTCCCGGGGTCGTGGGGACGACCCTATAGTCGTCGGACATAACGGTGGCGGGCCAATCTAGTCCCGGGGTCGTGGGGACAACCCTATAGTCGTCGGATAGGTCGGCAGCTTGCCAACTTTGGCCCGGGGTCGTGGGAACGACCCTATAGTCGTCGGACAAGTCGGGGGCGAGCCCACCTAGTCCGGGGGTCGTGGGGACGACCCTATAGTCGTCGGACAAGTCGGCGGCCGGCCAACCGAGTCCGGGGGTCGTGGAGACGACCCTATAGTCGTCGGACATGACGGTGGCGGGCCAGTCTAGTCCCGGGTCGTGGGGACGACCCTATAGTCGTCGGACATGTCGGCGGCTGGCCAACTTTGGCCCGTGGTCGTGGGGAGGACCCTATAGTCGTCGGAAATGACGGTGGCGGGCCAATCTAGTCCCGGGGTCGTATGGACGACCCTATAGTCGTCGGACAAGTCGGCGGCGAGCCAGTCTAGTCCCGGGTCGTGGGGACGACCCTATAGTCGTCGGACATGTCGGCGGCTGGCCAACTTTGGCCCGTGGTCGTGGGGACGACCCTATAGTCGTCGGACATGACGGTGGCGGGCCAGTCTAGTCCCGGGTCATGGGGACGACCCTATAGTCGTCGGACAAGTCGGCGGCTGGCCAACTTTGGCCCGTGGTCGTGGGGACGACCCTATAGTCGTCGGAAATGACGGTGGCAGGCCAATCTAGTCCCGGGGTCGTGGGGACGACCTTACAGTCGTCGGACAAGTCGGCGGCGAGCCAATCTAGTCCCGCGGTCGTGGAGACGACCCTATAGTCGTCGGACAAGTCAGCGGCTGGCCAACATTGGCCCGTGGTCGTGGGGACGACCATATAGTCGTCGGACATGACGGTGGCGGGCCACTCTAGTCCCGGGTCGTGGGGACGACCCTATAGTCGTCGGACATGTCGGCGGCTGGCCAGCTTTGGCCCGGGGTCGTGGGGACGACCCTATAGTCGTCGGATATGTCGGCGGCTGGCCAACTTTGGCCCGTGGTCGTGGAGACGACCCTATAGTCGTCGGAAATGACGGTGGCGGGCCAATCTATTCCCGGGGTCGTGGGGACGACCCTATAGTCGTCGGACATATCAGCGGCTGGACAACTTTGGCCCGGGGTCGTGGGGACGACCCTACAGTCGTCGGATATGTCGGCGGCTGGCCAACATTGACCCGTGGTCGTGGGGACGACCCTATAGTGGTCGGAAATGACGGTGGCGGGCCAATCTAGTCCCGGGGTCGTGGGGACGACCCTATAGTCGTCGGACAAGTCGGCGGCGGGCCAGTCTAGTCCCGGGTCGTGGGGACGACCCTATAGTCGTCGGACATGTCGCCGGCTGGCCAACTTTGGCCCGTGGTCGTGGGGACGACCCTATAGTCGTCGGACATAACGGTGGCGGGCCAATCTAGTCCCGGGGTCGTGGGGACGACCCTATAGTCGTCGGACAAGTCGGCGGCGGGCCTACCTAGTCCCGGGGTCGTGGGGACGACCCTATAGTCGTCGGATAAGTCGGCAGCTTGCCAACTTTGGCCCGGGGTCGTGGGAACGACCCTATAGTCGTCGGACAAGTCGGGGGCGAGCCCACCTAGTCCGGGGGTCGTGGGGACGACCCTATAGTCGTCGGACAAGTCGGCGGCCGGCCAACCTAGTCCGGGGGTCGTGGGGACGACCCTATAGTCGTCGGACATGACGGTGGCGGGCCAGTCTAGTCCCGGGTCGTGGGGATGACCCTATAGTCGTCGGACATGTCGGCGGCTGGCCAACTTTGGCCCGTGGTCGTGGGGAGGACCCTATAGTCGTCGGACATAACGGTGGCGGGCCAATCTAGACCCGGGGTCGTGGGGACGACCCTATAGTCGTCGGACAAGTCGGCGGCGGGCCTACCTGGTCCCGGGGTCGTGGGGACGACCCTATAGTCGTCGGATAAGTCGGCAGCTTGCCAACTTTGGCCCGGGGTCGTGGGAACGACCCTATAGTCGTCGGACAAGTCGGCGGCGAGCCCACCTATTCGGGGGGTCGTGGGGACGACCCTATAGTCGTCGGACAAGTCGGCGACTGGCCAACCTAGTCCGGGGGTCGTGGGGACGACCCTATAGTCGTCGGACATGACGGTGGCGGGCCAGTCTAGTCCCGGGTCGTGGGGACGACCCTATAGTCGTCGGACAAGTCGGCGGCGGGCCTACCTAGTCCCGGGGTCGTGGGGACGACCCTATAGTCGTCGGATAAGTCGGCAGCTTGCCAACTTTGGCCCGGGGTCGTGGGAACGACACTATAGTCGTCGGACAAGTCGGGGGCGAGCCCACCTAGTCCGGGGGTCGTGGGGACGACCATATAGTCGTCGGACATGACGGTGGCGGGCCAGTCTAGTCCCGGGTCATGGGGACGACCCTATAGTCGTTGGACAAGTCGGCGGCTGGCCAACTTTGGCACGTGGTCGTGGGGACGACCCTATAGTCGTCGGACAAGTCGGCGGCTGGCCAACTTTGGCCCGTGGTCGTGGGGACGACCCTATAGTCGTCGGACATGACGGTGGCGGGCCAGTCTAGTCCCGGGTCATGGGGACGACCCTATAGTCGGAGGACAAGTCGGCGGCTGGCCAACTTTGGCCCGTGGTCGTGGGGACGACCCTATAGTCGTCGGAAATGACGGTGGCGGGCCAATCTATTCCCGGGGTCGTGGGGACGACCCTATAGTCGTCGGACATATCAGCGGCTGGACAACTTTGGCCCGGGGTCGTGGGGACGACCCTACAGTCGTCGGATATGTCGGCAGCTGGCCAACTTTGGCCCGTGGTGGTGGGGACGACCCTATAGTGGTCGGAAATGACGGTGGCGGGCCAATCTAGTCCCGGGGTCGTGGGGACGACCCTATAGTCGTCGGACAAGTCGGCGGCGGGCCAACCTAGTCCCGGGGTCGTGGGGATGACCCTATAGTCGTCGGACATGACGGTGGCGGGCCAGTCTAGTCCCGGGTCGTGGGGACGACCCTATAGTCGTCGGACATGTCGCCGGCTGGCCAACTTTGGCCCGTGGTCGTGGGGACGACCCTATAGTCGTCGGACATAACGGTGGCGGGCCAATGTAGTCCCGGGGTCGTGGGGACGACCCTATAGTCGTCGGACAAGTCAGCGGCGGGCCTACCTAGTCCCGGGGTCGTGGGGACGACCCTATAGTCGTCGGACATGACGGTGGCGGGCCAGTCTAGTCCCGGGTCGTGGGGACGACCCTATAGTCGTCGGACATGTCGGCGGCTGGCCAACTTTGGCCCGTGGTCGTGGGGAGGACCCTATAGTCGTCGGAAATGACGGTGGCGGGCCAATCTAGTCCCGGGGTCGTGGGGAAGACCCTATAGTCGTCGGACAAGTCGGCGGCGAGCCCACCTAGTCGGGGGTCGTGGGGACGACCCTATAGTCGTCGGACAAGTCGGCGACTGGCCAACCTAGTCCCGGGTCGTGGGGACGACCCTATAGTCGTCGGACATGTCGGTGGCGGGCCAGTCTAGTCCCGGGTCGTGGGGACGACCCTATAGTCGTCGGACATGTCGGCGGCTGGCCAACTTTGGCCCGTGGTCGTGGGGAGGACCCTATACTCGTCGGACAAGTCGGCGGCGTACCAACCTAGTCCGGGGGTCGTGGGAACGACCCTATAGTCGTCGGACAAGTCGGGGGCGAGCCCACCTAGTCCGGGGGTCGTGGGGACGACCCTATAGTCGTCGGACAAGTCGGCGGCCGGCCAACCTAGTCCGGGGGTCGTGGGGACGACCCTATAGTCGTCGGACATGACGGTGGCGGGCCAGTCTAGTCCCGGGTCGTGGGGACGACCCTATAGTCGTCGGACATGTCGGCGGCTGGCCAACTTTGGCCCGTGGTCGTGGGGAGGACCCTATAGTCGTCGGAAATGACGGTGGCGGGCCAATCTAGTCCCGGGGTCGTGGGGACGACCCTATAGTCGTCGGACAAGTCGGCGGCGAGCCCACCTAGTCCGGGGGTCGTGGGGACGACCCTATAGTCGTCGGACATGACGGTGGCGGGCCAGTCTAGTCCCGGGTCGTGGGGACGACCCTATAGTCGTCGGACATGTCGGTGGCGGGCCAGTCTAGTCCCGGGTCGTGGGGACGACCCTATAGTCGTCGGACATGTCGGCGGCTGGCCAACTTTGGCCCGTGGTCGTGGGGAGGACCCTATACTCGTCGGACAAGTCGGCGGCGTACCAACCTAGTCCGGGGGTCGTGGGGACGACCCTATTGTCGTCGGACATGACGGTGGCGAGCCAATCTAGTCCCGGGGTCATAGGGACGACCCTATAGTCGTCGGACATGTCGGCGATTGGCCAACTTTGGCCCGTGGTCGTGGGGTCGATCCGATAGTCGTCGGACATGACGGTGGCGGGCCAATCTAGTTCCGGGGTCGTGGTGACGACCCTATAGCCGTCGGACATGTCGGCGGCTGGCCAACTTTGGCCCGTGGTCGTGGGGACGACTGTTTAGTCGTCGGACATTTCGGCGGCTGGCCAATCTAGACCCAGGGTCGTGGGGACGACCCTATTGTCGTCGGGCATGACGGTGGCGGGGCAATCTAGTCCCGGGGTCGTGGGGACGGCCCTATAGTCGCCGGGCAAGTCGGCGGCGGGCCAACCTTGTACCGGGGTCGTGGGGACGACCCTATAGTCGTCGGACATGTTGGCGATTGGCCAACTTTGGCCCGGTGTCGTGGGGACGACCCTATAGTCGTCGGACATGTCGGCGGCTGGACAACTTTGGCCCGTGGACGTGGGGACGACCCCATAGTCGTCGGACATTTCGGCGGCTGGCCAACTTTGGCCCGTGGTCGTGGGGACGATCCGATAGTCGTCGGACATGACGGTGGCGGGCCAATCTGGTATCGGGGTCATAGGGACGACCCTATAGTCGTCGGACATGTCGGCGATTGGCCATTATTGGCCCGGGGTCGTGGGGACGACCCTATAGTCGTCGGACATGTCGGCGGCTGGCCAACATTGGCCCGTGGTCGTGGGGACGACCCAACAGTCGTCGGACATGTCGGTGGCTGGCCAACTTTGGCCCGTTGTCGTGGGGACGATCCGATAGTCGTCGGACGTGACGGTGGCTAGCCAATCTAGTCCCGGGATCGTGGGGACGACCCTATAGTCGTCGGAGATGTCGGCGGCTGTCCTACTTTGGCCCGGTGTCTTGGGGACGACTCTACAGTCGTCGGACATGTCGGCGGCTGGCCAACCTAGACCCGGGGTCGTGGGGACGACCCTATAGTCGTCGGACATGTCGGCGGCTGGCCAGCTTTGGCCCGGGGTCGTGGGGACGACCCTATAGTCGTCGGATATGTCGGCGGCTGGCCAACTTTGGCCCGTGGTCGTGGGGACGACCCTATAGTGGTCGGAAATGACGGTGGCGGGCCAATCTAGTCCCGGGTCATGGGGACGACCCTATAGTCGTCGGACAAGTCGGCGGCTGTCCAACTTTGGCCCGTGGTCGTGGGGACGACCCTATAGTCGTCAGACATGACGGTGGCGAGCCAACCTAGTCCCGGGGTCGTGGGGACGACCCTATAGTCGTCGGAAATGACGGTGGCGGGCCAATCTAGTCCCGGGGTCGTGGGGACGACCCTACAGTCGTCGGACAAGTCGGCGGCGAGCCAATCTAGTCCCGCGGTCGTGGGGACGACCCTATAGTCGTCGGACAAGTCAGCGGCTGGCCTACATTGGCCCGTGGTCGTGGGGACGACCATATAGTCGTCGGGCATGACGGTGGCGGGCCACTCTAGTCCCGGGCCGTGGGGACGACCCTATAGTCGTCGGACATGTCGGCGGCTGGCCAACTTTGGCCCGGGGTCGTGGGGACGACCCTATAGTCGTCGGATATGTCGGCGGCTGGCCAACTTTGGCCCGTGGTCGTGGGGACGACCCTATAGTCGTCGGACAAGTCGGCGGCGGGCCAACCTAATCCCGGGGTCGTGGGGACGACCCTATAATCGTCGGACAAGCCGGCGGCTGGCCCACTTTGGCCCGTGGTCGTGGGGACGACCCTATAGTCGTCGGACAAGTCGGCGGGTGTCCAACTTTGGCCCGGGGTCGTGGGGACGACCCTATAGTCGTCGGACTTGACGGTGGCGGGCCAATCTAGTCCCGGGGTCGTGGGGACGACCCTATAGTCGTCAGACATGTCGGTGGCGAGCCAACCTAGTCCCGGGGTCGTGGGGACGACCCTATAGTCGTCGGACAAGTCGGCGGCGGGCCAACCTAGTCCCGGGGTCGTGGGGATGACCCTATAGTCGTCGGACATGACGGTGGCGGGCCAGTCTAGTCCCGGGTCGTGGGGACGACCCTATAGTCGTCGGACATGTCGGCGGCTGGCCAACTTTGGCCCGTGGTCGTGGGGACGACCCTATAGTCGTCAGACATGACGGTGGCGAGCCAACCTAGTCCCGGGGTCGTGGGGACGACCCTATAGTCGTCGGACATAACGGTGGCGGGCCAATCTAGTCCCGGGGTCGTGGGGACAACCCTATAGTCGTCGGATAGGTCGGCAGCTTGCCAACTTTGGCCCGGGGTCGTGGGAACGACCCTATAGTCGTCGGACAAGTCGGGGGCGAGCCCACCTAGTCCGGGGGTCGTGGGGACGACCCTATAGTCGTCGGACAAGTCGGCGGCCGGCCAACCTAGTCCGGGGGTCGTGGAGACTACCCTATAGTCGTCGGACATGACGGTGGCGGGCCAGTCTAGTCCCGGGTCGTGGGGACGACCCTATAGTCGTCGGACATGTCGGTGGCGGGCCAGTCTAGTCCCGGGTCGTGGGGACGACCCTATAGTCGTCGGACATGTCGGCGGCTGGCCAACTTTGGCCCATGGTCGTGGGGAGGACCCTATACTCGTCGGACAGGTCGGCGGCGTACCAACCTAGTCCGGGGGTCGTGGGGACGACCCTATTGTCGTCGGACATGACGGTGGCGAGCCAATCTAGTCCCGGGGTCATAGGGACGACCCTATAGTCGTCGGACTTGACGGTGGCGGGCCAATCTAGTCCCGGGGTCCGTGGGGACGACCCTACAGTCGTCGGAAATGTCGGTGGCTGTCCAACTTTGGCCCGGGGGTCGTGGGGACGACCCTATAGTCGTCGGACATGTCGGCGGCGAGCCAACATTGACCCGGGGTCGTGGGGACGACTCTATAGTCGTCGGACATGTCGGCGGCTGGCCAAATATGACCCGGGGACGTGGGCGACCCTATAGTCTTCGGACAAGTCGGCGGCTGGCAAAATTTGGCCCGTGGTCGTGGGGACGACCCTATAGTCGTCAGACATGACGGTGGCGAGCCAACCTAGTCCCGGGGTCGTGGGGACGACCCTATAGTCGTCGGACAAGTCGGCGACTGGCCAACCTAGTCCCGGGTCGTGGGGACGACCCTATAGTCGTCGGACATGTCGGTGGCGGGCCAGTCTAGTCCCGGGTCGTGGGGACGACCCTATAGTCGTCGGACATGTCGGCGGCTGGCCAACTTTGGCCCGTGGTCGTGGGGAGGACCCTATACTCGTCGGACAAGTCGGCGGCGTACCAACCTAGTCCGGGGGTCGTGGGAACGACCCTATAGTCGTCGGACAAGTCGGGGGCGAGCCCACCTAGTCCGGGGGTCGTGGGGACGACCCTATAGTCGTCGGACAAGTCGGCGGCCGGCCAACCTAGTCCGGGGGTCGTGGGGACGACCCTATAGTCGTCGGACATGACGGTGGCGGGCCAGTCTAGTCCCGGGTCGTGGGGACGACCCTATAGTCGTCGGACATGTCGGCGGCTGGCCAACTTTGGCCCGTGGTCGTGGGGAGGACCCTATAGTCGTCGGAAATGACGGTGGCGGGCCAATCTAGTCCCGGGGTCGTGGGGACGACCCTATAGTCGTCGGACAAGTCGGCGGCGAGCCCACCTAGTCCGGGGGTCGTGGGGACGACCCTATAGTCGTCGGACATGACGGTGGCGGGCCAGTCTAGTCCCGGGTCGTGGGGACGACCCTATAGTCGTCGGACATGTCGGTGGCGGGCCAGTCTAGTCCCGGGTCGTGGGGACGACCCTATAGTCGTCGGACATGTCGGCGGCTGGCCAACTTTGGCCCGTGGTCGTGGGGAGGACCCTATACTCGTCGGACAAGTCGGCGGCGTACCAACCTAGTCCGGGGGTCGTGGGGACGACCCTATTGTCGTCGGACATGACGGTGGCGAGCCAATCTAGTCCCGGGGTCATAGGGACGACCCTATAGTCGTCGGACATGTCGGCGATTGGCCAACTTTGGCCCGTGGTCGTGGGGTCGATCCGATAGTCGTCGGACATGACGGTGGCGGGCCAATCTAGTTCCGGGGTCGTGGTGACGACCCTATAGCCGTCGGACATGTCGGCGGCTGGCCAACTTTGGCCCGTGGTCGTGGGGACGACTGTTTAGTCGTCGGACATTTCGGCGGCTGGCCAATCTAGACCCAGGGTCGTGGGGACGACCCTATTGTCGTCGGGCATGACGGTGGCGGGGCAATCTAGTCCCGGGGTCGTGGGGACGGCCCTATAGTCGCCGGGCAAGTCGGCGGCGGGCCAACCTTGTACCGGGGTCGTGGGGACGACCCTATAGTCGTCGGACATGTTGGCGATTGGCCAACTTTGGCCCGGTGTCGTGGGGACGACCCTATAGTCGTCGGACATGTCGGCGGCTGGACAACTTTGGCCCGTGGACGTGGGGACGACCCCATAGTCGTCGGACATTTCGGCGGCTGGCCAACTTTGGCCCGTGGTCGTGGGGACGATCCGATAGTCGTCGGACATGACGGTGGCGGGCCAATCTGGTATCGGGGTCATAGGGACGACCCTATAGTCGTCGGACATGTCGGCGATTGGCCATTATTGGCCCGGGGTCGTGGGGACGACCCTATAGTCGTCGGACATGTCGGCGGCTGGCCAACATTGGCCCGTGGTCGTGGGGACGACCCAACAGTCGTCGGACATGTCGGTGGCTGGCCAACTTTGGCCCGTTGTCGTGGGGACGATCCGATAGTCGTCGGACGTGACGGTGGCTAGCCAATCTAGTCCCGGGATCGTGGGGACGACCCTATAGTCGTCGGAGATGTCGGCGGCTGTCCTACTTTGGCCCGGTGTCTTGGGGACGACTCTACAGTCGTCGGACATGTCGGCGGCTGGCCAACCTAGACCCGGGGTCGTGGGGACGACCCTATAGTCGTCGGACATGTCGGCGGCTGGCCAGCTTTGGCCCGGGGTCGTGGGGACGACCCTATAGTCGTCGGATATGTCGGCGGCTGGCCAACTTTGGCCCGTGGTCGTGGGGACGACCCTATAGTGGTCGGAAATGACGGTGGCGGGCCAATCTAGTCCCGGGTCATGGGGACGACCCTATAGTCGTCGGACAAGTCGGCGGCTGTCCAACTTTGGCCCGTGGTCGTGGGGACGACCCTATAGTCGTCAGACATGACGGTGGCGAGCCAACCTAGTCCCGGGGTCGTGGGGACGACCCTATAGTCGTCGGAAATGACGGTGGCGGGCCAATCTAGTCCCGGGGTCGTGGGGACGACCCTACAGTCGTCGGACAAGTCGGCGGCGAGCCAATCTAGTCCCGCGGTCGTGGGGACGACCCTATAGTCGTCGGACAAGTCAGCGGCTGGCCTACATTGGCCCGTGGTCGTGGGGACGACCATATAGTCGTCGGGCATGACGGTGGCGGGCCACTCTAGTCCCGGGCCGTGGGGACGACCCTATAGTCGTCGGACATGTCGGCGGCTGGCCAACTTTGGCCCGGGGTCGTGGGGACGACCCTATAGTCGTCGGATATGTCGGCGGCTGGCCAACTTTGGCCCGTGGTCGTGGGGACGACCCTATAGTCGTCGGACAAGTCGGCGGCGGGCCAACCTAATCCCGGGGTCGTGGGGACGACCCTATAATCGTCGGACAAGCCGGCGGCTGGCCCACTTTGGCCCGTGGTCGTGGGGACGACCCTATAGTCGTCGGACAAGTCGGCGGGTGTCCAACTTTGGCCCGGGGTCGTGGGGACGACCCTATAGTCGTCGGACTTGACGGTGGCGGGCCAATCTAGTCCCGGGGTCGTGGGGACGACCCTATAGTCGTCAGACATGTCGGTGGCGAGCCAACCTAGTCCCGGGGTCGTGGGGACGACCCTATAGTCGTCGGACAAGTCGGCGGCGGGCCAACCTAGTCCCGGGGTCGTGGGGATGACCCTATAGTCGTCGGACATGACGGTGGCGGGCCAGTCTAGTCCCGGGTCGTGGGGACGACCCTATAGTCGTCGGACATGTCGGCGGCTGGCCAACTTTGGCCCGTGGTCGTGGGGACGACCCTATAGTCGTCAGACATGACGGTGGCGAGCCAACCTAGTCCCGGGGTCGTGGGGACGACCCTATAGTCGTCGGACATAACGGTGGCGGGCCAATCTAGTCCCGGGGTCGTGGGGACAACCCTATAGTCGTCGGATAGGTCGGCAGCTTGCCAACTTTGGCCCGGGGTCGTGGGAACGACCCTATAGTCGTCGGACAAGTCGGGGGCGAGCCCACCTAGTCCGGGGGTCGTGGGGACGACCCTATAGTCGTCGGACAAGTCGGCGGCCGGCCAACCTAGTCCGGGGGTCGTGGAGACTACCCTATAGTCGTCGGACATGACGGTGGCGGGCCAGTCTAGTCCCGGGTCGTGGGGACGACCCTATAGTCGTCGGACATGTCGGTGGCGGGCCAGTCTAGTCCCGGGTCGTGGGGACGACCCTATAGTCGTCGGACATGTCGGCGGCTGGCCAACTTTGGCCCATGGTCGTGGGGAGGACCCTATACTCGTCGGACAGGTCGGCGGCGTACCAACCTAGTCCGGGGGTCGTGGGGACGACCCTATTGTCGTCGGACATGACGGTGGCGAGCCAATCTAGTCCCGGGGTCATAGGGACGACCCTATAGTCGTCGGACTTGACGGTGGCGGGCCAATCTAGTCCCGGGGTCCGTGGGGACGACCCTACAGTCGTCGGAAATGTCGGTGGCTGTCCAACTTTGGCCCGGGGGTCGTGGGGACGACCCTATAGTCGTCGGACATGTCGGCGGCGAGCCAACATTGACCCGGGGTCGTGGGGACGACTCTATAGTCGTCGGACATGTCGGCGGCTGGCCAAATATGACCCGGGGACGTGGGCGACCCTATAGTCTTCGGACAAGTCGGCGGCTGGCAAAATTTGGCCCGTGGTCGTGGGGACGACCCTATAGTCGTCAGACATGACGGTGGCGAGCCAACCTAGTCCCGGGGTCGTGGGGACGACCCTATAGTCGTCGGACATGTTGGCGGCTGGTCAACCTATTCCCGGGGTCGTGGGGACGACCCTATAGTCGTCGGACAAGTCGGCGGCGGACCAACCTTGTCCCGGGGTCGTGGGGACGACCCTATAGTCGTCGGACATGACGGTGGCGGGCCAATCTAGTCTCGGGGTCGTGGGGACGACCCTATAGTCGTCGGACATGACGGTGGCGGCCAATCTAGTCCCGGGGTCGTGGGGACGACCCTATAGTCATCGGACATGTCGGCGGCTGGACAACTTTGGCCCGTGGACGTGGGGACGACCCCATAGTCGTCGGACATTTCGGCGGCTGGCCAACTTTGGCCCGTGGTCGTGGGGACGATCCGATAGTCGTCGGACATGACGGTGGCGGGCCAATCTAGTCCCGGGGTCATAGGGACGACCCTATAGTCGTAGGACATGTCGGCGGCTGGTCAACTTAGGCCCGTGGTCGTAGGGACGATCCGATAGTCGTTGGACATGACGGTGCCGGGCCAATCAAGTCCCGGGGTCGTGGGTACGACCCTATAGTCGTCGGACATGTCGGCGATTGGCCATTATTGGCCCGGGGTCGTGGGACGACCCTATAGTCGTCGGACATGTCGGCGGCTGGCCAAATTTTGCCCGTGGTCGTGGGGACGACACAATAGTCGTCGGACATGTCGCCGGCTGGCCAACTTTGGCCCGTGGTCGTGCGGACGAACCGATAATCGTCGGACATGACGGTGGCGGGCCAATCTAGTCCCGGGGTCGTGGGGACGACCCTATAGTCGCCGGGCAAGTCGGCGGCGGGCCAACCTTGTACCGGGGTCGTGGGGACGACCCTATAGTCGTCGGACATGTCGGCGATTGGCCAACTTTGGCCCGGTGTCGTGGGGACGACCCTATAGTCGTCGGACATGTTGGCGGAAGGTCAACGTAGGCCCGTGGTCGTGGGGACGACCCTATAGACGTCCGACATGACGGTGGTGGGCCAATATTGGCCCGGGGTCGTGGGGACGACCCGATAGTCGTCGGACATGACGGTGGCTGGCCAACTTTGGCCCGTGGTCGTTGGGACGACTGTTTAGTCGTCGGACATGTCGGCGGCTGATCAACCTAGACCCGGGGTCGTGGGGACGACCCTATTGTCGTCGGACATGACGGTGGCGGGCCAATCTAGTACCGGGGTCGTGAGGACGACCCTATAGTCGTCGGACATGTCGGCGGCTGGCCAACTTTTGCCCGTGGTCGTGGGGACGACCCAATAGTCGTCGGACATGTCGCCGGCTGGCCAACTTTGGCCCGTGGTCGTGGGGACGAACCGATAATCGTCGGACATGACGGTGGCGGGCCAATCTAGTCCCGGGGTCGTGGGGACGACCCTATAGTCGTCGGACATGTCGGCGGCTGGCCAACTTTTGCCCGTGGTCGTGGGGACGACTGTTTAGTTGCCGGACATGTCGGCGGCTGGCCAACCTAGACCCAGGGTCGTGGGGACGACCCTATTGTCGTCGGACATGACGGTGGCGGGCCAATCTAGTCCCGGGGTCGTAGGTACGACCCTATGGTCGTCGGACATGTCGGCGATTGGCCAACATTGGCCCGGTGTCGTGGGGACGACCCTATAGTCGTCGGACATGTCGCCGGCTGGCCAACTTTCGCCCGTGGTCGTGGGGACGACTCAATAGTCGTCGGACATGTCGGTGGCGGGCCAGCTTTGGCCCGTGGTCGTGGGGACGACCCTATAGTCGTCGGCCATGTCGGCGGCTGGCCAACTTTGGCCCGTAGTCGTGGGGACGACCGTATAGTCGTCGGACATGACGGTGGCGGGCCAGTCTAGTCCCGGGTCATGGGGACGACCCTATAGTCGGAGGACAAGTCGGCGGCTGGCCAACTTTGGCCCGTGGTCGTGGGGACGACCCTATAGTCGTCGGAAATGACGGTGGCGGGCCAATCTAGTCCCGGGGTCGTGGGGACGACCCTACAGTCGTCGGGCAAGTCGGCGGCGGGCCAACCTTGTACCGGGGTCGTGGGGACGACCCTATAGTCGTCGGACATGTCGGCGATTGGCCAACTTTGGCCCGGTGTCGTGGGGACGACCCTATAGTCGTCGGACATGTTGGCGGAAGGTCAACGTAGGCCCGTGGTCGTGGGGACGACCCTATAGACGTCGGACAAGTCGGCGGCGAGCCCACCTAGTCGGGGGTCGTGGGGACGACCCTATAGTCGTCGGACAAGTCGGCGACTGGCCAACCTAGTCCGGGGGTCGTGGGGACGACCCTATAGTCGTCGGACATGACGGTGGCGGGCCAGTCTAGTCCCGGGTCGTGGGGACGACCCTATAGTCGTCGGACATGTCGGCGATTGGCCATTATTGGCCCGGGGTCGTGGGACGACCCTATAGTCGTCGGACATGTCGGCGGCTGGCCAAATTTTGCCCGTGGTCGTGGGGACGACACAATAGTCGTCGGACATGTCGCCGGCTGGCCAACTTTGGCCCGTGGTCGTGCGGACGAACCGATAATCGTCGGACATGACGGTGGCGGGCCAATCTAGTCCCGGGGTCGTGGGGACGACCCTATAGTCGCCGGGCAAGTCGGCGGCGGGCCAACCTTGTACCGGGGTCGTGGGGACGACCCTATAGTCGTCGGACATGTCGGCGATTGGCCAACTTTGGCCCGGTGTCGTGGGGACGACCCTATAGTCGTCGGACATGTTGGCGGAAGGTCAACGTAGGCCCGTGGTCGTGGGGACGACCCTATAGACGTCCGACATGACGGTGGTGGGCCAATATTGGCCCGGGGTCGTGGGGACGACCCGATAGTCGTCGGACATGACGGTGGCTGGCCAACTTTGGCCCGTGGTCGTTGGGACGATCCGATAGTCGTCGGACATGACGGTGGCGGGCCAATCTAGTACCGGGGTCGTGAGGACGACCCTATAGTCGTCGGACATGTCGGCGGCTGGCCAACTTTTGCCCGTGGTCGTGGGGTCGATCCGATAGTCGTCGGACATGACGGCGGCTGGCCAACTTTGGCCCGTGGTCGTGGGGACGATCCGATAGTCGTCGGACATGACGGTCTAGGGCCAATCTAGTCCCGGGGTCGTGGGGACGACCCTATAGTCGTCGGACATGTCGCCGGCTGGCCAAATTTGGCCCGGGGTCGTGGGGACGACTCCATATTCGTCGGACATATCGGCGGCTGGCCAACCTGGACTCGGGGTCGTGGGGACGACCCTATTGTCGTCGGACATGACGGTGGCGGGCCAATCTAGTCCCGGGGTCATAGGGACGACCCTATAGTCGTCGGACATGTCGGCGATTGGCCAACTTTGGCCCGTGGTCGTGGGGTCGATCCGATAGTCGTCGGACATGACGGTGGCGGCCAATCTAGTCCCGGGGTCGTGGTGACGACCCTATAGCCGTCGGACATGTCGGCGGCTGGCCAACTTTGGCCCGTGGTCGTGGGGACGACTGTTTAGTCGTCGGTCATGTCGGCGGCCGGCCAATCTAGACCCAGGGTCGTGGGGACCACCCTATTGTCGTCGGACATGACGGTGGCGGGCCAATCTAGTCCCGGGGTCATAGGGACGACCCTATAGTCGTCGGACATGTCGGCGATTGGCCAACTTTGGTCCGTGGTCGTGGGGTCGATCCGATAGTCGTCGGACATGACGGCGGCGGGCCAATCTATTCTCTGGGTCGTGTGGACGACCCTATAGTCGTCGGACATGTCGGCGGCTGTCCAACTTTGGCCCGGTGTCTTGGGGACGACTCTATAGTCGTCGGACATGTCGGCTGCAGGCCACCCTTGTCCCGGGGTCGTGGGGACGACCCAATAGTCGTCGGACATGTCGGCGGCTGGCAAACTTTGGCCCGTGGTCGTGGGGACGACCCTATAGTCGTCGGACATGTCGGCGATTGGCCAATATTGGCCCGGGGTCGTGGGGACGATCCGAGAGTCGTTGGACATGACGGTGGCGGGCCAACTTTGGCCCGTGGTCGTGGGGACGACCCTATAGTCGTCGGACATGCCGGTGGCGGGCCAATCTAGCCCCGGGGTCGTGGGGACGACCCTATAGTCGACGGGCAAGTCGGCGGCGGGCCAACCTTGTACCGGGGTCGTGGGGACGACCCTATTGTCGTCGGACAAGTCGGCGGCGGGCCAATCTAGTCCCGGGGTCGTGGGGACGACCCTATTGTCGTCGGACATGTCGGCGGCTGGCCAAGGTAGGCCCGTTGTCGTGGGGACGACCCTATAGACGTCGGACATGACGCTGGCGGGCCAATCTAGTCCCGGGGTCGTGGGGACGACCCTATAGTCGTCGTACATGTCGCCGGCTGGCCAACTTTGGCCCGGTGTCGTGGGGCGACTCTATATTCGTCGGACATGTCGGCGGCTGGCCAACCTGGACCCGGGGTCGTGGGGACGACCCTATTGTCGTCGGACATGACGGTGGCGGGCCAATCTAGTCCCGGGGTCGTGGGGACGACCCTATAGTCGTCGGACATGTCGGCGGCTGGCCAACTTTGGACCGGTGTCGTGGGGACGACTCTATGGTCGTCGGAAATGTCGGCGGCTGGCCAACCTGGACCCGAGGTCGTAGGGACGACCCTATTGTCGTCGGACATGACGGTGGCGGGCCAATCTAGTCTCGGGGTCGTGGGGACGACCCTATAGTCGTCGGACATGTCGGCGGCTGGCCAACTTTGGCCCGGGGTCGTGGGGACGACCCTATAGTCGTCGGACATGTCGGCGGCTGGCCAACTTTGGCCCGTGGTTGTGGGGACGACCCTATAATCGTTGGACATGACGGTGGCGGGCCAATCTAGTCCCGGGGTCGTGGGGACGACCCTATAGTCGTCGGACATGTCGGCGGCTGGCCAACCTAGTCCCGGGGTCGTGGGGACGACCCTATAGTCGTCGGACATGTCGGCGGCTGGCCAACTTTGACCCGTGGTTGTGGGGACGACCCTATAGTCGTTGGACGTGACGGTGGCGGGCCAATCTAGTCCCGGGGTCGTGGGGACGACCCTATAGTCGTCGGACATGTCGGCGGCTGGCCAAACTGGACCCGAGGTCGTAGGGACGACCCTATTGTCGTCGGACATGACGGTGGCGGGCCAATCTAGTCTCGGGGTCGTGGGGACGACCCTATAGTCGTCGGACATGTCGGCGGCTGGCCAACTTTGGCCCGGGGTCGTGGGGACGACCCTATAGTCGTCGGACATGTCGGCGGCTGGCCAACTTTGGCCCGTGGTTGTGGGGACGACCCTATAATCGTTGGACATGACGGTGGCGGGCCAATCTAGTCCCGGGGTCGTGGGGACGACCCTATAGTCGTCGGACAAGACGGCGGCTGGACATCATTGGCCCGGGGTCGTGGGGACGACCCTATAATCTTCGGACATGTTGGCGGCTTGTCAGCCTAGTCCCGGGTTCGTGGGTACGACCCTATAGTCGTCGGACAAGTCGGCGGCGGGCCAACCTTGTCCCGGGGTCGTGGGGACGACCCTATAGTCGTCGGACATGTCGGCGGCTGGCCAACTTTGGCCCGGTGTCGTGGGGACGACCCAATAGTGGTCGGACATGTCGGCGGCCGGCCAACCTAGTCCCGAGGTCGTGGGGACGACCCTATAGTCGTCGGACTTGACGGTGGCGGGCCAATGTAGTCCCGGGGTCGTGGGGACATCCCTAAAGCCGTCGGACATTTCAGCGGCTTGCCAACTTTGGCCCGGGGTCGTGGGGACTACCCTATAGTCGTCGGACATTTCGGCGGCTGACCAACTTTGGCCCGGGGTCGTGGGGACGACCCTATAGTCGTCGGACATGTTGGCGGCTTGTCAGCCTAGTCCCGGGGTCGTGGGGCCGACCCTATTGTCGTCGGACATGACGGTGGCGGGCCAATCTAGTCTCGGGGTCGTGGGGACGACCCTATAGTCGTCGGACATGTCGGCGGCTGGCCAACTTTGGCCCGAGGTCGTGGGGACGACCCTATATTCGTCGGACCAGACGGTGGCGGGCCAATCTAGTCCCGGGGTCGTGGGGACGACCCTATAATCGTTGGACATGACGGTGGCGGGCCAATCTAGTCCCGGGGTCGTAGGGACGACCCTATAGTCGTCGGACATGTTGGCGGCTTGTCAGCCTAGTCCCAGGGTCGTGGGTACGACCCTATAGTCGTCGGACAAGTCGGCGGCGGGCCAACCTTGTCCCGGGGTCGTGGGGACGACCCTATAGTCGTCGGACATGTCGGCGGCTGGCCAACTTTGGCCCGGTGTCGTGGGGACGACTCTATAGTCGTCGGAAATGTCGGCGGCGGGCCAACCTTGTCCCGGGGTCGTGGGGACGACCCTATAGTCGTCGGACATGTCGGCGGCTGGCCAACTTTGGCCCGGTGTCGTGGGGACGACTCTATAGTCGTCGGAAATGTCGGCGGCTGGCCAACCTGGACCCGGGGTCGTGGGGACGACCCTATTGTCGTCGGACATGACGGTGGCGGGCCAATCTAGTCTTGCGGTCGTGGGGACGACCCTATAATCGTCGGACATGACGGTGGCGGGCCAATCTAGTCCCGAGGTCGTAGGGACGACCCTATAGTCTTCGGACATGACGGTAGCGGGCCAATCTAGACCCGAGGTCGTGGGGACGACCCTATAGTAGTCGGACATGTCGGCGGCTGTCCAACTTTGGCGCGGTGTCGTGGGGACGACTCTATAGTCGTCGGACATGTCGGCAGCTGGGCAACCTAGACCCGGCGTCGTGGGGACGACCCTATTGTCGTCGGACATGACGGTGGCGGGCCAATCTAGTCCCGGGGTCGTGGGGACGACCCTATAGTCGTCGGACAAGTCGGCGGCGGGCCAAGCTTGTCCCGGGGTCGTGGGGACGACCCTATTGTCGTCGGACATGACGGTGGCGGGCCAATCTAGTCCCGGGGTCGTGGGGACGACCCTATAGTCGTCGGACAAGTCGGCGGCGGGCCAAGCTTGTCCCGGGGTCGTGGGGACGACCCTATATTCGTCGGACATGACGGTGGCGGGCCAATCTAGTCCCGGGGTCGTGGGGACGACCCTATAATCGTTGGACATGACGGTGGCGGGCCAATCTAGTCCCGGGGTCGTAGGGACGACCCTATAGTCGTCGGACATGTTGGCGATTGGCCAACATTGGCCCGGGGTCGTCGGGACGACCCTATAGTCGTCGGACATGTCGGCGGCTGGCCAACCTAGTCCCGGGGTCGTGGGGACGACCCTATAGTCGTCGGACATTTCGGCGGCTTGCCAACTTTGGCCCGGGGTCGTGGGGACGACCCTATAGTCGTCGGACATGTCGGCGGCTGGCCAACTTTGGCCCGTGGTTGTGGGGACGACCCTATAGTCGTTGGACATGACGGTGGCGGGCCAATCTAGTCCCGGGGTCGTGGGGACGACCCTATAGTCGTCGGACATGTCGGCGGCTGGCCAACTTTGGCCCGGTGTCGTGGGGACGACTCTATGGTCGTCGGAAATGTCGGCGGCTGGCCAACCTGGACCCGAGGTCGTGGGGACGACCCAATTGTCGTCGGACATGACGGTGGCGGGCCAATCTTGTCTCGGGGTCGTGGGGACGACCCTATAGTCGTCGGACATGTCGGCGGCTGGCCAACTTTGGCCCGAGGTCGTGGGGACGACCCTATAGTCGTCGGACATGTCGGCGCCTGGCCAACTTTGGCCCGTGGTTGTGGGGACGACCCTATAATCGTTGGACATGACGGTGGCGGGCCAATCTAGTCCCGGGGTCGTGGGGACGACCCTATAGTCGTCGGACAAGACGGCGGCTGGACATCATTGGCCCGGGGTCGTGGGGACGACCCTATAATCTTCGGACATGTTGGCGGCTTGTCAGCCTAGTCCCGGGGTCGTGGGTACGACCCTATAGTCGTCGGACAAGTCGGCGGCGGGCCAACCTTGTCCCGGGGTCGTGGGGACGACCCTATAGTCGTCGGACATGTCGGCGGCTGGCCAACTTTGGCCCGGTGTCGTGGGGACGACCCAATAGTGGTCGGACATGTCGGCGGCCGGCCAACCTAGTCCCGAGGTCGTGGGGACGACCCTATAGTCGTCGGACTTGACGGTGGCGGGCCAATGTAGTCCCGGGGTCGTGGGGACATCCCTAAAGCCGTCGGACATTTCAGCGGCTTGCCAACTTTGGCCCGGGGTCGTGGGGACTACCCTATAGTCGTCGGACATTTCGGCGGCTGACCAACTTTGGCCCGGGGTCGTGGGGACGACCCTATAGTCGTCGGACATGTTGGCGGCTTGTCAGCCTAGTCCCGGGGTCGTGGGGCCGACCCTATTGTCGTCGGACATGACGGTGGCGGGCCAATCTAGTCTCGGGGTCGTGGGGACGACCCTATAGTCGTCGGACATGTCGGCGGCTGGCCAACTTTGGCCCGAGGTCGTGGGGACGACCCTATATTCGTCGGACCAGACGGTGGCGGGCCAATCTAGTCCCGGGGTCGTGGGGACGACCCTATAATCGTTGGACATGACGGTGGCGGGCCAATCTAGTCCCGGGGTCGTAGGGACGACCCTATAGTCGTCGGACATGTTGGCGGCTTGTCAGCCTAGTCCCAGGGTCGTGGGTACGACCCTATAGTCGTCGGACAAGTCGGCGGCGGGCCAACCTTGTCCCGGGGTCGTGGGGACGACCCTATAGTCGTCGGACATGTCGGCGGCTGGCCAACTTTGGCCCGGTGTCGTGGGGACGACTCTATAGTCGTCGGAAATGTCGGCGGCGGGCCAACCTTGTCCCGGGGTCGTGGGGACGACCCTATAGTCGTCGGACATGTCGGCGGCTGGCCAACTTTGGCCCGGTGTCGTGGGGACGACTCTATAGTCGTCGGAAATGTCGGCGGCTGGCCAACCTGGACCCGGGGTCGTGGGGACGACCCTATTGTCGTCGGACATGACGGTGGCGGGCCAATCTAGTCTTGCGGTCGTGGGGACGACCCTATAATCGTCGGACATGACGGTGGCGGGCCAATCTAGTCCCGAGGTCGTAGGGACGACCCTATAGTCTTCGGACATGACGGTAGCGGGCCAATCTAGACCCGAGGTCGTGGGGACGACCCTATAGTAGTCGGACATGTCGGCGGCTGTCCAACTTTGGCGCGGTGTCGTGGGGACGACTCTATAGTCGTCGGACATGTCGGCAGCTGGGCAACCTAGACCCGGCGTCGTGGGGACGACCCTATTGTCGTCGGACATGACGGTGGCGGGCCAATCTAGTCCCGGGGTCGTGGGGACGACCCTATAGTCGTCGGACAAGTCGGCGGCGGGCCAAGCTTGTCCCGGGGTCGTGGGGACGACCCTATTGTCGTCGGACATGACGGTGGCGGGCCAATCTAGTCCCGGGGTCGTGGGGACGACCCTATAGTCGTCGGACAAGTCGGCGGCGGGCCAAGCTTGTCCCGGGGTCGTGGGGACGACCCTATATTCGTCGGACATGACGGTGGCGGGCCAATCTAGTCCCGGGGTCGTGGGGACGACCCTATAATCGTTGGACATGACGGTGGCGGGCCAATCTAGTCCCGGGGTCGTAGGGACGACCCTATAGTCGTCGGACATGTTGGCGATTGGCCAACATTGGCCCGGGGTCGTCGGGACGACCCTATAGTCGTCGGACATGTCGGCGGCTGGCCAACCTAGTCCCGGGGTCGTGGGGACGACCCTATAGTCGTCGGACATTTCGGCGGCTTGCCAACTTTGGCCCGGGGTCGTGGGGACGACCCTATAGTCGTCGGACATGTCGGCGGCTGGCCAACTTTGGCCCGTGGTTGTGGGGACGACCCTATAGTCGTTGGACATGACGGTGGCGGGCCAATCTAGTCCCGGGGTCGTGGGGACGACCCTATAGTCGTCGGACATGTCGGCGGCTGGCCAACTTTGGCCCGGTGTCGTGGGGACGACTCTATGGTCGTCGGAAATGTCGGCGGCTGGCCAACCTGGACCCGAGGTCGTGGGGACGACCCAATTGTCGTCGGACATGACGGTGGCGGGCCAATCTTGTCTCGGGGTCGTGGGGACGACCCTATAGTCGTCGGACATGTCGGCGGCTGGCCAACTTTGGCCCGAGGTCGTGGGGACGACCCTATAGTCGTCGGACATGTCGGCGCCTGGCCAACTTTGGCCCGTGGTTGTGGGGACGACCCTATAATCGTTGGACATGACGGTGGCGGGCCAATCTAGTCCCGGGGTCGTGGGGACGACCCTATAGTCGTCGGACAAGACGGCGGCTGGACATCATTGGCCCGGGGTCGTGGGGACGACCCTATAGTCTTCGGACATGTTGGCGGCTTGTCAGCCTAGTCCCGGGGTCGTGGGTACGACCCTATAGTCGTCGGACAAGTCGGCGGCGGGCCAACCTTGTCCCGGGGTCGTGGGGACGACCCTATAGTCGTCGGACATGTCGGCGGCTGGCCAACTTTGGCCCGGTGTCGTGGGGACGACCCAATAGTGGTCGGACATGTCGGCGGCCGGCCAACCTAGTCCCGAGGTCGTGGGGACGACCCTATAGTCGTCGGACTTGACGGTGGCGGGCCAATCTAGTCCCGGGGTCGTGGGGACGACCCTACAGTCGTCGGACATTTCGGCGGCTGGCCAACTTTGGCCCGTGGTTGTGGGGACGGCCCTATAGTCGTTGGACATGACGGTGGCGGGCCAATCTAGTCCCGGGGTCGTGGGGACGACCCTATAGTCGTCGGACATGTCGGCGGCTGTCCAACTTTGGACCGGTGTCGTGGGGACGACTCTATAGTCGTCGGACATGTCGGCGGCTGGCCAACTTTGGCCCGGTGTCGTGGGGACGACCCTATAGTCGTCGGACATTTCGGCGGCTGACCAACTTTGGCCCGGGGTCGTGGGGACGACCCTATAGTCGTCGGACATGTCGGCGGCTGGCCAACCTGGACCCGGGGTCGTGGGGACGACCCTATTGTCGTCGGACATGACGGTAGCGGGCCAATCTAGTCCCGAGGTCGTGGGGACGACCCTATAGTCGTCGGACTTGACGGTGGCGGGCCAATCTAGTCCCGAGGTCCAGGGGACGACCCTATAGTCGTCGGACTTGACGGTGGCGGGCCAATGTAGTCCCGGGGTCGTGGGGACATCCCTAAAGCCGTCGGACATTTCAGCGGCTTGCCAACTTTGGCCCGGGGTCGTGGGGACTACCCTATAGTCGTCGGACATTTCGGCGGCTGACCAACTTTGGCCCGGGGTCGTGGGGACGACCCTATAGTCGTCGGACATGTCGGCGGCTGGCCAACCTGGACCCGGGGTCGTGGGGACGACCCTATTGTCGTCGGACATGACGGTAGCGGGCCAATCTAGTCTCGGGGTCGTGGGGACGACCCTATAGTCGTCGGACCTGTCGGCGGCTGGCCAACTTTGGCCCGGGGTCGTGGGGACGATCCAATAATCGTCGGACATGTCGGCGGCTGGCCAACTTTGGCCCGTGGTGGTGGGCACGACCCTATAGTCGTTGGACATGACGGTGGCAGGCCAATCTAGTCCCGGGGTCGTGGGGACGACCCTATAGGCGTCGGACAAGACGGCGGCTGGACATCTTTGGCCCGGGGTCGTGGGGACGACCCTATAGTCGTCGGACATGTCGGCGGCTGGCCAACTTTGGCCCGTGGTTGTGGGGACGACCCTATAGTCGTTGGACATGACGGTGGCGGGCCAATCTAGTCCCGGGGTCGTGGGGACGACCCTATAGTCGTCGGACATGTCGGCGGCTGGCCAACTTTGGACCGGTGTCGTGGGGACGACTCTATAGTCGTCGGAAAGGTCGGCGGCTGGCCAACCTGGACCCGAGGTCGTGGGGACGACCCTATTGTCGTCGGACATGACGGTGGCGGGCCAGTCTAGTCCCGGAGTCGTGGGGACGACCCTATAGTCGTCGGACATTTCGGCGGCTTGCCAACTTTGGCCCGGGGTCGTGGGGACGACCCTATAGTCGTCGGACATGTCGGCGGCTGGCCAACTTTGGCCCGTGGTTGTGGGGACGACCCTATAGTCGTTGGACATGACGGTGGCGGGCCAATCTAGTCCCGGGGTCGTGGGGACGGCCCTATAGTCGTCGGACATGTCGGCGGCTGGCCAACTTTGGACCGGTGTCGTGGGGACGACTCTATAGTCGTCGGAAATGACGGCGGCTGGCCAACCTGGACCCGAGGTCGTGGGGACGACCCTATTGTCGTCGGACATGACGGTGGCGGGCCAATCTAGTCTCGGGGTCGTGGGGACGACCCTATAGTCGTCGGACATGTCGGCGGCTGGCCAACTTTGGCCCGGGATCGTGGGGACGACCCTATAGTCGTCGGACATGTCGGCGGCTGTCCAACTTTGGCCCGTGGTTGTGGGGACGACCCTATAATCGTTGGACATGACGGTGGCGGGCCAATCTAGTCCCGGGGTCGTGGGGACGACCCTATAGTCGTCGGACAAGACGGCGGCTGGACATCATTGGCCCGGGGTCGTGGGGACGACCCTATAGTCTTCGGACATGTTGGCGGCTTGTCAGCCTAGTCCCGGGGTCGTGGGGACGACCCTATAGTCGTCGGACATGTCGGCGGCTGGCCAACTTTGGCCCGGTGTCGTGGGGACGACTCTATAGTCGTCGGAAATGTCGGCTGCTGGCCAACCTGGACCCGGGGTCGTGGGGACGACCCTATTGTCGTCGGACATGACGGTAGCGGGCCAATCTAGTCTCGGGGTCGTGGGGACGACCCTATAGTCGTCGGACATGTCGGCGGCTGGCCAACTTTGGCCCGGGGTCGTGGGGACGATCCAATAATCGTCGGACATGTCGGCGGCTGGCCAACTTTGGCCCGTCGTGGTGGGGACGACCCTATAGTCGTTGGACATGACGGTGGCGGGCCAATCTAGTCCCGGGGTCGTGGGGACGACCCTATAGGTGTCGGACAAGACGGCGGCTGGGCATCCTTGGCCCGGGGTCGTGGGGACGACCCTATAGTGGTCGGACATGTCGGCGGCTGGCCAACCTAGTCCCGAGGTCGTGGGGACGACCCTATAGTCGTCGGACTTGACGGTGGCGGGCCAATCTAGTCCCGGGGTCGTGGAGACGACCCTACAGTCGTCGGACATTTCGGCGGCTTGCCAACTTTGGCCCGGCGTCGTGGGACGACCCAATAGTGGTCGGACATGTCGGCGGCTGGCCAATCTAGTCCCGAGGTCGTGGGGACGACCCTATAGTCTTCGGACATGACGGTAGCGGGCCAATCTAGACCCGAGGTCGTGGGGACGACCCTATAGTAGTCGGACATGTCGTCGGCTGTCCAACTTTGGCGCGGTGTCGTGGGGACGACTCTATAGTCGTCGGACATGTCGGCAGCTGGCCAACGTAGACCCGGGGTCGTGGGGACGACCCTATTGTCGTCGGACATGACGGTGGCGGGCCAATCTAGTCCCGGGGTCGTGGGGACGACCCTATAGTCGTCGGACATGTCGGCGGCTGGCCAACTTTGGCCCGTGGATGTGGGGACGACCCTATTGTCGTCGGACATGACGGTAGCGGGCCAAGCTTGTCCCGGGGTCGTGGGGACGACCCTATATTCGTCGGACATGACGGTGGCTGCCAATCTAGTCCCGGGGTCGTAGGGACGACCCTATAGTCGTCGGACATGTTGGCGATTGGCCAACATTGGCCCGGGGTCGTCGGGACGACCCTATAGTCGTCGGGACGACCCTATAGTCGTCGGCCATGACGGCGGCTGGCCAACCTAGTCCCGGGGTCGTGGGGACGACCCTATAGTCGTCGGACATGTCGGCGGCTGGCCAACTTTGGCCCGTGGATGTGGGGACGACCCTATAGTCGTTGGACATGTTGGCGGCTTGTCAGCCTAGTCCCAGGGTCGTGGGTACGACCCTATAGTCGTCGGACAAGTCGGCGGCGGGCCAACCTTGTCCCGGGGTCGTGGGGACGACCCTATAGTCGTCGGACATGTCGGCGGCTGGCCAACTTTGGCCCGGTGTCGTGGGGACGACTCTATAGTCGTCGGAAATGTCGGCGGCTGGCCAACCTGGACCCGGGGTCGTGGGGACGACCCTATTGTCGTCGGACATGACGGTGGCGGGCCAATCTAGTCTCGCGGTCGTGGGGACGACCCTGTAATCGTCGGACATGACGGTGGCGGGCCAATGTAGTCCCGGGGTCGTGGGGACGACCCTATAGTCGTCGGACATGTCGGCGGCTGGCCAACTTTGGCCCGGTGTCGTGGGGACGACTCTATAGTCGTCGGAAATGTCGGCGGCTGGCCAACCTGGACCCGGGGTCGTGGGGACGACCCTATAGTCGTCGGACTTGACGGTGGCGGGCCAATCTAGTCCCGGGGTCGTGGGGACAACCCTACAGTCGTCGGACATTTCGGCGGCTTGCCAACTATGGCCCGGCGTCGTGGGGACGACCCTATAGTCGTCGGACATGTCGGCGGCTGGCCAACTTTGGCCCGTGGTTGTGGGGACGACCCTATAGTCGTTGGACATGACGGTGGCGGGCCAATCTAGTCCCGGGGTCGTGGGGACGGCCCTATAGTCGTCGGACATGTCGGCGGCTGGCCAACTTTGGACCGGTGTCGTGGGGACGACTCTATAGTCGTCGGAAATGACGGCGGCTGGCCAACCTGGACCCGAGGTCGTGGGGACGACCCTATTGTCGTCGGACATGACGGTGGCGGGCCAATCTAGTCTCGGGGTCGTGGGGACGACCCTATAGTCGTCGGACATGTCGGCGGCTGGCCAACTTTGGCCCGGGATCGTGGGGACGACCCTATAGTCGTCGGACATGTCGGCGGCTGTCCAACTTTGGCCCGTGGTTGTGGGGACGACCCTATAATCGTTGGACATGACGGTGGCGGGCCAATCTAGTCCCGGGGTCGTGGGGACGACCCTATAGTCGTCGGACAAGACGGCGGCTGGACATCATTGGCCCGGGGTCGTGGGGACGACCCTATAGTCTTCGGACATGTTGGCGGCTTGTCAGCCTAGTCCCGGGGTCGTGGGGACGACCCTATAGTCGTCGGACATGTCGGCGGCTGGCCAACTTTGGCCCGGTGTCGTGGGGACGACTCTATAGTCGTCGGAAATGTCGGCTGCTGGCCAACCTGGACCCGGGGTCGTGGGGACGACCCTATTGTCGTCGGACATGACGGTAGCGGGCCAATCTAGTCTCGGGGTCGTGGGGACGACCCTATAGTCGTCGGACATGTCGGCGGCTGGCCAACTTTGGCCCGGGGTCGTGGGGACGATCCAATAATCGTCGGACATGTCGGCGGCTGGCCAACTTTGGCCCGTCGTGGTGGGGACGACCCTATAGTCGTTGGACATGACGGTGGCGGGCCAATCTAGTCCCGGGGTCGTGGGGACGACCCTATAGGTGTCGGACAAGACGGCGGCTGGGCATCCTTGGCCCGGGGTCGTGGGGACGACCCTATAGTCGTCGGACATGTCGGCGGCTGGCCAACTTTGGCCCGGTGTCGTGGGGACGACCCAATAGTGGTCGGACATGTCGGCGGCCGGCCAACCTAGTCCCGAGGTCGTGGGGACGACCCTATAGTCGTCGGACTTGACGGTGGCGGGCCAATGTAGTCCCGGGGTCGTGGGGACATCCCTAAAGCCGTCGGACATTTCAGCGGCTTGCCAACTTTGGCCCGGGGTCGTGGGGACTACCCTATAGTCGTCGGACATTTCGGCGGCTGACCAACTTTGGCCCGGGGTCGTGGGGACGACCCTACAGTCGTCGGACATGTCGGCGGCTGGCCAACTTTGGCCCGTGGTTGTGGGGACGACCCTATAGTCGTTGGACATGACGGTGGCGGGCCAATCTAGTCCCGGGGTCGTGGGGACGACCCTATAGTCGTCGGACATGTCGGCGGCTGGCCAACTTTGGCGCGTGGTCGTGGGGACGATCCGATTGTCGTCGGACATGTCGGCGGCTGGCCAACTTCTGCCCGTGGTCGTGGGGACGATCCAATAGTCGTCGGACATGTCGGCGGCTGGCCAACTTTGGCGCGTGGGCGTGGGGACGATCCGATTGTCGTCGGACATGTCGGCGGCTGGCCAACCTAGACCCGGGGTCGTGGGGACGACCCTATTGTCGTCGGACATGGCGGTGGCGGGCCAATCTAGTCCCGTGGTCGTGGGGACGACCCTATAGTCTTCGGACATGACGGTAGCGGGCCAATCTAAACCCGAGGTCCTGGGGACGACCCTATAGTAGTCGGACATGTCGGCGGCTGTCCAACTTTGGCCCGGTGTCGTGGGGACGACTCTATAGTCGTCGGACATGTCGGCGGCTGGCCAACCTAGACCCGGGGTCGTGGGGACGACTCTACAGTCGTCGGACATGTCGGGGGCTGGCCAACCTAGACCCGGGGTCGTGGGGACGACCCTATAATCGTTGGACATGACGGTGGCGGGCCAATCTAGTCCCGGGGTCGTAGGGACGACCCTATAGTCTTCGGACATGTTGGCGGCTTGTCAGCCTAGTCCCGGGGTCGTGGGTACGACCCTATAGTCGTCGGACAAGTCGGCGGCGGGCCAACCTTGCCCCGGGGTCGTGGGGACGACCCTATAGTCGTCGGACATGTCGGCGGCTGGCCAACTTTGGCCCGGTGTCGTGGGGACGACCCAATAGTGGTCGGACATGTCGGCGGCCGGCCAACATTGGCCCGGGGTCGTCGGGACGACCCTATAGTCGTCGGACATGTCGGCGGCTGGCCAACCTAGTCCCGGGGTCGTGGGGACGACCCTATAGTCGTCGGACATTTCGGCGGCTTGCCAACTTTGGCCCGGGGTCGTGGGGACGACCCTATAGTCGTCGGACATGTCGGCGGCTGGCCAACTTTGGCCCGTGGTTGTGGGGACGACCCTATAGTCGTTGGACATGACGGTGGCGGGCCAATCTAGTCCCGGGGTCGTGGGGACGACCCTATAGTCGTCGGACATGTCGGCGGCTGGCCAACTTTGGACCGGTGTCGTGGGGACGACTCTATGGTCGTCGGAAATGTCGGCGGCTGGCCAACCTGGACCCGAGGTCGTGGGGACGACCCAATTGTCGTCGGACATGACGGTGGCGGGCCAATCTTGTCTCGGGGTCGTGGGGACGACCCTATAGTCGTCGGACATGTCGGCGGCTGGCCAACTTTGGCCCGAGGTCGTGGGGACGACCCTATAGTCGTCGGACATGTCGGCGGCTGGCCAACTTTGGCCCGTGGTTGTGGGGACGACCCTATAATCGTTGGACATGACGGTGGCGGGCCAATGTAGTCCCGGGGTCGTGGGGACGACCCTATAGTCGTCGGACAAGACGGCGGCTGGACATCATTGGCCCGGGGTCGTGGGGACGACCCTATAGTCTTCGGACATGTTGGCGGCTTGTCAGCCTAGTCCCGGGGTCGTGGGTACGACCCTATAGTCGTCGGACAAGTCGGCGGCGGGCCAACCTTGTCCCGGGGTCGTGGGGACGACCCTATAGTCGTCGGACATGTCGGCGGCTGGCCAACTTTGGCCCGGTGTCGTGGGGACGACCCAATAGTGGTCGGACATGTCGGCGGCCGGCCAACCTAGTCCCGAGGTCGTGGGGACGACCCTATAGTCGTCGGACTTGACGGTGGCGGGCCAATCTAGTCCCGGGGTCGTGGGGACGACCCTACAGTCGTCGGACATTTCGGCGGCTGGCCAACTTTGGCCCGTGGTTGTGGGGACAGCCCTATAGTCGTTGGACATGACGGTGGCGGGCCAATCTAGTCCCGGGGTCGTGGGGACGACCCTATAGTCGTCGGACATGTCGGCGGCTGGCCAACTTTGGACCGGTGTCGTGGGGACGACTCTATAGTCGTCGGACATGTCGGCGGCTGGCCAACTTTGGCCCGGTGTCGTGGGGACGACCCAATAGTGGTCGGACATGTCGGCGGCCGGCCAACCTAGTCCCGAGGTCGTGGGGACGACCCTATAGTCGTCGGACTTGACGGTGGCGGGCCAATCTAGTCCCGAGGTCCAGGGGACGACCCTATAGTCGTCGGACTTGACGGTGGCGGGCCAATGTAGTCCCGGGGTCGTGGGGACATCCCTAAAGCCGTCGGACATTTCAGCGGCTTGCCAACTTTGGCCCGGGGTCGTGGGGACTACCCTATAGTCGTCGGACATTTCGGCGGCTGACCAACTTTGGCCCGGGGTCGTGGGGACGACCCTATAGTCGTCGGACATGTCGGCGGCTGGCCAACCTGGACCCGGGGTCGTGGGGACGACCCTATTGTCGTCGGACATGACGGTAGCGGGCCAATCTAGTCTCGGGGTCGTGGGGACGACCCTATAGTCGTCGGACCTGTCGGCGGCTGGCCAACTTTTTTTCCCGGGGTCGTGGGGACGATCCAATAATCGTCGGACATGTCGGCGGCTGGCCAACTTTGGCCCGTGGTGGTGGGCACGACCCTATAGTCGTTGGACATGACGGTGGCAGGCCAATCTAGTCCCGGGGTCGTGGGGACGACCCTATAGGCGTCGGACAAGACGGCGGCTGGACATCTTTGGCCCGGGGTCGTGGGGACGACCCTATAGTCGTTGGACATGTCGGCGGCTGGCCAACTTTGGCCCGTGGTTGTGGGGACGACCCTATAGTCGTTGGACATGACGGTGGCGGGCCAATCTAGTCCCGGGGTCGTGGGGACGACCCTATAGTCGTCGGACATGTCGGCGGCTGGCCAACTTTGGACCGGTGTCGTGGGGACGACTCTATAGTCGTCGGAAAGGTCGGCGGCTGGCCAACCTGGACCCGAGGTCGTGGGGACGACCCTATTGTCGTCGGACATGACGGTGGCGGGCCAGTCTAGTCCCGGGGTCGTGGGGACGACCCTATAGTCGTCGGACATTTCGGCGGCTTGCCAACTTTGGCCCGGGGTCGTGGGGACGACCCTATAGTCGTCGGACATGTCGGCGGCTGGCCAACTTTGGCCCGTGGTTGTGGGGACGACCCTATAATCGTTGGACATGACGGTGGCGGGCCAATCTAGTCCCGGGGTCGTGGGGACGACCCTATAGTCGTCGGACAAGACGGCGGCTGGACATCATTGGCCCGGGGTCGTGGGGACGACCCTATAATCTTCGGACATGTTGGCGGCTTGTCAGCCTAGTCCCGGGGTCGTGGGTACGACCCTATAGTCGTCGGACAAGTCGGCGGCGGGCCAACCTTGTCCCGGGGTCGTGGGGACGACCCTATAGTCGTCGGACATTTCGGCGGCTGGCCAACTTTGGCCCGTGGTTGTGGGGACGACCCTATAGTCGTTGGACATGACGGTGGCGGGCCAATCTAGTCCCGGGGTCGTGGGGACGACCCTATAGTCGTCGGACATGTCGGCGGCTGGCCAACTTTGGACCGGTGTCGTGGGGACGACTCTATAGTCGTCGGACATGTCGGCGGCTGGCCAACTTTGGCCCGGTATCGTGGGGACGACCCAATAGTCGTCGGACATGTCGGCGGCTGGCCAACCTAGACCCGGGGTCGTGGGGACGACCCTATGGTCGTCGGACATGACGGTGGCGGGCCAATCTAGTCCCGGGGTCGTGGCGACGACCCTATAGTCGTCGGACAAGTCGGCGGCGGGCCAAGCTTGTCCCGGGGTCGTGGGGACGACCCTATAATCGTCGGACATGACGGTGGCGGGCCAATCTAGTCCCGGGGTCGTGGGGACGACCCTATAATCGTTGGACATGACGGTGGCGGGCCAATCTAGTCCCGGGGTCGTAGGGACGACCCTATAGTCGTCGGACATGTTGGCGATTGGCCAACATTGGCCCGGGGTCGTCGGGACGACCCTATATTCGTCGGACATGTCGGCGGCTGGCCAACCTAGTCCCGGGGTCGTGGGGACGACCCTATAGTCGTCGGACATTTCGGCGGCTTGCCAACTTTGGCCCGGTGTCGTGGGGACGACTCTATAGTCGTCGGAAATGTCGGCGGCTGGCCAACCTGGACCCGGGGTCGTGGGGACGACCCTATTGTCGTCGGACATGACGGTAGCAGGCCAATCTAGTCCCGGGGTCGTGGCGACGACCCTATAGTCGTCGGACAAGTCGGCGGCGGGCCAAGCTTGTCCCGGGGTCGTGGGGACGACCCTATAATCGTCGGACATGACGGTGGCGGGCCAATCTAGTCCCGGGGTCGTGGGGACGACCCTATAATCGTTGGACATGACGGTGGCGGGCCAATCTAGTCCCGGGGTCGTAGGGACGACCCTATAGTCGTCGGACATGTTGGCGATTGGCCAACATTGGCCCGGGGTCGTCGGGACGACCCTATATTCGTCGGACATGTCGGCGGCTGGCCAACCTAGTCCCGGGGTCGTGGGGGCGACCCTATAGTCGTCGGACATTTCGGCGGCTTGCCAACTTTGGCCCGGTGTCGTGGGGACGACTCTATAGTCGTCGGAAATGTCGGCGGCTGGCCAACCTGGACCCGGGGTCGTGGGGACGACCCTAGTGTCGTCGGACATGACGGTAGCAGGCCAATCTAGTCTCGGGGTCGTGGGGACGACCCTGTGGTCGTCGGACATGTCGGCGGCTGGCCAACTTTGGCCCGGGGTCGTGGGGACGATCCAATAATCGTCGGACATGTCGGCGGCTGGCCAACTTTGGCCCGGGGTCGTGGGGACGACCCTATATTCGTCGGACATGACGGTGGCGGGCCAATCTAGTCCCGGGGTCGTGGGGACGACCCTATAATCGTGGGACATGACGGTGGCGGGCCAATCTAGTCCCGGGGTCGTAGGGACGACCCTATAGTCGTCGGACATGGAGGCGGCTGGCCAACTTTGGCCCGGTGTCGTGGGGACGACTCTATAGTCGTCGGAAATGTCGGCGGCTGGCCAACCTGGACCCGGGGTCGTGGGGACGACCCTATTGTCGTCGGACATGACGGTAGCAGGCCAATCTAGTCTCGGGGTCGTGGGGACGACCCTATGGTCGTCGGACATGTCGGCGGCTGGCCAACTTTGGCCCGGGGTCGTGGGGACGATCCAATAATCGTCGGACATGTCGGCGGCTGGCCAACTTTGGCCCGTGGTGGTGGGGACGACCCTATAGTCGTTGGACATGACGGTGGCAGGCCAATCTAGTCCCGGGGTCGTGGGGACGACCCTATAGGCGTCGGACAAGACGGCGGCTGGACACCTTTGGCCCGGGGTCGTGGGGACGACCCTATAGTCGTCGGACATGTCGGCGGCTGGCCAACTTTGGCCCGTGGTCGTGGGGACGACCCAATAGTGGTCGGACATGTCGGCGGCTGGCCAACCTAGTCCCGAGGTCGTGGGGACGACCCTATAGTCGTCGGACTTGACGGTGGCGGGCCAATCTAGTCCCGGGGTCGTGGAGACGACCCTACAGTCGTCGGACATTTCGGCGGCTTGCCAACTTTGGCCCGGGGTCGTGGGACGACCCTATAGTCGTCGGACTTGACGGTAGCGAGCCAATCTAGTCCCGAGGTCGTGGGGACGACCCTATAGTAGTCGGACATGTCGGCGGCTGGCCAACCTAGACCCGGGGTCGTGGGGACGACCCTATTGTCGTCGGACATGACGGTGGCGGGCCAATCTAGTCCGGGGTCGTGGGGACGACCCTATAGTCGTCGAACAATTCGGCGGCGGGCCAAGCTTGTCCCGGGGTCGTGGGGACGACCCTATAATCGTCGGACATGACGGTGGCGGGCCAATCTAGTCCCGGGGTCGTGGGGACGACCCTATAATCGTTGGACATGACGGTGGCGGGCCAATCTAGTCCCGGGGTCGTGGAGACGACCCTATAGTCGTCGGACATTTCGGCGGCTTGCCAACTTTGGCCCGGTGTCGTGGGGACGACTCTATAGTCGTCGGACATGTTGGCGATTGGCCATCATTGGCCCGGGGTCGTCGGGACGACCCTATAGTCGTCGGACATGTCGGCGGCTGGCCATCCTAGTCCCGTGGTCGTGGGGACGACCCTACAGTCGTCGGACATTTCGGCGGCTTGCCAACTTTGGCCCGGGGTCGTGGGGACGACCCTATAGTCGTCGGACATGTCGGCGGCTGGCCAACTTTGGCCCGTGGTTGTGGGGACGACCCTATAGTCGTTGGACATGACGGTGGCGGGCCAATCTAGTCCCGGGGTCGTGGGGACGACCCTATAGGCGTCGGACAAGACGGCGGCTGGACATCTTTGGCCCGGGGTCGTGGGGACGACCCTACAGTCGTCGGACATGTCGGCGGCTGGCCAACTTTGGCCCGTGGTTGTGGGGACGACCCTATAGTCGTCGGAAATGTCGGCGGCTGGCCAACCTGGACCCGGAGTCGTGGGGCCGACCCTATTGTCGTCGGACATGACGGTGGCGGGCCAATCTAGTCCCGGGGTCGTGGGGACGACCCTACAGTCGTCGAACAATTCGGCGGCGGGCCAAGCTTGTCCCGGGGTCGTGGGGACGACCCTATAATCGTCGGATATGACGGTGGCGGGCCAAGCTTGTCCCGGGGTCGTGGGGACGACCCTATAATCGTCGGATATGACGGTGGCGGGCCAATCTAGTCCCGGGGTCGTGGGGACGACCCTATAGTCGTCGGACATGTCGGCGGCTGGCCAACTTTGGCCCGGGGTCGTGGGGGCGACCCTATAGTCGTCGGACATGTTGGCGGCTTGTCAGCCTAGTCCCGGGGTCGTGGGTACGACCCTACAGTCGTCGGACATTTCGGCGGCTGGCCAACCTAGTCCCGAGGTCGTGGGGACGACCCTATAGTCGTCGGACTTGACGGTGGCGGGCCAATCTAGTCCCGGGGTCGTAGGGACGACCCTATAGTCGTCGGACATGTTGGGGATTGGCCAACATTGGCCCGGGGTCGTCGGGACGACCCTATAGTCGTCGGACATGTCGGCGGCTGGCCAACCTAGTCCCGGGGTCGTGGGGACGACCCTATAGTCGTCGGACATGTTGGCGATTGGCCATCATTGGCCCGGGGTCGTCGGGACGACCCTATAGTCGTCGGACATGTCGGCGGCTGGCCAACTTTGGCCCGTGGTTGTGGGGACGACCCTATAGTCGTTGGACATGACGGTGGCGGGCCAATCTAGTCCCGGGGTCGTGGGGACGACCCTATAGTCGTCGGACATGTCGGCGGCTGGCCAACTTTGGCGCGTGGTCGTGGGGACGATCCGATTGTCGTCGGACATGTCGGCGGCTGGCCAACTTTGGCCCGTGGTTGTGGGGACGACCCTATAGTCGTTGGACATGACGGTGGCGGGCCAATCTAGTCCCGGGGTCGTGGGGACGACCCTATAGTCGTCGGACATGTCGGCGGCTGGCCAACTTTGGCGCGTGGTCGTGGGGACGATCCGATTGTCGTCGGACATGTCGGCGGCTGGCCAACTTTGGCCCGTGGTCGTGGGGACGATCCAATAGTCGTCGGACATGTCGGCGGCTGGCCAACTTTGGCGCGTGGGCGTGGGGACGATCCGATTGTCGTCGGACATGTCGGCGGCTGGCCACCCTAGACCCGGGGTCGTGGGGACGACCCTATTGTCGTCGGACATGGCGGTGGCGGGCCAATCTAGTCCCGTGGTCGTGGGGACAACCCTATAGTCTTCGGACATGACGGTAGCGGGCCAATCTAGACCCGAGGTCCTGGGGACGACCCTATAGTAGTCGGACATGTCGGCGGCTGTCCAACTTTGGCCCGGTGTCGTGGGGACGACTCTATAGTCGTCGGACATGTCGGCGGCTGGCCAACCTAGACCCGGGGTCGTGGGGACGACTCTATAGTCGTCGGACATGTCGGCGGCTGGCCAACTTTGGCCCGGTGTCGTGGGGACGACCCAATAGTGGTCGGACATGTCGGCGGCCGGCCAACCTAGACCCGAGGTCGTGGGGACGACCCTATAGTCGTCGGACTTGACGGTGGCGGGCCAATCTAGTCCCGGGGTCGTGGGGACGACCCTATAGGCGTCGGACAAGACGGCGGCTGGACATCTTTGGCCCGGGGTCGTGGGGACGACCCTATAGTCGTCGGACATGTCGGCGGCTGGCCAACTTTGGCCCGTGGTGGTGGGGACGACCCTATAGTCGTTGGACATGACGGTGGCAGGCCAATCTAGTCCCGGGGTCGTGGGGACGACCCTATAGGCGTCGGACAAGACGGCGGCTGGACATCTTTGGCCCGGGGTCGTGGGGACGACCCTATAGTCGTCGGACATGTCGGCGGCTGGCCAACTTTGGCCCGTGGTGGTGGGGACGACCCTATAGTCGTTGGACATGACGGTGGCAGGCCAATCTAGTCCCGGGGTCGTGGGGACGACCCTATAGGCGTCGGACAAGACGGCGGCTGGACATCTTTGGCCCGGGGTCGTGGGGACGACCCTATAGTCGTCGGACATGTCGGCGGCTGGCCAACTTTGGCCCGTGGTCGTGGGGACGACCCAATAGTTGTCGGACATGTCGGCGGCTTGCCAACTTTGGCCCGGGGTCGTGGGGACGACCCTATAGTCGTCGGACATGTCGGCGGCTGGCCAACTTTGGCCCGTGGTTGTGGGGACGACCCTATAATCGTTGGACATGACGGTGGCGGGCCAATCTAGTCCCGGGGTCGTAGGGACGACCCTATAGTCGTCGGACATGTTGGCGATTGGCCATCATTGGCCCGGGGTCGTCGGGACGACCCTATAGTCGTCGGACATGTCGGCGGCTGGCCAACCTAGACCCGGGGTCGTGGGGACGACCCTATAATCGTTGGACATTTCGGCGGCTTGCCAATCTAGTCCCGGGGTCGTGGGGACGATCCAATAATCGTCGGACATGTCGGCGGCTGGCCAACTTTGGCCCGTGGTGGTGGGGACGACCCTATAGTCGTTGGACATGACGGTGGCAGGCCAATCTAGTCCCGGGGTCGTGGGGACGACCCTATAGGCGTCGGACAAGACGGCGGCTGGACATCTTTGGCCCGGGGTCGTGGGGACGACCCTATAGTCGTCGGACATGTCGGCGGCTGGCCAACTTTGGCCCGTGGTCGTGGGGACGACCCAATAGTTGTCGGACATGTCGGCGGCTGGCCAACCTAGTCCCGGGGTCGTGGGGACGACCCTATAGTCGTCGGACATGTTGGCGATTGGCCATCATTGGCCCGGGGTCGTCGGGACGACCCTATAGTCGTCGGACATGTCGGCGGCTGGCCAATCTAGTCCCGGGGTCGTAGGGACGACCCTATAGTCGTCGGACATGTTGGCGATTGGCCATCATTGGCCCGGGGTCGTCGGGACGACCCTATAGTCGTCGGACATGTCGGCGGCTGGCCAACCTAGACCCGGGGTCGTGGGGACGACCCTATAATCGTTGGACATTTCGGCGGCTTGCCAATCTAGTCCCGGGGTCGTGGGGACGATCCAATAATCGTCGGACATGTCGGCGGCTGGTCAACTTTGGCCCGTGGTTGTGGGGACGACCCTATAGTCGTTCGACATGACGGTGGCGAGCCAATCTAGTCCCGGGGTCGTGGGGACGACCCTACAGTCGTCGGACATGTCGGCGGCTGGCCAACTTTGGCCCGTGGTTGTGGGGACGACCCTATAGTCGTTGGACATGACGGTGGCGGGCCAATCTAGTCCCGGGGTCGTGGGGACGACCCTATAGTCGTCGGACATGTCGGCGGCTGGCCAACTTTGGCGCGTGGTCGTGGGGACGATCCGATTGTCGTCGGACATGTCGGCGGCTGGCCAACTTTGGCCCGTGGTCGTGGGGACGATCCAATAGTCGTGGGACATGTCGGCGGCTGGCCAACTTTGGCGCGTGGGCGTGGGGACGATCCGATTGTCGTCGGACATGTCGGCGGCTGGCCAACCTAGTCCCGGGGTCGTGGGGACGACCCTATAGTCGTCGGACATGTTGGCGATTGGCCATCATTGGCCCGGGGTCGTCGGGACGACCCTATAGTCGTCGGACATGTCGGCGGCTGGCCAACCTAGTCCCGTGGTCGTCGGGACGACCCTACAGTCGTCGGACATTTCGGCGGCTTGCCAACTTTGGCCCGGGGTCGTGGGGACGACCCTATAGTCGTCGGACATGTCGGCGGCTGGTCAACTTTGGCCCGTGGTTGTGGGGACGACCCTATAGTCGTTCGACATGACGGTGGCGAGCCAATCTAGTCCCGGGGTCGTGGGGACGACCCTATAGGCGTCGGACAAGACGGCGGCTGGACATCTTTGGCCCGGGGTCGTGGGGACGACCCTACAGTCGTCGGACATGTCGGCGGCTGGCCAACTTTGGCCCGTGGTTGTGGGGACGACCCTATAGTCGTTGGACATGACGGTGGCGGGCCAATCTAGTCCCGGGGTCGTGGGGACGACCCTATAGTCGTCGGACATGTCGGCGGCTGGCCAACTTTGGCGCGTGGTCGTGGGGACGATCCGATTGTCGTCGGACATGTCGGCGGCTGGCCAACTTTGGCCCGTGGTCGTGGGGACGATCCAATAGTCGTCGGACATGTCGGCGGCTGGCCAACTTTGGCGCGTGGGCGTGGGGACGATCCGATTGTCGTCGGACATGTCGGCGGCTGGCCACCCTAGACCCGGGGTCGTGGGGACGACCCTATTGTCGTCGGACATGGCGGTGGCGGGCCAATCTAGTCCCGTGGTCGTGGGGACAACCCTATAGTCTTCGGACATGACGGTAGCGGGCCAATCTAGACCCGAGGTCCTGGGGACGACCCTATAGTAGTCGGACATGTCGGCGGCTGTCCAACTTTGGCCCGGTGTCGTGGGGACGACTCTATAGTCGTCGGACATGTCGGCGGCTGGCCAACCTAGACCCGGGGTCGTGGGGACGACTCTATAGTCGTCGGACATGTCGGCGGCTGGCCAACTTTGGCCCGGTGTCGTGGGGACGACCCAATAGTGGTCGGACATGTCGGCGGCCGGCCAACCTAGACCCGAGGTCGTGGGGACGACCCTATAGTCGTCGGACTTGACGGTGGCGGGCCAATCTAGTCCCGGGGTCGTGGGGACGACCCTATAGGCGTCGGACAAGACGGCGGCTGGACATCTTTGGCCCGGGGTCGTGGGGACGACCCTATAGTCGTCGGACATGTCGGCGGCTGGCCAACTTTGGCCCGTGGTGGTGGGGACGACCCTATAGTCGTTGGACATGACGGTGGCAGGCCAATCTAGTCCCGGGGTCGTGGGGACGACCCTATAGGCGTCGGACAAGACGGCGGCTGGACATCTTTGGCCCGGGGTCGTGGGGACGACCCTATAGTCGTCGGACATGTCGGCGGCTGGCCAACTTTGGCCCGTGGTCGTGGGGACGTCCCAATAGTTGTCGGACATGTCGGCGGCTTGCCAACTTTGGCCCGGGGTCGTGGGGACGACCCTATAGTCGTCGGACATGTCGGCGGCTGGCCAACTTTGGCCCGTGGTTGTGGGGACGACCCTATAGTCGTTGGATATGACGGTGGCGGGCCAATCTAGTCCCGGGGTCGTGGGGACGACCCTATAATCGTTGGACATGACGGTGGCGGGCCAATCTAGTCCCGGGGTCGTAGGGACGACCCTATAGTCGTCGGACATGTTGGCGATTGGCCATCATTGGCCCGGGGTCGTCGGGACGACCCTATAGTCGTCGGACATGTCGGCGGCTGGCCAACCTAGTCCCGGGGTCGTGGGGACGACCCTACAGTCGTCGGACATTTCGGCGGCTTGCCAACTTTGGCCCGGGGTCGTGGGGACGACCCTATAGTCGTCGGACATGTTGGCGGCTGGCCAACTTTGGCCCGTGGTTGTGGGGACGACCCTATAGTCGTTGGACATGACGGTGGCGGGCCAATCTAGTCCCGGGGTCGTGGGGACGACCCTATAGTCGTCGGACAAGACGGCGGCTGGACATCTTTGGCCCGGGGTCGTGGGGACGACCCTATAGTCGTCGGACATGTTGGCGGCTTGTCAGCCTAGTCCCGGGGTCGTGGGTACGACCCTATAGTCGTCGGACAATTCGGCGGCTGGCCAACCTAGACCCGGGGTCGTGGGGACGACCCTATTGTCGTCGGACATGACGGTAGCGGGCCAATCTAGACCCGAGGTCCTGGGGACGACCCTATAGTAGTCGGACATGTCGGCGGCTGTCCAACTTTGGCCCGGTGTCGTGGGGACGACTCTATAGTCGTCGGAAATGTCGGCGGCTGGCCAACCTGGACCCGGGGTCGTGGGGACGACCCTATTGTCGTCGGACATGACGGTGGCGGTCCAATCTAGTCTCGGGGTCGTGGGGACGACCCTATAGTCGTCGGACATGTCGGCGTCTGGCCAACTTTGGCCCGGGGTCGTGGGGACGATTCTATAGTCGTCGGAAATGTCGGCGGCTGGCCAACCTGGACTCGGGGTCGTGGGGACGACCCTATAGTCGTCGGACAAGACGGCGGCTGGACATCTTTGGCCCGGGGTCGTGGGGACGACCCTATAGTCGTCGGACATGTCGGCGGCTGGCCAACTTTGGCCCGGTGTCGTGGGGACGACTCTATAGTCGTCGGAAATGTCGCCGGCTGGCCAACCTGGACCCGGGGTCGTGACGACGACCCTATAGTCGCCGGAGAAGACGGCGGCTGGACATCTTTGGCCCGGGGTCGTGGGGACGACCCTATAGTGGTCGGACATGTCGGCGGCTGGCCAACCTAGTCCCGAGGTCGTGGGGACGACCCTATAGTCGTCGGACTTGACGGTGGCGGGCCAATCTAGTCCCGGGGTCGTGGGGACGACCCTATAGTCGTCGGACATTTCGGCGGCTTGCCAACTTTGGCCCGGGGTCGTGGGGACGACCCTATAGTCGTCGGACATTTCGGCGGCTTGCCAACTTTGGCCCGGGGTCGTGGGGACGACCCTATAGTCGTCGGACATGTCGGCGGCTGGCCAACTTTGGCCCGTGGTTGTGGGGACGACCCTATAGTCGTTGGATATGACGGTGGCGGGCCAATCTAGTCCCGGGGTCGTGGGGACGACCCTATAGTCGTCGGACATGTCGGCGGCTGGCCAACTTTGAACCGGTGTCGTGGGGACGACTCTATAGTCGTCGGAAATGTCGGCGGCTGGCCAACCTGGACCCGGAGTCGTGGGGCCGACCCTATTGTCGTCGGACATGACGGTGGCGGGCCAATCTAGTCTCGGGGTCGTGGGGACGACCCTATAGTCGTCGGACATGTCGGCGGCTGGCCAACTTTGGCCCGGGGTCGTGGGGACGATCCAATAGTCGTCGGACATGTCGGCGGCTGGCCAACTTTGGCCCGGGGTCGTGGGGACGACCCTACAGTCGTCGGACATGTCGGCGCCTGGCCAACTTTGGCCCGTGGTTGTGGGGACGACCCTATAGTCGTTGGACATGACGGTGGCGGGCCAATCTAGTCCCGGGGTCGTGGGGACGACCCTATAGTCGTCGGACATGTCGGCGGCTGGCCAACTTTGGCGCGTGGTCGTGGGGACGATCCGATTGTCGTCGGACATGTCGGGGGCTGGCCAACCTAGACCCGGGGTCGTGGGGACGACCCTATAATCGTTGGACATGACGGTGGCGGGCCAATCTAGTCCCGGGGTCGTAGGGACGACCCTATAGTCTTCGGACATGTTGGCGGCTTGTCAGCCTAGTCCCGGGGTCGTGGGTACGACCCTATAGTCGTCGGACAAGTCGGCGGCGGGCCAACCTTGCCCCGGGGTCGTGGGGACGACCCTATAGTCGTCGGACATGTCGGCGGCTGGCCAACCTAGACCCGGGGTCGTGGGGACGACTCTATAGTCGTCGGACATGTCGGGGGCTGGCCAACCTAGACCCGGGGTCGTGGGGACGACCCTATAATCGTTGGACATGACGGTGGCGGGCCAATCTAGTCCCGGGGTCGTGGGGACGATCCAATAATCGTCGGACATGTCGGCGGCTGGCCAACTTTGGCCCGTGGTGGTGGGGACGACCCTATAGTCGTTGGGCATGACGGTGGCAGGCCAATCTAGTCCCGGGGTCGTGGGGACGACCCTATAGGCGTCGGACAAGACGGCGGCTGGACATCTTTGGCCCGGGGTCGTGGGGACGACCCTATAGTCGTCGGACATGTCGGCGGCTGGCCAACTTTGGCCCGTGGTTGTGGGGACGACCCTATAGTCGTTGGACATGACGGTGGCGGGCCAATCTAGTCCCGGGGTCGTGGGGACGACCCTATAGTCGTCGGACATGTCGGCGGCTGGCCAACTTTGGCGCGTGGTCGTGGGGACGATCCGATTGTCGTCGGACATGTCGGCGGCTGGCCAACTTTGGCCCGTGGTCGTGGGGACGATCCAATAGTCGTGGGACATGTCGGCGGCTGGCCAACTTTGGCGCGTGGGCGTGGGGACGATCCGATTGTCGTCGGACATGTCGGCGGCTGGCCAACCTAGTCCCGGGGTCGTGGGGACGACCCTATAGTCGTCGGACATGTTGGCGATTGGCCATCATTGGCCCGGGGTCGTCGGGACGACCCTATAGTCGTCGGACATGTCGGCGGCTGGCCAACCTAGTCCCGTGGTCGTCGGGACGACCCTACAGTCGTCGGACATTTCGGCGGCTTGCCAACTTTGGCCCGGGGTCGTGGGGACGACCCTATAGTCGTCGGACATGTCGGCGGCTGGTCAACTTTGGCCCGTGGTTGTGGGGACGACCCTATAGTCGTTCGACATGACGGTGGCGAGCCAATCTAGTCCCGGGGTCGTGGGGACGACCCTATAGGCGTCGGACAAGACGGCGGCTGGACATCTTTGGCCCGGGGTCGTGGGGACGACCCTACAGTCGTCGGACATGTCGGCGGCTGGCCAACTTTGGCCCGTGGTTGTGGGGACGACCCTATAGTCGTTGGACATGACGGTGGCGGGCCAATCTAGTCCCGGGGTCGTGGGGACGACCCTATAGTCGTCGGACATGTCGGCGGCTGGCCAACTTTGGCGCGTGGTCGTGGGGACGATCCGATTGTCGTCGGACATGTCGGCGGCTGGCCAACTTTGGCCCGTGGTCGTGGGGACGATCCAATAGTCGTCGGACATGTCGGCGGCTGGCCAACTTTGGCGCGTGGGCGTGGGGACGATCCGATTGTCGTCGGACATGTCGGCGGCTGGCCACCCTAGACCCGGGGTCGTGGGGACGACCCTATTGTCGTCGGACATGGCGGTGGCGGGCCAATCTAGTCCCGTGGTCGTGGGGACAACCCTATAGTCTTCGGACATGACGGTAGCGGGCCAATCTAGACCCGAGGTCCTGGGGACGACCCTATAGTAGTCGGACATGTCGGCGGCTGTCCAACTTTGGCCCGGTGTCGTGGGGACGACTCTATAGTCGTCGGACATGTCGGCGGCTGGCCAACCTAGACCCGGGGTCGTGGGGACGACTCTATAGTCGTCGGACATGTCGGCGGCTGGCCAACTTTGGCCCGGTGTCGTGGGGACGACCCAATAGTGGTCGGACATGTCGGCGGCCGGCCAACCTAGACCCGAGGTCGTGGGGACGACCCTATAGTCGTCGGACTTGACGGTGGCGGGCCAATCTAGTCCCGGGGTCGTGGGGACGACCCTATAGGCGTCGGACAAGACGGCGGCTGGACATCTTTGGCCCGGGGTCGTGGGGACGACCCTATAGTCGTCGGACATGTCGGCGGCTGGCCAACTTTGGCCCGTGGTGGTGGGGACGACCCTATAGTCGTTGGACATGACGGTGGCAGGCCAATCTAGTCCCGGGGTCGTGGGGACGACCCTATAGGCGTCGGACAAGACGGCGGCTGGACATCTTTGGCCCGGGGTCGTGGGGACGACCCTATAGTCGTCGGACATGTCGGCGGCTGGCCAACTTTGGCCCGTGGTCGTGGGGACGTCCCAATAGTTGTCGGACATGTCGGCGGCTTGCCAACTTTGGCCCGGGGTCGTGGGGACGACCCTATAGTCGTCGGACATGTCGGCGGCTGGCCAACTTTGGCCCGTGGTTGTGGGGACGACCCTATAGTCGTTGGATATGACGGTGGCGGGCCAATCTAGTCCCGGGGTCGTGGGGACGACCCTATAATCGTTGGACATGACGGTGGCGGGCCAATCTAGTCCCGGGGTCGTAGGGACGACCCTATAGTCGTCGGACATGTTGGCGATTGGCCATCATTGGCCCGGGGTCGTCGGGACGACCCTATAGTCGTCGGACATGTCGGCGGCTGGCCAACCTAGTCCCGGGGTCGTGGGGACGACCCTACAGTCGTCGGACATTTCGGCGGCTTGCCAACTTTGGCCCGGGGTCGTGGGGACGACCCTATAGTCGTCGGACATGTTGGCGGCTGGCCAACTTTGGCCCGTGGTTGTGGGGACGACCCTATAGTCGTTGGACATGACGGTGGCGGGCCAATCTAGTCCCGGGGTCGTGGGGACGACCCTATAGTCGTCGGACAAGACGGCGGCTGGACATCTTTGGCCCGGGGTCGTGGGGACGACCCTATAGTCGTCGGACATGTTGGCGGCTTGTCAGCCTAGTCCCGGGGTCGTGGGTACGACCCTATAGTCGTCGGACAATTCGGCGGCTGGCCAACCTAGACCCGGGGTCGTGGGGACGACCCTATTGTCGTCGGACATGACGGTAGCGGGCCAATCTAGACCCGAGGTCCTGGGGACGACCCTATAGTAGTCGGACATGTCGGCGGCTGTCCAACTTTGGCCCGGTGTCGTGGGGACGACTCTATAGTCGTCGGAAATGTCGGCGGCTGGCCAACCTGGACCCGGGGTCGTGGGGACGACCCTATTGTCGTCGGACATGACGGTGGCGGTCCAATCTAGTCTCGGGGTCGTGGGGACGACCCTATAGTCGTCGGACATGTCGGCGTCTGGCCAACTTTGGCCCGGGGTCGTGGGGACGATTCTATAGTCGTCGGAAATGTCGGCGGCTGGCCAACCTGGACTCGGGGTCGTGGGGACGACCCTATAGTCGTCGGACAAGACGGCGGCTGGACATCTTTGGCCCGGGGTCGTGGGGACGACCCTATAGTCGTCGGACATGTCGGCGGCTGGCCAACTTTGGCCCGGTGTCGTGGGGACGACTCTATAGTCGTCGGAAATGTCGCCGGCTGGCCAACCTGGACCCGGGGTCGTGACGACGACCCTATAGTCGCCGGAGAAGACGGCGGCTGGACATCTTTGGCCCGGGGTCGTGGGGACGACCCTATAGTGGTCGGACATGTCGGCGGCTGGCCAACCTAGTCCCGAGGTCGTGGGGACGACCCTATAGTCGTCGGACTTGACGGTGGCGGGCCAATCTAGTCCCGGGGTCGTGGGGACGACCCTATAGTCGTCGGACATTTCGGCGGCTTGCCAACTTTGGCCCGGGGTCGTGGGGACGACCCTATAGTCGTCGGACATTTCGGCGGCTTGCCAACTTTGGCCCGGGGTCGTGGGGACGACCCTATAGTCGTCGGACATGTCGGCGGCTGGCCAACTTTGGCCCGTGGTTGTGGGGACGACCCTATAGTCGTTGGATATGACGGTGGCGGGCCAATCTAGTCCCGGGGTCGTGGGGACGACCCTATAGTCGTCGGACATGTCGGCGGCTGGCCAACTTTGAACCGGTGTCGTGGGGACGACTCTATAGTCGTCGGAAATGTCGGCGGCTGGCCAACCTGGACCCGGAGTCGTGGGGCCGACCCTATTGTCGTCGGACATGACGGTGGCGGGCCAATCTAGTCTCGGGGTCGTGGGGACGACCCTATAGTCGTCGGACATGTCGGCGGCTGGCCAACTTTGGCCCGGGGTCGTGGGGACGATCCAATAGTCGTCGGACATGTCGGCGGCTGGCCAACTTTGGCCCGGGGTCGTGGGGACGACCCTACAGTCGTCGGACATGTCGGCGCCTGGCCAACTTTGGCCCGTGGTTGTGGGGACGACCCTATAGTCGTTGGACATGACGGTGGCGGGCCAATCTAGTCCCGGGGTCGTGGGGACGACCCTATAGTCGTCGGACATGTCGGCGGCTGGCCAACTTTGGCGCGTGGTCGTGGGGACGATCCGATTGTCGTCGGACATGTCGGGGGCTGGCCAACCTAGACCCGGGGTCGTGGGGACGACCCTATAATCGTTGGACATGACGGTGGCGGGCCAATCTAGTCCCGGGGTCGTAGGGACGACCCTATAGTCTTCGGACATGTTGGCGGCTTGTCAGCCTAGTCCCGGGGTCGTGGGTACGACCCTATAGTCGTCGGACAAGTCGGCGGCGGGCCAACCTTGCCCCGGGGTCGTGGGGACGACCCTATAGTCGTCGGACATGTCGGCGGCTGGCCAACCTAGACCCGGGGTCGTGGGGACGACTCTATAGTCGTCGGACATGTCGGGGGCTGGCCAACCTAGACCCGGGGTCGTGGGGACGACCCTATAATCGTTGGACATGACGGTGGCGGGCCAATCTAGTCCCGGGGTCGTGGGGACGATCCAATAATCGTCGGACATGTCGGCGGCTGGCCAACTTTGGCCCGTGGTGGTGGGGACGACCCTATAGTCGTTGGGCATGACGGTGGCAGGCCAATCTAGTCCCGGGGTCGTGGGGACGACCCTATAGGCGTCGGACAAGACGGCGGCTGGACATCTTTGGCCCGGGGTCGTGGGGACGACCCTATAGTCGTCGGACATGTCGGCGGCTGGCCAACTTTGGCCCGTGGTCGTGGGGACGACCCAATAGTTGTCGGACATGTCGGCGGCTGGCCAACCTAGTCCCGGGGTCGTGGGGACGACCCTATAGTCGTCGGACATGTTGGCGATTGGCCATCATTGGCCCGGGGTCGTCGGGACGACCCTATAGTCGTCGGACATGTCGGCGGCTGGCCAACCTAGTCCCGTGGTCGTCGGGACGACCCTACAGTCGTCGGACATTTCGGCGGCTTGCCAACTTTGGCCCGGGGTCGTGGGGACGACCCTATAGTCGTCGGACATGTCGGCGGCTGGTCAACTTTGGCCCGTGGTTGTGGGGACGACCCTATAGTCGTTCGACATGACGGTGGCGAGCCAATCTAGTCCCGGGGTCGTGGGGACGACCCTATAGGCGTCGGACAAGACGGCGGCTGGACATCTTTGGC
>CAWVQO010000647.1:0-285517 GCA_963932275.1 Andrena praecox | reverse complement strand
CGGGTCTAGGTTGGCCAGCCGCCGACTTGTCCGACGACTATAGGGCCGTACCCACGACCCCGGGACTAGGCTGACAAGCCGCCAACATGTCCGACGACTATAGGGTCGTCCCCACGACCCCCGGCCCAAGTTGGCCAGCCGCCGAAATGTCCGACCACTATAGGATCGTCCCCACGACCCCGGGACTAGATTGGCCCGCCACCGTCATGTCCGACGACTATAGGGTCGGCCCCACGACCTCGGCAGTAGGTTGGCCAGCCGCCGACATGTCCGACGACTATAGGGTCGTGCCCACGACCCCGGGCCCAAGTTGGCAAGCCGCCGAAATGTCCGAAGACTGTAGGGTCGTCCCCACGACCCCGGGACTAGATTGGCCCGCCACCGTCATGTCCAACGACTATAGGGTCGTCCCCACGACCACGGGCCAAAGTTGGCATGCCGCCGAAATGTCCGACGATTATAGGGTCGTCCCCACGACCCCGGGCCAAAGTTGGCAAGCCGCCGAAATGTCCGAAGACTGTAGGGTCGTCCCCACGACCCCGGGACTAGATTGGCCCGCCACCGTCATGTCCAACGACTATAGGGTCGTTCCCACAACCACGGGCCAAAGTTGGCCAGCCGCCGACATGTCCGACGACTATTGGATCGTCCCCACGACCACGGACCAAAGTTGGCCAGCCGCCGACATGTCCAACGACTATAGGGTCGTCCCCACGACCCCGGGACTAGATTGGCCCGCCACCGTCATGTCCAACGACTATAGGGTCGTTCCCACAACCACGGGCCAAAGTTGGCCAGCCGCCGACATGTCCGACGACTATAGGGTCGTCCCCACGACCACGCGCCAAAGTTGGCCAGCCGCCGACATGTCCGACGACTATAGGGTCGTCCCCACGACCCCGGGACTAGATTGGCCCGCCACCGTCATGTCCGACGATTATAGGGTCGTCCCCACGACCCCGGGACAAGCTTGGCCCGCCGCCGACTTGTCCGACGACTATAGGGTCGTCCCCACGACCCCGGGACTAGATTGGCCCGCCACCGTCATGTCCGACGACAATAGGGTCGTCCCCACGACCCCGGGTCTAGGTTGGCCAGCCGCCGACATGTCCGACGACTATAGAGTCGTCCCCACGACACCGGGCCAAAGTTGGACAGCCGCCGACATGTCCGACTACTATAGGGTCGTCCCCACGACCTCGGGTCTAGATTGGCCCGCTACCGTCATGTCCGAAGACTATAGGGTCGTCCCCACGACACCGGTCCAAAGTTGGCCAGCCGCCGACATGTCCGACGACTATAGGGTCGTCCCCACGACCCCGGGACTAGATTGGCCCGACACCGTCATGTCCAACGACTATAGGGTCGTCCCCACAACCACGGGCCAAAGTTGGCGAGCCGCCGACATGTCCGACGACTATAGGGTCGTCCCCACGAACCCGGGCCAAAGGTGGCAAGCCGCCGAAATGTCCGACGACTATAGGGTCGTCCCCACGACCCCGGGACTAGGTTGGCCAGCCGCCTACATGTCCGACGACTATAGGGTCGTCCCGACGACCCCGGGCCAATGTTGGCCAATCGCCAACATGTCCGACGACTATAGGGTCGTCCCTACGACCCCGGGACTAGATTGGCCCGCCACCGTCATGTCCAACGATTATAGGGTCGTCCCCACGACCCCGGGTCTAGGTTGGCCAGCCGCCGACATGTCCGACGACTATAGAGTCGTCCCCACGACACCGGGCCAAAGTTGGACCGCCGCCGACATGTCCGACTACTATAGGGTCGTCCCCACGACCTCGGGTCTAGATTGGCCCGCTACCGTCATGTCCGACGACAATAGGGTCGTCCCCACGACCCCGGGTCTAGGTTGGCCCGCTACCGTCATGTCCGAAGACTATAGGGTCGTCCCCACGACCACGGGACTAGATTGGCCCGCCACCGCCATGTCCGACGACAATAGGGTCGTCCCCACGACCCCGGGTCTAGGTTGGCCAGCCGCCGACATGTCCGACGACAATCGGATCGTCCCCACGACCTCGCGCCAAAGTTGGCCAGCCGCCGACATGTCCGACGACTATTGGATCGTCCCCACGACCACGGTGCCAAAGTTGGCCAGCCGCCGACATGTCCGACGACAATCGGATCGTCCCCACGACCACGCGCCAAAGTTGGCCAGCCGCCGACATGTCCGACGACTATAGGGTCGTCCCCACGACCCCGGGACTAGATTGGCCCGCCACCGTCATGTACGACGACAATAGGGTCGTCCCCACGACCCCGGTCCAAAGTTGGCCAGCCGCCGACTTGTCCGACGACTATAGGGTCGTCCCCAGGACCTCGGGACTAGATTGGCCCGCCACCGTCATGTCCAACGACTATAGGGTCGTCCCCACGACCACGGGCCAAAGTTGGCATGCCGCCAACTTGTCCGACGACTATAGGGTCGTCCCCACGACCCCGGGCCAAAGATGTCCAGCCGCCGTCTTGTCCGACGACTATAGGGTCGTCCCCACGACCACGGGCCAAAGTTGACCAGCCGCCGACATGTCCGACGACTATAGGGTCGTCCCCACGACCCCGGGACTAGATTGGCCCGCCACCGTCATGTCCGACGACAATAGGGTCGTCCCCACGACCCCGGGTCCAGGTTGGCCAGCCGCCGACATTTCCGACGACTATAGAGTCGTCCCCACGACACCGGGCCAAAGTTGGCCAGCCGCCGACATGTCCGACGACTATAGGCTCGTCCCCACGACCCCGGGACTAGATTGGCCCGCCACCGTCATGTCCGACGATTATAGGGTCGTCCCCACGACCCCGGGACAAGCTTGGCCCGCCGCCGACTTGTTCGACGACTATAGGGTCGTCCCCACGACCCCGGGACAAGGTTGGCCCGCCGCCGACATGTCCGACGACTATAGGGTCGTCCCCACGACCCCGGGCCAAAGATGTCCAGCCGCCGTCTTGTCCGACGACTATAGGGTCGTCCCCACGACACCGGGCCAAAGTTGGCCAGCCGCCGACATGTCCGACGACTATAGGGTCGTCCCCACGACCCCGGGCCAAAGATGTCCAGCCGCCGTCTTGTCCGACGACTATAGGGTCGTCCCCACGACCCCGGGACTAGATTGGCCCGCCACCGTCATGCCCAACGACTATAGGGTCGTCCCCACGACCCCGGGACTAGATTGGCCCGCCACCGTCATGTCCAACGACTATAGGGTCGTTCCCACAACCACGGGCCAAAGTTGGCCAGCCACCGACATGTCCGACGACTATTGGATCGTCCCCACGACCACGGGCCAAAGTTGGCCAGCCGCCGACATGTCCGACGACTATACGGTCGTCCCCACGACCCCGGGTCTAGGTTGGCCAGCCGGCGACTTGTCCGACGACTATAGGGTCGTACCCACGACCCCGGGACTAGGCTGACAAGCCGCCAACATGTACGACGACTATAGGGTCGTCCCCACGACCCCGGGCCAAAGATGTCCAGCCGCCGTCTTGTCCGACGACTATAGGGTCGTCCCCACGACCCCGGGACTAGATTGGCCCGCCACCGTCATGTCCAACGACTATAGGGTCGTCCCCACAACCACGGACTAGATTGGCCCGCCACCGTCATGTCCGACGATTATAGGGGCGTCCCCACGACCCCGGGTCCAAGTTGGCCAGCCGCCGACATTTCCGACGACTATAGAGTCGTCCCCACGACACCAGCCAAAGTTGGCCAGCCGCAGACATGTCCGACGACTATAGGGTCGTCCCCACGACCCCGGGACTAGATTGGCCCGCCACCGTCATGTCCGACGACTATAGGGTCGTCCCCACGACCCCGGGTCTAGGTTGGCCAGCCGCCGACTTGTCCGACGACTATAGGGTCGTCCCCAGGACCTCGGGACTAGATTGGCCCGCCACCGTCATGTCCAACGACTATAGGGTCGTCCCCACGACCACGGGCCAAAGTTGGCATGCCGCCGAAATGTCCGACGATTATAGGTTCGTCCCCACGACCCCGGGCCAAAGTTGGCAAGCCGCCGAAATGTCCGAAGACTGTAGGGTCGTCCCCACGACCCCGGGACTAGATTGGCCCGCCACCGTCATGTCCAACGACTATAGGGTCGTTCCCACAACCACGGGCCAAAGTTGGCCAGCCGCCGACATGTCCGACGACTATTGGATCGTCCCCACGACCACGGGTCAAAGTTGGTCAGCCGCCGACATGTCCGACGACTATAGGGTCGTCCCCACGACCCCGGGACTAGATTGGTCCGCCACCGTCTTGTCCGACGACTATAGGGTCGTCCCCACGACCACGGGCCAAAGTTGACCAGCCGCCGACATGTCCGACGACAATAGGGTCGTCCCCACGACCCCGGGTCTAGGTTGGCCAGCCGCCGACATGTCCGACGACAATCGGATCGTCCCCACGACCACGCGCCAAAGTTGGCCAGCCGCCGACATGTCCGACGACTATAGGGTCGTCCCCACGACCCCGGGCCAAAGTTGGCCAGCCGCCGACATGTCCGACGACTATAGGGTCGTCCCCACGACCCCGGGCCAAAGTTGGCCAGCCGCCGACATGTCCGACGACTATAGGGTCGTCCCCACGACCCCGAGACTCGATTGGCCCGCCACCGTCATGTCCGACGACAATAGGGTCGTCCCCACGACCCCCGGACTAGGTTGGCCGGCCGCCGACTTGTCCGACGACTATAGGGTCGTCCCCACGACCCGGGACTAGACTGGCCCGCCACCGTCATGTCCGACGACTATAGGGTCATCCCCACGACCCGGGACTAGACTGGCCCGCCACCGACATGTCCGACGACTATAGAGTCGTCCCCACGACCCCGGGTCAATGTTGGCTCGCCACCGTCATGTCTGACGACTATAGGGTCGTCCCCACGACCACGGGCCAAAGTTGGCCAGCCGCCGACATGTCCGACGACTATAGGGTCGTCCCCACGACCCGGGACTAGACTGGCCCGCCACCGTCATGTCCGACGACTATAGGGTCGTCCCCACGACCCCGGGTCTAGGTTCGCCCGCCGCCGACTTGTCCGACGACTATAGGATCGTCCCCACGACCCGGGACTAGAGTGGCCCGCCACCGTCATGTCCGACGACTATACGGTCGTCCCCACGACCACGGGCCAATGTTGGCTAGCCGCTGACTTGTCCGACGACTATAGGGTCGTCCCCACGACCCCGGGACTAGATTGGCCCGCCACCGTCATTTCCGACGACTATTGGGTCGTCCCCACGACCACGGGCCAAAGTTGGCCAGCCGCCGACTTGTCCGACGACTATTGGGTCGTCCCCACGACCCGGGACTAGACTGGCCCGCCACCGACATGTCCGACGACTATAGAGTCGTCCCCACGACCCCGGGTCAATGTTGGCTCGCCGCCGACATTTCCGACGACTATTGGGTCGTCCCCACGACCCCCGGGCCAAAGTTGGACAGCCACCGACATTTCCGACGACTATAGGGTCGTCCCCACGACCAGGGGCCAAAGTTGGCCAGCCGCCGACATGTCCGACGACTATAGGGTCGTCCCCACGACCCGGGACTAGACTGGCCCGCCACCGTCATGTCCGACGACTATAGGGTCGTCCCCACGACCCCCGGACTAGGTTGGCCGGCCGCCGACTTGTACCCGACGACTATAGGGTCGTCCCCACTACCCCCCGACTAGGTGGGCTCGCCGCCGACTTGTCCGACGACTATAGGGTCGTCCCCACGACCCCGGGACTAGGTTGGCTCGCCACCGTCATGTCTGACGACTATAGGGTCGTCCCCACGACCACGGGCCAAAGTTGGCCAGCCGCCGACATGTCCGACGACTATAGGGTCGTCCCCACGACCCGGGACTAGGTTGGCTCGCCACCGATATGTCTGACGACTATAGGGTCGTCCCCACGACCCCGGGACTAGATTGGCCCGCCACCGTCAAGTCCGACGACTATAGGGTCGTCCCCACGACCCCGGGCCAAAGTTGGACAGCCGCCGACTTGTCCGACGACTATAGGGTCGTCCCGACGACCGCGGGACTAGATTGGCTCGCCGCCGACTTGTCCGACGACTGTAGGGTCGTCCCCACGACCCCGGGACTAGATTGGCCCGCCACCGTCATTTCCGACGACTATAGGGTCGTCCCCACGACCACGGGCCAAAGTTGGCCAGCCGCCGACTTGTCCGACGACTATAGGGTCGTCCCCATGACCCGGGACTAGACTGGCCCGCCACCGTCATGTCCGACGACTATAGGGTCGTCCCCACGACCCCCGGACTAGGTTGGTACGCCGCCGACTTGTCCGACGAGTATAGGGTCCTCCCCACGACCACGGGCCAAAGTTGGCCAGCCGCCGACATGTCCGACGACTATAGGGTCGTCCCCACGACCCGGGACTAGACTGGCCCGCCACCGACATATCCGACGACTATAGAGTCGTCCCCACGACCCCGGGTCAATGTTGGCTCGCCGCCGACATGTCCGACGAGTATAGGGTCCTCCCCACGACCACGGGCCAAAGTTGGCCAGCCGCCGACATGTCCGACGACTATAGGGTCGTCCCCACGACCCCCGGACTAGGTTGGTACGCCGCCGACTTGTCCGACGAGTATAGGGTCCTCCCCACGACCACGGGCCAAAGTTGGCCAGCCGCCGACATGTCCGACGACTATAGGGTCGTCCCCATGACCCGGGACTAGAGTGGCCCGCCACCGTCATGTCCGACGACTATATGGTCCTCCCCACGACCACGGGCCAAAGTTGGCCAGCCGCCGACATGTCCGACGACTATAGGGTCGTCCCCACGACCCCGGGCCAATGTTGGCCAATCGCCGACATGTCCAACGACTATATGGTCGTCCCTACGACCCCGGGACTAGATTAGCCCGCCACCGTCATGTCCAACAACTATAGGGTCGTCCCCACGACCCCGGGACAATGTTGGCCCGCCGCCGACTTGTCCGACGACTATAGGATCGTACCCACGACCCTGGGACTAGGCTGACAAGCCGCCAACATGTCCGACGACTATAGGGTCGTCCCCACGACCACGGGCCAAAGTTGGCCAGCCGCCGACTTGTCCGACGACTATAGGGTCGTCCCCATGACCCGGGACTAGACTGGCCCGCCACCGTCATGTCCGACGACTATAGGGTCGTCCCCACGACCCCCGGACTAGGTTGGTACGCCGCCGACTTGTCCGACGAGTATAGGGTCCTCCCCACGACCACGGGCCAAAGTTGGCCAGCCGCGGACATGTCCGACGACTATAGGGTCGTCCCCACGACCCGGGACTAGACTGGCCCGCCACCGACATATCCGACGACTATAGAGTCGTCCCCACGACCCCGGGTCAATGTTGGCTCGCCGCCGACATGTCCGACGAGTATAGGGTCCTCCCCACGACCACGGGCCAAAGTTGGCCAGCCGCCGACATGTCCGACGACTATAGGGTCGTCCCCACGACCCCCGGACTAGGTTGGTACACCGCCGACTTGTCCGACGAGTATAGGGTCCTCCCCACGACCACGGGCCAAAGTTGGCCCGCCGCCGACATGTCCGACGACTATAGGGTCGTCCCCATGACCCGGGACTAGAGTGGCCCGCCACCGTCATGTCCGACGACTATATGGTCCTCCCCACGACCACGGGCCAAAGTTGGCCAGCCGCCGACATGTCCGACGACTATAGGGTCGTCCCCACGACCCCGGGCCAATGTTGGCCAATCGCCGACATGTCCAACGACTATAGGGTCGTCCCTATGACCCCGGGACTAGATTAGCCCGCCACCGTCATGTCCAACAACTATAGGGTCGTCCCCACGACCCCGGGACAATGTTGGCCCGCCGCCGACTTGTCCGACGACTATAGGATCGTACCCACGACCCTGGGACTAGGCTGACAAGCCGCCAACATGTCCGACGACTATAGGGTTGTCCCCACGACCCCGGGCCAAAGATGTCCAGCCGCCGTCTTGTCCGACGACTATAGGGTCGTCCCCACGACCCCGGGACTAGATTGGCCCGCCACCGTCATGTCCAACGACTATAGGGTCGTCCCCACAACCACGGGCCAAAGTTGGCCAGCCGCCGACATGTCCGACGACTATAGGGTCGTCCCCACGACCTCGGGACTAGGTTGACCAGCCGCCGACATGTCCGACGACTATAGGGTCGTCCCCACGACCCCGGGCCAATGTTGGCCAATCGCCGACATGTCCGACGACTATAGGGTCGTCCCTACGACCCCGGGACTAGATTGGCCCGCCACCGTCATGTCCAACGACTATAGGGTCGTCCCCACGACCACGGGCCAAAGTTGGCATGCCGCCGACATGTCCGACGACTATAGGGTCGTCCCCACGACCCCGGGACTAGATTGGCCCGCCACCGTCATGTCCGACGACAATAGGGTCGTCCCCACGACCCCGGGTCCAGGTTGGCCAGCCGCCGACATTTCCGACGACTATAGAGTCGTCCCCACGACACCGGGCCAAAGTTGGCCAGCCGCCGACATGTCCGACGACTATAGGGTCGTCCCCACGACCCCGGGACTAGATTGGCCCGCCACCGTCATGTCCGACGATTATAGGGTCGTCCCCACGACCGCGAGACTAGATTGGCCCGCCACCGACATTTCCGACGACTATAGAGTCGTCCCCACGACACCGGGCCAAAGTTGGCCAGCCGCCGACATGTCCGACGACTATAGGGTCGTCCCCACGACCCCGGGACTAGATTGGCCCGCCACCGTCATGTCCGACGATTATAGGGTCGTCCCCACGACCGCGAGACTAGATTGGCCCGCCACCGACATTTCCGACGACTATAGAGTCGTCCCCACGACACCGGGCCAAAGTTGGCCAGCCGCCGACATGTCCGACGACTATACGGTCGTCCCCACAACCACGGGCCAAAGTTGGCCAGCCGCCGACATGTCCGACGACTATAGGGTCGTCCCCACGACCTCGGGACTAGGTTGGCCAGCCGCCGACATGTCCGACGACTATAGGGTCGTCCCCTCGACCCCGGGCCAATGTTGGCCAATCGCCGACATGTCCGAAGACTATAGGGTCGTCCCTACGACCCCGGGACTAGATTGGCCCGCCACCGTCATGTCCAACGACTATAGGGTCGTCCCCACGACCACGGGCCAAAGTTGGCATGCCGCCGACATGTCCGACGACTATAGGGTCGTCCCCACGACCCCGGGACTAGATTGGCCCGCCACCGTCATGTCCGACGACTATAGGGTCGTCCCCACGACCCCGGGACTAGATTGGCCCGCCACCGTCATGTCCGACGACTATAGGGTCGTCCCCACGACCCGGGACTAGACTGGCCCGCCACCGTCATGTCCGACGACTATAGGGTCGTCCCCACGACCCCCGGGCCAAAGTTGGACAGCCACCGACATTTCCGACGACTATAGGGTCGTCCCCACCACCACGGGCCAAAGTTGTCCAGCCGCCGACTTGTCCGAAGACTATAGGCTCGTCCCCACGTCCCCGGGTCATATTTGGCCAGCCGCCGACATGTCCGACGACTATAGAGTCGTCCCCACGACCCCGGGTCAATGTTGGCTCGCCGCCGACATGTCCGACGACTATAGGGTCGTCCCCACGACCCCCGGGCCAAAGTTGGACAGCCACCGACATTTCCGACGACTATAGGGTCGTCCCCACCACCACGGGCCAAAGTTGGCCAGCCGCCGACATGTCCGACGACTATAGGGTCGTCCCCACGACCCGGGACTAGACTGGCCCGCCACCGTCATGTCCGACGACTATAGGGTCGTCCCCACGACCCCGGGACTAGGTTGGCTCGCCACCGTCATGTCTGACGACTATAGGGTCGTCCCCACGACCACGGGCCAAAGTTGGCCAGCCGCCGACATGTCCGACGACTATAGGGTCGTCCCCACGACCCGGGACTAGACTGGCCCGCCACCGTCATGTCCGACGACTATAGGGTCGTCCCCACGACCACGGGCCAAAGTTGGCCAGCCGCCGACATGTCCGACGACTATAGGGTCGTCCCCACGACCCGGGACTAGATTGGCCCGCCACCGACATGTCCGACGACTATAGAGTCGTCCCCACGACCCCGGGTCAATGTTGGCTCGCCGCCGACATGTCCGACGACTATAGGGTCGTCCCCACGACCCCTGGGCCAAAGTTGGACAGCCACCGACATTTCCGACGACTATAGGGTCGTCCCCACGACCACGGGCCAAAGTTGGCCAGCCGCCGACATGTCCGACGACTATAGGGTCGTCCCCACGACCCGGGACTAGACTGGCCCGCCACCGTCATGTCCGACGACTATAGGGTCGTCCCCACGACCCCCGGACTAGGTTGGCCGGCCGCCGACTTGTCCGACGACTATAGGGTCGTCCCCACGACCCCCCGAATAGGTGGGCTCGCCGCCGACATGTCCGACGACTATAGGGTCGTCCCCACGACCCCGGGACTAGGTTGGCTCGCCACCGTCATGTCTGACGACTATAGGGTCGTCCCCACGACCCGGGACTAGACTGGCCCGCCACCGTCATGTCCGACGACTATAGGGTCGTCCCCACGACCCCCGGACTAGGTTGGCCGGCCGCCGACTTGTCCGACGACTATAGGGTCGTCCCCACGACCCCTGGGCCAAAGTTGGACAGCCACCGACATTTCCGACGACTATAGGGTCGTCCCCACGACCCCTGGGCCAAAGTTGGACAGCCGCCGACTTGTCCGAAGACTATAGGCTCGTCCCCACGTCCCCGGGTCATATTTGGCCAGCCGCCGACATGTCCGACGACTATAGAGTCGTCCCCACGACCCCGGGTCAATGTTGGCTCGCCGCCGACATGTCCGACGACTATAGGGTCGTCCCCACGACCCCCGGGCCAAAGTTGGACAGCCACCGACATTTCCGACGACTATAGGGTCGTCCCCACGACCACGGGCCAAAGTTGGCCAGCCGCCGACATGTCCGACGACTATAGGGTCGTCCCCACGACCCGGGACTAGACTGGCCCGCCACCGTCATGTCCGACGACTATAGGGTCGTCCCCACGACCCCGGGACTAGGTTGGCTCGCCACCGTCATGTCTGACGACTATAGGGTCGTCCCCACGACCACGGGCCAAAGTTGGCCAGCCGCCGACATGTCCGACGACTATAGGGTCGTCCCCACGACACGGGACTAGACTGGCCCGCCACCGTCATGTACGACGACTATAGGGTCATCCCAACGACCCCGGGTCTAGGTTGGCCCGCCGCCGACTTGTTCGACGACTATAGCGTCGTCCCCACGACCCCGGGACTAGGTTGGCTCGCCACCGACATATCTGACGACTATAGGGTCGTCCCCACGACCCCGGGACTAGATTGGCTCGCCACCGTCAAGTCCGACGACTATAGGGTCGTCCCCACGACCCCGGGCCAAAGTTGGACAGCCGCCGACTTGTCCGACGACTATAGGGTCGTCCCCACGACCACGGGCCAAAGGTGGCCAGCCGCCGGCTTGTCCGACGATTATTGGGTCGTCCCCACGACCCCGGGACTAGGTTGGCCCGCCGCCGACTTGTCCGACGACTATAGGGTCGTCCCCACGACCCCGGGCCAAAGTTGGCCAGCCGCTGATATGTCCGACGACTATACGGTCGTCCCCACGACCCCCGGAAAAGATTGGCCCGCCACCGTCATTTCCGACGACTATAGGGTCGTCCCCACGACCACGGGCCAAAGTTGGCAAGCCGCCGAAATGTCCGACGACTGTAGGGTCGTCCCCACGACCCCGGGACTAGATTGGCCCGCCACCGTGAAGTCCGACGACTATAGGGTCGTCCCCACGACCTCGTGACTAGGTTGGCCAGCCGCCGACATGTCCGACGACTATAGGGTCATCCCCACGACCCCGGGCCAATGTTGGCCAATCGCCGACATGTCCGACGACTATAGGGTCGTCCCTACGACCCCGGGACTAGATTGGCCCGCCACCGTCATGTCCAACGACTATAGGGTCGTCCCCACGACCCCGGGCCAAAGTTGGCATGCCGCCGAAATGTCCGACGACTATAGGGTCGTCCCCACGACCCCGGGCCAAAGTTGGCAAGCCGCCGAAATGTCCGACGACTATAGGGTCGTCCCCACGATCGCGAGCCAAGAATATCCAGCCGCCGTCTTGTCCGACGACTATAGGGTCGTCCCCACGACCCCGGGACTAGATTGGCCCGCCACCGTCATGTCCGACGACTATAGGGTCGTCCTCACGACCCCGGGACAAGGTTGGCCCGCCGCCGTCTTGTCCGACGACTATAGGGTCGTACCCACGACCCCGGGACTAGGCTGACAAACCGCCAACATGTCCGACGACTATAGGGTCGTCCCGACGACCCCGGGCCAATGTTGGCCAATCACCAACATGTCCGACGACTATAGGGTCGTCCCTACGACCCCGGCACTTGATTGGCCGGCCACCGTCATGTCCAACGACTATTGGGTCGTCCCCACGACCCCGGGACTAGGTTGACAAGCCGCCAACATATCCGACGACTATACGGTCGTCCCCACGACCTCGGGACTAGGTCGGCCAGCCGCCGACATGTCCGACGACTATAGGGTCGTCCCCACGACCCCGGGCCAAAGTTGGCAAGCCGCCGAAATGTCCGACGACTATAGGGTCGTCCCCACAACCCCGGACTAGATTGGCCCGCCACCGTCAAGTCCGACGAGTATAGGATCGTCTCCACGACCACGGGCCAAAGTTGGCCAGCCGCCGACATGTCCGTCGACTATAGGGTCGTCCCCACGACCCCGGGCCAAAGTTGGCAAGCCGCCGAAATGTCCGACGACTATAGGGTCGTCCCCACGACCGCGGGCCAAAGATGTCCAGCCGCCGTCTTGTCCGACGACTATAGGGTCGTACCCACGACCCCGGGACTAGATTGGCCCGCCACCGTCATGTCTAACGACTATAGGGTCGTCCCCACGACCCCGGGACTAGGCTGACAAGCCGCCAACATGTCCGAAGACTATAGAGTCGTCCCCACGACCCCGGGCCAATGTTGGCCAATCGCCAAAATGTCCGACGACTATAGGGTCGTCCGTACGACCCCGGGAATAGATTGGCCCGCCACCGTCATGTCCGAAGACAATAGGGTCGTCCCCACGACCCCGGGTCTAGGTTGGCCAGCCGCCGACATATCCGACGACTATAGAGTCGTCCCCACGACACCGGGCCAAAGTTGGCCAGCCGCTGACATGTCCAACGACTATAGGGTCGTCCCCACGACCACGGGCCAAAGTTGGCCAGCCGCTGACATGTCCAACGACTATAGGGTCGTCCCCACGACCACGGGCCAAAGTTGGCCAGCCGTCGACATGTCCGACGACTATTGGATCGTCCCCACGACCACGGGCCAAAGTTGGCATGCCACCGTCATGTCCGACGACTATAGGGTAGTCCCCACGACCCCGGGCCAAAGATGGCAAGCCGCCGAAATGTCCGACGACTGTAGGGTCGTCCCCACGACCCCGGGACTAGATTGGCCCGCCACCGTGAAGTCCGACGACTATAGGGTCGTCCCCACGACATCGGGACTAGGTTGGCCAGCCGCCGACATGTCCGACGACTATAGGGTCGTCCCTACGACCCCGGGACTAGATTGGCCCGCCACCGTCATGTCCAACGACTATAGGGTCGTCCCCACGACCCCGGGCCAAAGTTGGCATGCCGCCGAAATGTCCAACGACTATAGGGTCGTCTCCACGACCACGGGCCAAAGTTGGCCAGCCGCCGACATGTCCGTCGACTATAGGGTCGTCCCCACGACCCCGGGCCAATGTTGGCCAATCGCCGACATGTCCGACGACTATAGGGTCTTCCCTACGACCCCGGGACTAGATTGGCCCGCCACCGTCATGTCCAACGACTATAGGGTCGTCCCCACGACCATGGGCCAAAGTTGGCCAGCCGCCGTAATGTCCAACGACTATTGGGTCGTCCCCACGACCCCGGGACTAGATTGGCCCGCCACCGTCAAGTCCGACGACTATAGGGTCGTCCCCACGCCCCCGGGCAAATTTGGCAAGCCGCCGACATATCCGACGACTATAGGGTCGTCCCCACAACCCCGGGACTAGATTGGCCCGCCACCGTCAAGTCCGACGACTATAGGATCGTCTCCACGACCCCGGGACTAGGTTGACAAGCCGCCGAAATGTCCGACGACTATAGGGTCGTCCCCACGACCGCGAGCCAAAGTTGGCCAGCCGCCGGCATGTCCGACGACTATAGGGTCGCCCCCACGACCCCGGGACTAGATTGGTCCGCCACCGTCATGTCCGACGACTATAGGGTCGTCCCCACGACCCCGGGCCAAAGTTGGCAAGCCGCCGAAATGTCCGACGACTGTAGGGTCGTCCCCACGACCCCGGGTCTAGATTGGCCCGCCTCCGTCATGTCTGACGACTATAGGGTCGTCCCCACGACCCGGGACTAGACTGGCCCGCCACCGTCATGTCCGACGACTATAGGGTCGTCCCCACGACCCCCGGACTAGGTTGGCCGGCCGCCAACTTGTCCGACGACTATAGGGTCGTCCCCACGACCCCCCGAATAGGTGGGCTCGCCGCCGACATGTCCGACGACTATAGGGTCGTCCCCACGACCCCGGGACTAGGTTGGCTCGCCACCGTCATGTCTGACGACTATAGGGTCGTCCCCACGACCCGGGACTAGACTGGCCCGCCACCGTCATGTCCGACGACTATAGGGTCGTCCCCACGACCCCCGGACTAGGTTGGCCGGCCGCCGACTTGTCCGACGACTATAGGGTCGTCCCCACGACCCCTGGGCCAAAGTTGGACAGCCACCGACATTTCCGACGACTATAGGGTCGTCCCCACGACCCCGGGCCAAAGTTGGCATGCCGCCGAAATGTCCGACGACTATAGGCTCGTCCCCACGACCCCGGGCCAAAGTTGGCAAGCCGCCGAAATGTCCGACGACTATAGAGTCGTCCCCACGACCCCGGGTCAATGTTGGCTCGCCGCCGACATGTCCGACGACTATAGGGTCGTCCCCACGACCCCCGGGCCAAAGTTGGACAGCCACCGACATTTCCGACGACTATAGGGTCGTCCCCACGACCACGGGCCAAAGTTGGCCAGCCGCCGACATGTCCGACGACTATAGGGTCGTCCCCACGACCCGGGACTAGACTGGCCCGCCACCGTCATGTCCGACGACTATAGGGTCGTCCCCACGACCCCGGGACTAGGTTGGCTCGCCACCGTCATGTCTGACGACTATAGGGTCGTCCCCACGACCACGGGCCAAAGTTGGCCAGCCGCCGACATGTCCGACGACTATAGGGTCGTCCCCACGACACGGGACTAGACTGGCCCGCCACCGTCATGTACGACGACTATAGGGTCATCCCAACGACCCCGGGTCTAGGTTGGCCCGCCGCCGACTTGTCCGACGACTATAGCGTCGTCCCCACGACCCCGGGACTAGGTTGGCTCGCCACCGACATATCTGACGACTATAGGGTCGTCCCCACGACCCCGGGACTAGATTGGCTCGCCACCGTCAAGTCCGACGACTATAGGGTCGTCCCCACGACCCCGGGCCAAAGTTGGCAAGCCGCCGAAATGTCCGACGACTATAGGGTCGTCCCCACGACCGCGGGCCAAAGATGTCCAGCCGCCGTCTTGTCCGACGACTGTAGGGTCGTCCCCACGACCCCGGGACTAGATTGGCCCGCCACCGTCATGTCCGACGACTATACGGTCGTCCCCACGACCCCGGGACAATGTTGGCCCGCCGCCGACTTGTCCGACGACTATAGGTTCGTACCCACGACCCCGGGACTAGATTGGCCCGCCACCGTCATGTCCAACCACTATAGGGTCGTCCCCACGACCCCGGGAGTAGGTTGACCAGCCGCCGAAATGTCCGACGACTATAGGGTCGTCCCCACGACCCCGAGCCAAAGTTGGCATGCCGCCGAAATGTCCGACGACTATAGGGTCGTCCCCACGACCCCGGGACTGGATTGGCCCGCCACCGTCAAGTCCGACGACTATAGGGTCGTCCCCACGACCCCGGGCAAATTTGGCAAGCCGCCGAAATGTCCGACGACTATAGGGTCGTCCCCACGACCGCGAGCCAAGGATGTCCAGCCGCCGTCTTGTCCGACGACTATAGGGTCGTCCCCACGACCCCGGGACTAGATTGGCCCGCCACCGTCATGTCCGACGACTATAGGGTCGTCCCCACGACCCCGGGACAAGGTTGGCCCGCCGCCGACTTGTCCGACGACTATAGGGTCGTACCCACGACCCCGGGACTAGGCTGACAAGCCGCCAACATGTCCGACGACTATAGAGTAGTCCCCTCGACCCCGGGCCAATGTTGGCCAATCGCCAACATGTCCGACGACTATAGGGTCGTCCCCACGACACCGGGCCAAAGTTAGCCAGCCGCCGACATGTCCGACGACTATTGGATCGTCCCCACGACCACGGGCCAAAGTTGGCCAGCCGCCGACATGCCCGACGACTATAGGGTCGTCCTCACGACCCCGGGACTAGATTGGTCCGCCACCGTCATGTCCGACGACTATAGGGTCGTCCCCACGACCCCGGGACTAGGTTGGCTCGCCACCGTCATGTCTGACGACTATAGGGTCGTCCCCACGACCACGGGCCAAAGTTGGCCAGCCGCCGACATGTCCGACGACTATAGGGTCGTCCCCACGACACGGGACTAGACTGGCCCGCCACCGTCATGTCCGACGACTATAGGGTCGTCCCCACGACCCCGGGCCAAAGTTGGACAGCCGCCGACTTGTCCGACGACTATAGGGTCGTCCCCACGACCACGGGCCAAAGGTGGCCAGCCGCCGACATGTCCGACGACTATAGGGTCGTCCCCACGACCCCGGGCCAAAGTTGGCAAGCCGCCGAAATGTCCGACGACTATAGGGTCGTCCCCACGACCGCGGGCCAAAGATGTCCAGCCGCCGTCTTGTCCGACGACTGTAGGGTCGTCCCCACGACCCCGGGACTAGATTGGCCCGCCACCGTCATGTCCGACGACTATACGGTCGTCCCCACGACCCCGGGACAATGTTGGCCCGCCGCCGACTTGTCCGACGACTATAGGTTCGTACCCACGACCCCGGGACTAGATTGGCCCGCCACCGTCATGTCCAACCACTATAGGGTCGTCCCCACGACCCCGGGAGTAGGTTGACCAGCCGCCGAAATGTCCGACGACTATAGGGTCGTCCCCACGACCCCGAGCCAAAGTTGGCATGCCGCCGAAATGTCCGACGACTATAGGGTCGTCCCCACGACCCCGGGACTGGATTGGCCCGCCACCGTCAAGTCCGACGACTATAGGGTCGTCCCCACGACCCCGGGCAAATTTGGCAAGCCGCCGAAATGTCCGACGACTATAGGGTCGTCCCCACGACCGCGAGCCAAGGATGTCCAGCCGCCGTCTTGTCCGACGACTATAGGGTCGTCCCCACGACCCCGGGACTAGATTGGCCCGCCACCGTCATGTCCGACGACTATAGGGTCGTCCCCACGACCCCGGGACAAGGTTGGCCCGCCGCCGACTTGTCCGACGACTATAGGGTCGTACCCACGACCCCGGGACTAGGCTGACAAGCCGCCAACATGTCCGACGACTATAGAGTAGTCCCCTCGACCCCGGGCCAATGTTGGCCAATCGCCAACATGTCCGACGACTATAGGGTCGTCCCCACGACACCGGGCCAAAGTTAGCCAGCCGCCGACATGTCCGACGACTATTGGATCGTCCCCACGACCACGGGCCAAAGTTGGCCAGCCGCCGACATGCCCGACGACTATAGGGTCGTCCTCACGACCCCGGGACTAGATTGGTCCGCCACCGTCATGTCCGACGACTATAGGGTCGTCCCCACGACCCCGGGCCAAAGTTGGCAAGGCGCCGAAATGTCCGACGACTGTAGGGTCGTCTCCACGACCCCGGGACTAGATTGGTCCGCCACCGTCATGTCCGACGACTATAGGGTCGTCCCCACGACCCCGGGCCAAAGTTGGCAAGCCGCCGAAATGTCCGACGACTGTAGGGTCGTACCCACGACCCCGGGCCAATGTTGGCCAATCGCCGACATGTCCGACGACTATAGGGTCGTCCCTACGACCCGGGACTAGACTGGCCCGCCACCGTCATGTCCGACGACTATAGGGTCGTCCCAACGACCATGGGCCAGAGTTGGCCAATCGCCGACATGTCCGACGACTATAGGGTCGTCCCCACGACCCCGGGACTAGGTTGGCTCGCCACCGTCATGTCTGACGACTATAGGGTCGTCCCCACGACCGCGGGCCAATGTTGGCCAGCCGCCGACATGTCCGACGACTATAGGGTCGTCCCCACGAACCGGGACTAGACTGGCCCGCCACCGTCATGTCCGACGACTATAGGGTCATCCCCACGACCCCGGGACTAGGTTGGCCCGCCGCCGACTTGTCCGACGACTATAGGGTCGTCCCCACGACCCCGGGACTAGGTTGGCTCGCCACCGACATGTCTGACGACTATATGGTCGTCCCCACGACCCCGGGACTAGATTGGCCCGCCACCGTCAAGTCCGACGACTATAGGGTCGTCCCCACGACCCCGGGCCAAAGTTGGACAGCCGCCGACTTGTCCGACGACTATAGGGTCGTTCCCACGACCACGGGCCAAAGTTGGCCAGCCGCCGGCTTGTCCGACGATTATAGGGTTGTCCCCACGACCCCGGGACTAGGTTGGCCCGCCGCCGACTTGTCCGACGACTATAGGGTCGTCCCCACGACCACGGGCCAAAGTTGGCCAGCCGCCGACATATCCGACGACTATAGGGTCGTCCCCACGACCCCGGGCCAAAGTTGGCCAGCCGCCGACATGTCCGACGACTATAGGGTCGTCCCCACGACCCGGGACTAGAGCGGCCCGCCACCGTCATGTCCGACGACTATATGGTCGTCCCCACGACCACGGACCAATGTAGGCCAGCCGCTGACTTGTCCGACGACTATAGGGTCGTCCCCACGACCGCGGGCCAAAGATGTCCAGCCGCCGTCTTGTCCGACGACTATAGGGTCGTCCCCACGACCCCGGGACTAGATTGGCCCGCCACCGTCATGTCCGACGACTATACGGTCGTCCCCACGACCCCGGGACAAGGTTGGCCCGCCGCCGACTTGTCCGACGACTATAGGTTCGTACCCACGACCCCGGGACTAGATTGGCCCGCCACCGTCATGTCCCACCACTATAGGGTCGTCCCCACGACCCCGGGAGTAGGTTGACCAGCCGCCGAAATGTCCGACGACTATAGGGTCGTCTCCACGACCCCGAGCCAAAGTTGGCATGCCGCCGAAATGTCCGACGACTATAGGGTCGTCCCCACGACCCCGGGACTGGATTGGCCCGCCACCGTCAAGTCCGACGACTATAGGGTCGTCCCCACGACCCCGGGCAAATTTGGCAAGCCGCCGAAATGTCCGACGACTATAGGGTCGTCCCCACGACCGCGAGCCAAGGATGTCCAGCCGCCGTCTTGTCCGACGACTATAGGGTCGTCCCCACGACCCCGGGACTAGATTGGCCCGCCACCGTCATGTCCGACGACTATAGGGTCGTCCCCACGACCCCGGGACAAGGTTGGCCCGCCGCCGACTTGTCCGACGACTATAGGGTCGTACCCACGACCCCGGGACTAGGCTGACAAGCCGCCAACATGTCCGACGACTATAGAGTAGTCCCCACGACCCCGGGCCAATGTTGGCCAATCGCCAACATGTCCGACGACTATAGGGTCGTCCCCACGACACCGGGCCAAAGTTAGCCAGCCGCCGACATGTCCGACGACTATTGGATCGTCCCCACGACCACGGGCCAAAGTTGGCCAGCCGCCGACATGCCCGACGACTATAGGGTCGTCCTCACGACCCCGGGACTAGATTGGTCCGCCACCGTCATGTCCGACGACTATAGGGTCGTCCCCACGACCCCGGGCCAAAGTTGGCAAGGCGCCGAAATGTCCGACGACTGTAGGGTCGTCTCCACGACCCCGGGACTAGATTGGTCCGCCACCGTCATGTCCGACGACTATAGGGTCGTCCCCACGACCCCGGGCCAAAGTTGGCAAGCCGCCGAAATGTCCGACGACTGTAGGGTCGTCCCCACGACCCCGGGCCAATGTTGGCCAATCGCCGACATGTCCGACGACTATAGGGTCGTCCCTACGACCCGGGACTAGACTGGCCCGCCACCGTCATGTCCGACGACTATAGGGTCGTCCCAACGACCATGGGCCAGAGTTGGCCAATCGCCGACATGTCCGACGACTATAGGGTCGTCCCCACGACCCCGGGACTCGGTTGGCTCGCCACCGTCATGTCTGACGACTATAGGGTCGTCCCCACGACCGCGGGCCAAAGTTGGCCAGCCGCCGACATGTCCGACGACTCTAGGGTCGTCCCCACTACCCGGGACTAGACTGGCCCGCCACCGTCATGTCCGACGACTATAGGGTCATCCCCACGACCCCGGGACTAGGTTGGCCCGCCGCCGACTTGTCCGACGACTATAGGGTCGTCCCCACGACCCCGGGACTAGGTTGGCTCGCCACCGACATGTCTGACGACTATATGGTCGTCCCCACGACCCCGGGACTAGATTGGCCCGCCACCGTCAAGTCCGACGACTATAGGGTCGTCCCCACGACCACGGGCCAAAGTTGGCCAGCCGCCGGCTTGTCCGACGATTATAGGGTTGTCCCCACGACCCCGGGACTAGGTTGGCCCGCCGCCGACTTGTCCGACGACTATAGGGTCGTCCCCACGACCACGGGCCAAAGTTGGCCAGCCGCCGACATATCCGACGACTATAGGGTCGTCCCCACGACCCCGGGCCAAAGTTGGCCAGCCGCCGACATGTCCGACGACTATAGGGTCGTCCCCACGACCCGGGACTAGAGCGGCCCGCCACCGTCATGTCCGACGACTATATTGTCGTCCCCACGACCACGGACCAATGTAGGCCAGCCGCTGACTTGTCCGACGACTATAGGGTCGTCCCCACGACCGCGGGACTAGATTGGCTCGCCGCCGACTTGTCCGACGACTGTAGGGTCGTCCCCACGACCCCGGGACTAGATTGGCCCGCCACCGTCATTTCCGACGACTATAGGGTCGTCCCCACGACCACGGGCCAAAGTTGGCCAGCCGCCGACTTGTCCGACGACTATAGGGTCGTCCCCATGTCCCGGGACTAGACTGGCCCGCCACCGTCATGTCCGACGACTATAGGGTCGTCCCCACGACCCCGCGACTAGATTGGCCCGCCACCGTCAAGTCCGACGACTATAGGATCGTCTCCACGACCACGGCCCAAAGTTGGCCAGCCGCCGACATGTCCAACGACTATTGGGTCGTCCCCACGACCACGGGCCAAAGTTAGCCAGCCGCCGACATGTCCGACGACTATAGGGTCGTCCCCACGACCCCGGGACTAGATTGGCCCGCCACCGTCATGTCCAACCACTATAGGGTCGTCCCCACGACCCCGGGAGTAGGTTGACCAGCCGCCGAAATGTCCGACGACTATAGGGTCGTCCCCACGACCCCGAGCCAAAGTTGGCAAGCCGCCGTAATGTCCGACGACTATAGGGTCGTCCCCACGACCCCGGGACTGGATTGGCCCGCCACCGTCAAGTCCGACGACTATAGGGTCGTCCCCACGACCCCGGGCAAATTTCGCAAGCCGCCGAAATGTCCGACGACTATAGGGTCGTCCCCACGACCGCGAGCCAAGGATGTCCAGCCGCCGTCTTGTCCGACGACTATAGGGTCGTCCCCACGACCCCGGGACTAGATTGGCCGCCACCGTCATGTCCGACGACTATAGGGTCGTCCCCACGACCCCGGGACAAGGTTGGCCCGCCGCCGACATCTCCGACGACTATAGGGTCGTACCCACGACCCCGGGACTAGGCTGACAAGCCGCCAACATGTCCGACGACTATAGAGTAGTCCCCACGACCCCGGGCCAATGTTGGCCAATCGCCAACATGTCCGACGACTATAGGGTCGTCCCCACGACACCGGGCCAAAGTTAGCCAGCCGCCGACATGTCCGACGACTATTGGATCGTCCCCACGACCACGGGCCAAAGTTGGCCAGCCGCCGACATGCCCGACGACTATAGGGTCGTCCTCACGACCCCGGGACTAGATTGGTCCGCCACCGTCATGTCCGACGACTATTGGGTCGTCCCCACGACCCCGGGCCAAAGTTGGCAAGGCGCCGAAATGTCCGACGACTGTAGGGTCGTCTCCACGACCCCGGGACTAGATTGGTCCGCCACCGTCATGTCCGACGACTATAGGGTCGTCCCCACGACCCCGGGCCAAAGTTGGCAAGCCGCCGAAATGTCCGACGACTGTAGGGTCGTCCCCACGACCCCGGGCCAATGTTGGCCAATCGCCGACATGTCCGACGACTATAGGGTCGTCCCTACGACCCCGGGACTAGGTTGGCCCGCCACCGTCATGTCCAACGACTATAGGGTCGTCCCAACGACCATGGGCCAGAGTTGGCCAGCCGCCGTAATGTCCAACGACTATTGGGTCGTCCCGACGACCCCGGGACTAGATTGGCCCGCCACCGTCAAATCCGACGACTATAGGGTCGTCCCCACGACCCCGGGCAAATTTGGCAAGCCGCCGACATGTTCGACGACTGTAGGGTCGTCCCCACGACCCCGGGACTAGATTGGTCCGCCACCGTCATGTCCGACGACTATAGAGTCGTCCCCACGACCCCGGGTCAATGTTGGCTCGCCGCCGACATTTCCGACGACTATTGGGTCGTCCCCACGACCCCCGGGCCAAAGTTGGACAGCCACCGACATTTCCGACGACTATAGGGTCGTCCCCACGACCAGGGGCCAAAGTTGGCCAGCCGCCGACATGTCCGACGACTATAGGGTCGTCCCCACGACCCGGGACTAGACTGGCCCGCCACCGTCATGTCCGACGACTATAGGGTCGTCCCCACGACCCCCGGACTAGGTTGGCCGGCCGCCGACTTGTACCCGACGACTATAGGGTCGTCCCCACTACCCCCCGACTAGGTGGGCTCGCCGCCGACTTGTCCGACGACTATAGGGTCGTCCCCACGACCCCGGGACTAGGTTGGCTCGCCACCGTCATGTCTGACGACTATAGGGTCGTCCCCACGACCACGGGCCAAAGTTGGCCAGCCGCCGACATGTCCGACGACTATAGGGTCGTCCCCATGACCCGGGACTAGACTGGCCCGCCACCGTCATGTCCGACGACTATAGGGTCGTCCCCACGACCCCCGGACTAGGTTGGTACGCCGCCGACTTGTCCGACGAGTATAGGGTCCTCCCCACGACCACGGGCCAAAGTTGGCCAGCCGCCGACATGTCCGACGACTATAGGGTCGTCCCCACGACCCGGGACTAGACTGGCCCGCCACCGACATATCCGACGACTATAGAGTCGTCCCCACGACCCCGGGTCAATGTTGGCTCGCCGCCGACATGTCCGACGAGTATAGGGTCCTCCCCACGACCACGGGCCAAAGTTGGCCAGCCGCCGACATGTCCGACGACTATAGGGTCGTCCCCACGACCCCCGGACTAGGTTGGTACGCCGCCGACTTGTCCGACGAGTATAGGGTCCTCCCCACGACCACGGGCCAAAGTTGGCCAGCCGCCGACATGTCCGACGACTATAGGGTCGTCCCCATGACCCGGGACTAGAGTGGCCCGCCACCGTCATGTCCGACGACTATATGGTCCTCCCCACGACCACGGGCCAAAGTTGGCCAGCCGCCGACATGTCCGACGACTATAGGGTCGTCCCCACGACCCCGGGCCAATGTTGGCCAATCGCCGACATGTCCAACGACTATAGGGTCGTCCCTACGACCCCGGGACTAGATTAGCCCGCCACCGTCATGTCCAACAACTATAGGGTCGTCCCCACGACCCCGGGACAATGTTGGCCCGCCGCCGACTTGTCCGACGACTATAGGATCGTACCCACGACCCTGGGACTAGGCTGACAAGCCGCCAACATGTCCGACGACTATAGGGTCGTCCCCACGACCACGGGCCAAAGTTGGCCAGCCGCCGACTTGTCCGACGACTATAGGGTCGTCCCCATGACCCGGGACTAGACTGGCCCGCCACCGTCATGTCCGACGACTATAGGGTCGTCCCCACGACCCCCGGACTAGGTTGGTACGCCGCCGACTTGTCCGACGAGTATAGGGTCCTCCCCACGACCACGGGCCAAAGTTGGCCAGCCGCCGACATTTCCGACGACTATAGGGTCGTCCCCACGACCCCTGGGCCAAAGTTGGACAGCCGCCGACTTGTCCGAAGACTATAGGCTCGTCCCCACGTCCCCGGGTCATATTTGGCCACCCGCCGACATGTCCGACGACTATAGAGTCGTCCCCACGACCCCGGGTCAATGTTGGCTCGCCGCCGACATGTCCGACGACTATAGGGTCGTCCCCACGACCCCCGGGCCAAAGTTGGACAGCCACCGACATTTCCGACGACTATAGGGTCGTCCCCACGACCACGGGCCAAAGTTGGCCAGCCGCCGACATGTCCGACGACTATAGGGTCGTCCCCACGACCCGGGACTAGACTGGCCCGCCACCGTCATGTCCGACGACTATAGGGTCGTCCCCACGACCCCGGGACTAGGTTGGCTCGCCACCGTCATGTCTGACGACTATAGGGTCGTCCCCACGACCACGGGCCAAAGTTGGCCAGCCGCCGACATGTCCGACGACTATAGGGTCGTCCCCACGACACGGGACTAGACTGGCCCGCCACCGTCATGTACGACGACTATAGGGTCATCCCAACGACCCCGGGTCTAGGTTGGCCCGCCGCCGACTTGTCCGACGACTATAGCGTCGTCCCCACGACCCCGGGACTAGGTTGGCTAGCCACCGACATATCTGACGACTATAGGGTCGTCCCCACGACCCCGGGACTAGATTGGCTCGCCACCGTCAAGTCCGACGACTATAGGGTCGTCCCCACGACCCCGGGCCAAAGTTGGACAGCCGCCGACTTGTCCGACGACTATAGGGTCGTCCCCACGACCACGGGCCAAAGGTGGCCAGCCGCCGGCTTGTCCGACGATTATTGGGTCGTCCCCACGACCCCGGGACTAGGTTGGCCCGCCGCCGACTTGTCCGACGACTATAGGGTCGTCCCCACGACCCCGGGCCAAAGTTGGCCAGCCGCTGATATGTCCGACGACTATACGGTCGTCCCCACGACCCCCGGAAAAGATTGGCCCGCCACCGTCATTTCCGACGACTATAGGGTCGTCCCCACGACCACGGGCCAAAGTTGGCAAGCCGCCGAAATGTCCGACGACTGTAGGGTCGTCCCCACGACCCCGGGACTAGATTGGCCCGCCACCGTGAAGTCCGACGACTATAGGGTCGTCCCCACGACCTCGTGACTAGGTTGGCCAGCCGCCGACATGTCCGACGACTATAGGGTCATCCCCACGACCCCGGGCCAATGTTGGCCAATCGCCGACATGTCCGACGACTATAGGGTCGTCCCTACGACCCCGGGACTAGGTTGGCCAGCCGCCGACATGTCCGACGACTATAGGGTCGTCCCTACGACCCCGGGACTAGATTGGCCCGCCACCGTCATGTCCAACGACTATAGGGTCGTCCCCACGACCCCGGGCCAAAGTTGGCATGCCGCCGAAATGTCCAACGACTATAGGGTCGTCTCCACGACCACGGGCCAAAGTTGGCCAGCCGCCGACATGTCCGTCGACTATAGGGTCGTCCCCACGACCCCGGGCCAATGTTGGCCAATCGCCGACATGTCCGACGACTATAGGGTCGTCCCCACGTACCACGGGCCAATGTTGGCTCGCCGCCGACTTGTCCGACGACTGTAGGGTCGTCCCCACGACTCCGTGCCAAAGTTGGCAAGCTGCCGACTTGTCCGACGACTATATGGTCGTCCCCACGACCCCGGGAATAGATTGGCCCGCCACCGTCATTTCCGACGACAATAGGGTCGTCCCCACGACTCCCGGACTAGGTTGGTACGCCGCCGACTTGTCCGACGAGTATAGGGTCCTCCCCACGACCACGGGCCAAAGTTGGCCAGCCGCCGACATGTCCGACGACTATAGGGTCGTCCCCACGACCCGGGACTAGATTGGCCCGCCACCGACATGTCCGACGACTATAGAGTCGTCCCCACGACCCCGGGTCAATGTTGGCTCGCCGCCGACATGTCCGACGACTATAGGGTCGTCCCCACGACCCCTGGGCCAAAGTTGGACAGCCACCGACATTTCCGACGACTATAGGGTCGTCCCCACGACCACGGGCCAAAGTTGGCCAGCCGCCGACATGTCCGACGACTATAGGGTCGTCCCCACGACCCGGGACTAGACTGGCCCTCCACCGTCATGTCCGACGACTATAGGGTCGTCCCCACGACCCCCGGACTAGGTTGGCCGGCCGCCGACTTGTCCGACGACTATAGGGTCGTCCCCACGACCCCCCGAATAGGTGGGCTCGCCGCCGACATGTCCGACGACTGTAGGGTCGTCCCCACGACGACGGGCCAAAGTTGGCCAGCCGCCGACATATCCGACGACTATAGGGTCGTCCCCACGACCACGGGCCAATGTTGGCCAGCCGCTGACTTGTCCGACGACTTAGGGTCGTCCCCACGACCGCGGGGCTAGATTGGCTCGCCGCCGACTTGTCCGACGACTGTAGGGTCGTCCCCACGACTCCGTGCCAAAGTTGGCAAGCTGCCGACTTGTCCGACGACTATAGGGTCGTCCCCACGACCCCCGGGCCAAAGTTGGACAGCCACCGACATTTCCGACGACTATAGGGTCGTCCCCACGACCACGGGCCAAAGTTGGCCAGCCGCCGACATGTCCGACGACTATAGGGTCGTCCCCACGACCCGGGACTAGACTGGCCCGCCACCGTCATGTCCGACGACTATAGGGTCGTCCCCACGACCCCGGGACTAGGTTGGCTCGCCACCGTCATGTCTGACGACTATAGGGTCGTCCCCACGACCACGGGCCAAAGTTGGCCAGCCGCCGACATGTCCGACGACTATAGGGTCGTCCCCACGACACGGGACTAGACTGGCCCGCCACCGTCATGTCCGACGACTATAGGGTCGTCCCCACGACCCCGGGCCAAAGTTGGACAGCCGCCGACTTGTCCGACGACTATAGGGTCGTCCCCACGACCACGGGCCAAAGGTGGCCAGCCGCCGACATGTCCGACGACTATAGGGTCGTCCCCACGACCCCGGGCCAAAGTTGGCAAGCCGCCGAAATGTCCGACGACTATAGGGTCGTCCCCACGACCGCGGGCCAAAGATGTCCAGCCGCCGTCTTGTCCGACGACTGTAGGGTCGTCCCCACGACCCCGGGACTAGATTGGCCCGCCACCGTCATGTCCGACGACTATACGGTCGTCCCCACGACCCCGGGACAATGTTGGCCCGCCGCCGACTTGTCCGACGACTATAGGTTCGTACCCACGACCCCGGGACTAGATTGGCCCGCCACCGTCATGTCCAACCACTATAGGGTCGTCCCCACGACCCCGGGAGTAGGTTGACCAGCCGCCGAAATGTCCGACGACTATAGGGTCGTCCCCACGACCCCGAGCCAAAGTTGGCATGCCGCCGAAATGTCCGACGACTATAGGGTCGTCCCCACGACCCCGGGACTGGATTGGCCCGCCACCGTCAAGTCCGACGACTATAGGGTCGTCCCCACGACCCCGGGCAAATTTGGCAAGCCGCCGAAATGTCCGACGACTATAGGGTCGTCCCCACGACCGCGAGCCAAGGATGTCCAGCCGCCGTCTTGTCCGACGACTATAGGGTCGTCCCCACGACCCCGGGACTAGATTGGCCCGCCACCGTCATGTCCGACGACTATGGGGTCGTCCCCACGACCCCGGGACAAGGTTGGCCCGCCGCCGACTTGTCCGACGACTATAGGGTCGTACCCACGACCCCGGGACTAGGCTGACAAGCCGCCAACATGTCCGACGACTATAGAGTAGTCCCCTCGACCCCGGGCCAATGTTGGCCAATCGCCAACATGTCCGACGACTATAGGGTCGTCCCCACGACACCGGGCCAAAGTTAGCCAGCCGCCGACATGTCCGACGACTATTGGATCGTCCCCACGACCACGGGCCAAAGTTGGCCAGCCGCCGACATGCCCGACGACTATAGGGTCGTCCTCACGACCCCGGGACTAGATTGGTCCGCCACCGTCATGTCCGACGACTATAGGGTCGTCCCCACGACCCCGGGACTAGGTTGGCTCGCCACCGTCATGTCTGACGACTATAGGGTCGTCCCCACGACCACGGGCCAAAGTTGGCCAGCCGCCGACATGTCCGACGACTATAGGGTCGTCCCCACGACACGGGACTAGACTGGCCCGCCACCGTCATGTCCGACGACTATAGGGTCGTCCCCACGACCCCGGGCCAAAGTTGGACAGCCGCCGACTTGTCCGACGACTATAGGGTCGTCCCCACGACCACGGGCCAAAGGTGGCCAGCCGCCGACATGTCCGACGACTATAGGGTCGTCCCCACGACCCCGGGCCAAAGTTGGCAAGCCGCCGAAATGTCCGACGACTATAGGGTCGTCCCCACGACCGCGGGCCAAAGATGTCCAGCCGCCGTCTTGTCCGACGACTGTAGGGTCGTCCCCACGACCCCGGGACTAGATTGGCCCGCCACCGTCATGTCCGACGACTATACGGTCGTCCCCACGACCCCGGGACAATGTTGGCCCGCCGCCGACTTGTCCGACGACTATAGGTTCGTACCCACGACCCCGGGACTAGATTGGCCCGCCACCGTCATGTCCAACCACTATAGGGTCGTCCCCACGACCCCGGGAGTAGGTTGACCAGCCGCCGAAATGTCCGACGACTATAGGGTCGTCCCCACGACCCCGAGCCAAAGTTGGCATGCCGCCGAAATGTCCGACGACTATAGGGTCGTCCCCACGACCCCGGGACTGGATTGGCCCGCCACCGTCAAGTCCGACGACTATAGGGTCGTCCCCACGACCCCGGGCAAATTTGGCAAGCCGCCGAAATGTCCGACGACTATAGGGTCGTCCCCACGACCGCGAGCCAAGGATGTCCAGCCGCCGTCTTGTCCGACGACTATAGGGTCGTCCCCACGACCCCGGGACTAGATTGGCCCGCCACCGTCATGTCCGACGACTATAGGGTCGTCCCCACGACCCCGGGACAAGGTTGGCCCGCCGCCGACTTGTCCGACGACTATAGGGTCGTACCCACGACCCCGGGACTAGGCTGACAAGCCGCCAACATGTCCGACGACTATAGAGTAGTCCCCTCGACCCCGGGCCAATGTTGGCCAATCGCCAACATGTCCGACGACTATAGGGTCGTCCCCACGACACCGGGCCAAAGTTAGCCAGCCGCCGACATGTCCGACGACTATTGGATCGTCCCCACGACCACGGGCCAAAGTTGGCCAGCCGCCGACATGCCCGACGACTATAGGGTCGTCCTCACGACCCCGGGACTAGATTGGTCCGCCACCGTCATGTCCGACGACTATAGGGTCGTCCCCACGACCCCGGGCCAAAGTTGGCAAGGCGCCGAAATGTCCGACGACTGTAGGGTCGTCTCCACGACCCCGGGACTAGATTGGTCCGCCACCGTCATGTCCGACGACTATAGGGTCGTCCCCACGACCCCGGGCCAAAGTTGGCAAGCCGCCGAAATGTCCGACGACTGTAGGGTCGTCCCCACGACCCCGGGCCAATGTTGGCCAATCGCCGACATGTCCGACGACTATAGGGTCGTCCCTACGACCCGGGACTAGACTGGCCCGCCACCGTCATGTCCGACGACTATAGGGTCGTCCCAACGACCATGGGCCAGAGTTGGCCAATCGCCGACATGTCCGACGACTATAGGGTCGTCCCCACGACCCCGGGACTAGGTTGGCTCGCCACCGTCATGTCTGACGACTATAGGGTCGTCCCCACGACCGCGGGCCAATGTTGGCCAGCCGCCGACATGTCCGACGACTATAGGGTCGTCCCCACGACCCGGGACTAGACTGGCCCGCCACCGTCATGTCCGACGACTATAGGGTCATCCCCACGACCCCGGGACTAGGTTGGCCCGCCGCCGACTTGTCCGACGACTATAGGGTCGTCCCCACGACCCCGGGACTAGGTTGGCTCGCCACCGACATGTCTGACGACTATATGGTCGTCCCCACGACCCCGGGACTAGATTGGCCCGCCACCGTCAAGTCCGACGACTATAGGGTCGTCCCCACGACCCCGGGCCAAAGTTGGACAGCCGCCGACTTGTCCGACGACTATAGGGTCGTTCCCACGACCACGGGCCAAAGTTGGCCAGCCGCCGGCTTGTCCGACGATTATAGGGTTGTCCCCACGACCCCGGGACTAGGTTGGCCCGCCGCCGACTTGTCCGACGACTATAGGGTCGTCCCCACGACCACGGGCCAAAGTTGGCCAGCCGCCGACATATCCGACGACTATAGGGTCGTCCCCACGACCCCGGGCCAAAGTTGGCCAGCCGCCGACATGTCCGACGACTATAGGGTCGTCCCCACGACCCGGGACTAGAGCGGCCCGCCACCGTCATGTCCGACGACTATATGGTCGTCCCCACGACCACGGACCAATGTAGGCCAGCCGCTGACTTGTCCGACGACTATAGGGTCGTCCCCACGACCGCGGGCCAAAGATGTCCAGCCGCCGTCTTGTCCGACGACTATAGGGTCGTCCCCACGACCCCGGGACTAGATTGGCCCGCCACCGTCATGTCCGATGACTATACGGTCGTCCCCACGACCCCGGGACAAGGTTGGCCCGCCGCCGACTTGTCCGACGACTATAGGTTCGTACCCACGACCCCGGGACTAGATTGGCCCGCCACCGTCATGTCCCACCACTATAGGGTCGTCCCCACGACCCCGGGAGTAGGTTGACCAGCCGCCGAAATGTCCGACGACTATAGGGTCGTCCCCACGACCCCGAGCCAAAGTTGGCATGCCGCCGAAATGTCCGACGACTATAGGGTCGTCCCCACGACCCCGGGACTGGATTGGCCCGCCACCGTCAAGTCCGACGACTATAGGGTCGTCCCCACGACCCCGGGCAAATTTGGCAAGCCGCCGAAATGTCCGACGACTATAGGGTCGTCCCCACGACCGCGAGCCAAGGATGTCCAGCCGCCGTCTTGTCCGACGACTATAGGGTCGTCCCCACGACCCCGGGACTAGATTGGCCGCCACCGTCATGTCCGACGACTATAGGGTCGTCCCCACGACCCCGGGACAAGGTTGGCCCGCCGCCGACATCTCCGACGACTATAGGGTCGTACCCACGACCCCGGGACTAGGCTGACAAGCCGCCAACATGTCCGACGACTATAGAGTAGTCCCCACGACCCCGGGCCAATGTTGGCCAATCGCCGACATGCCCGACGACTATAGGGTCGTCCTCACGACCCCGGGACTAGATTGGTCCGCCACCGTCATGTCCGACGACTATAGGGTCGTCCCCACGACCCCGGGCCAAAGTTGGCAAGGCGCCGAAATGTCCGACGACTGTAGGGTCGTCTCCACGACCCCGGGACTAGATTGGTCCGCCACCGTCATGTCCGACGACTATAGGGTCGTCCCCACGACCCCGGGCCAAAGTTGGCAAGCCGCCGAAATGTCCGACGACTGTAGGGTCGTCCCCACGACCCCGGGCCAATGTTGGCCAATCGCCGACATGTCCGACGACTATAGGGTCGTCCCTACGACCCCGGGACTAGGTTGGCCCGCCACCGTCATGTCCAACGACTATAGGGTCGTCCCAACGACCATGGGCCAGAGTTGGCCAGCCGCCGTAATGTCCAACGACTATTGGGTCGTCCCGACGACCCCGGGACTAGATTGGCCCGCCACCGTCAAATCCGACGACTATAGGGTCGTCCCCACGACCCCGGGCAAATTTGGCAAGCCGCCGACATGTTCGACGACTGTAGGGTCGTCCCCACGACCCCGGGACTAGATTGGTCCGCCACCGTCATGTCCGACGACTATAGAGTCGCCCCCACGACCCCGGGTCAATGTTGGCTCGCCGCCGACATTTCCGACGACTATTGGGTCGTCCCCACGACCCCCGGGCCAAAGTTGGACAGCCACCGACATTTCCGACGACTATAGGGTCGTCCCCACGACCAGGGGCCAAAGTTGGCCAGCCGCCGACATGTCCGACGACTATAGGGTCGTCCCCACGACCCGGGACTAGACTGGCCCGCCACCGTCATGTCCGACGACTATAGGGTCGTCCCCACGACCCCCGGACTAGGTTGGCCGGCCGCCGACTTGTACCCGACGACTATAGGGTCGTCCCCACTACCCCCCGACTAGGTGGGCTCGCCGCCGACTTGTCCGACGACTATAGGGTCGTCCCCACGACCCCGGGACTAGGTTGGCTCGCCACCGTCATGTCTGACGACTATAGGGTCGTCCCCACGACCACGGGCCAAAGTTGGCCAGCCGCCGACATGTCCGACGACTATAGGGTCGTCCCCATGACCCGGGACTAGACTGGCCCGCCACCGTCATGTCCGACGACTATAGGGTCGTCCCCACGACCCCCGGACTAGGTTGGTACGCCGCCGACTTGTCCGACGAGTATAGGGTCCTCCCCACGACCACGGGCCAAAGTTGGCCAGCCGCCGACATGTCCGACGACTATAGGGTCGTCCCCACGACCCGGGACTAGACTGGCCCGCCACCGACATATCCGACGACTATAGAGTCGTCCCCACGACCCCGGGTCAATGTTGGCTCGCCGCCGACATGTCCGACGAGTATAGGGTCCTCCCCACGACCACGGGCCAAAGTTGGCCAGCCGCCGACATGTCCGACGACTATAGGGTCGTCCCCACGACCCCCGGACTAGGTTGGTACGCCGCCGACTTGTCCGACGAGTATAGGGTCCTCCCCACGACCACGGGCCAAAGTTGGCCAGCCGCCGACATGTCCGACGACTATAGGGTCGTCCCCATGACCCGGGACTAGAGTGGCCCGCCACCGTCATGTCCGACGACTATATGGTCCTCCCCACGACCACGGGCCAAAGTTGGCCAGCCGCCGACATGTCCGACGACTATAGGGTCGTCCCCACGACCCCGGGCCAATGTTGGCCAATCGCCGACATGTCCAACGACTATAGGGTCGTCCCTACGACCCCGGGACTAGATTAGCCCGCCACCGTCATGTCCAACAACTATAGGATCGTCCCCACGACCCCGGGACAATGTTGGCCCGCCGCCGACTTGTCCGACGACTATAGGATCGTACCCACGACCCTGGGACTAGGCTGACAAGCCGCCAACATGTCCGACGACTATAGGGTCGTCCCCACGACCACGGGCCAAAGTTGGCCAGCCGCCGACTTGTCCGACGACTATAGGGTCGTCCCCATGACCCGGGACTAGACTGGCCCGCCACCGTCATGTCCGACGACTATAGGGTCGTCCCCACGACCCCCGGACTAGGTTGGTACGCCGCCGACTTGTCCGACGAGTATAGGGTCCTCCCCACGACCACGGGCCAAAGTTGGCCAGCCGCCGACATGTCCGACGACTATAGGGTCGTCCCCACGACCCGGGACTAGACTGGCCCGCCACCGACATATCCGACGACTATAGAGTCGTCCCCACGACCCCGGGTCAATGTTGGCTCGCCGCCGACATGTCCGACGAGTATAGGGTCCTCCCCACGACCACGGGCCAAAGTTGGCCAGCCGCCGACATGTCCGACGACTATAGGGTCGTCCCCACGACCCCCGGACTAGGTTGGTACGCCGCCGACTTGTCCGACGAGTATAGGGTCCTCCCCACGACCACGGGCCAAAGTTGGCCAGCCGCCGACATGTCCGACGACTATAGGGTCGTCCCCATGACCCGGGACTAGAGTGGCCCGCCACCGTCATGTCCGACGACTATATGGTCCTCCCCACGACCACGGGCCAAAGTTGGCCAGCCGCCGACATGTCCGACGACTATAGGGTCGTCCCCACGACCCCGGGCCAATGTTGGCCAATCGCCGACATGTCCAACGACTATAGGGTCGTCCCTACGACCCCGGGACTAGATTAGCCCGCCACCGTCATGTCCAACAACTATAGGGTCGTCCCCACGACCCCGGGACAATGTTGGCCCGCCGCCGACTTGTCCGACGACTATAGGATCGTACCCACGACCCTGGGACTAGGCTGACAAGCCGCCAACATGTCCGACGACTATAGGGTTGTCCCCACGACCCCGGGCCAAAGATATCCAGCCGCCGTCTTGTCCGACGACTATAGGGTCGTCCCCACGACCCCGGGACTAGATTGGCCCGCCACCGTCATGTCCAACGACTATAGGGTCGTCCCCACAACCACGGGCCAAAGTTGGCCAGCCGCCGACATGTCCGACGACTATAGGGTCGTCCCCACGACCCCGGGACTAGATTGGCCCGCCACCGTCATGTCCGACGACAATAGGGTCGTCCCCACGACCCCGGGTCCAGGTTGGCCAGCCGCCGACATTTCCGACGACTATAGAGTCGTCCCCACGACACCGGACCAAAGTTGGCCAGCCGCCGACATGTCCGACGACTATAGGGTCGTCCCCACGACCCCGGGACTAGATTGGCCCGCCACCGTCATGTCCGACGATTATAGGGTCGTCCCCACGACCGCGAGACTAGATTGGCCCGCCACCGACATTTCCGACGACTATAGAGTCGTCCCCACGACACCGGGCCAAAGTTGGCCAGCCGCCGACATGTCCGACGACTATAGGGTCGTCCCCACGACCCCGGGACTAGATTGGCCCGCCACCGTCATGTCCGACGATTATAGGGTCGTCCCCACGACCGCGAGACTAGATTGGCCCGCCACCGACATTTCCGACGACTATAGAGTCGTCCCCACGACACCGGGCCAAAGTTGGCCAGCCGCCGACATGTCCGACGACTATACGGTCGTCCCCACAACCACGGGCCAAAGTTGGCCAGCCGCCGACATGTCCGACGACTATAGGGTCGTCCCCACGACCTCGGGACTAGGTTGGCCAGCCGCCGACATGTCCGACGACTATAGGGTCGTCCCCTCGACCCCGGGCCAATGTTGGCCAATCGCCGACATGTCCGAAGACTATAGGGTCGTCCCTACGACCCCGGGACTAGATTGGCCCGCCACCGTCATGTCCAACGACTATAGGGTCGTCCCCACGACCACGGGCCAAAGTTGGCATGCCGCCGACATGTCCGACGACTATAGGGTCGTCCCCACGACCCCGGGACTAGATTGGCCCGCCACCGTCATGTCCGACGACTATAGGGTCGTCCCCACGACCCCGGGACTAGATTGGCCCGCCACCGTCATGTCCGACGACTATAGGGTCGTCCCCACGACCCGGGACTAGACTGGCCCGCCACCGTCATGTCCGACGACTATAGGGTCGTCCCCACGACCCCCGGACTAGGTTGGCCGGCCGCCGACTTGTCCGACGACTATAGGGTCGTCCCCACGACCCCCCGAATAGGTGGGCTCGCCGCCGACATGTCCGACGACTGTAGGGTCGTCCCCACGACGACGGGCCAAAGTTGGCCAGCCGCCGACATATCCGACGACTATAGGGTCGTCCCCACGACCACGGGCCAATGTTGGCCAGCCGCTGACTTGTCCGACGAATTAGGGTCGTCCCCACGACCGCGGGGCTAGATTGGCTCGCCGCCGACTTGTCCGACGACTGTAGGGTCGTCCCCACGACTCCGTGCCAAAGTTGGCAAGCTGCCGACTTGTCCGACGACAATAGGGTCGTCCCCACGACCACGGGCCAAAGTTGGCATGCCGCCGACATGTCCGACGACTATAGGGTCGTCCCCACGACCCGGGACTAGACTGGCCCGCCACCGTCATGTCCGCCGACTATAGGGTCGTCCCCACGACCCCCGGACTAGGTTGGCCGGCCGCCGACTTGTCCGACGACTATAGGGTCGTCCCCACGACCCCGGACTAGGTGAGCTCGCCCCCGACTTGTCCGACGACTATAGGGTCGTTCCCACGACCCCGGGCCAAAGTTGGCAAGCTGCCGACTTATCCGACGACTATAGGGTCGTCCCCACGACCCCGGGACTAGGTAGGCCCGCCGCCGAATTGTCCGACGACTATAGGGTCGTCCCCACGACCCCGGGACTAGATTGGCCCGCCACCGTTATGTCCGACGACTATAGGGTCGTCCCCACGACCACGGGCCAAAGTTGGCCAGCCGCCGACATATCCGACGACTATAGGGTCGTCCCCACGTACCACGGGCCAATGTTGGCTCGCCGCCGACTTGTCCGACGACTGTAGGGTCGTCCCCACGACTCCGTGCCAAAGTTGGCAAGCTGCCGACTTGTCCGACGACTATATGGTCGTCCCCACGACCCCGGGAATAGATTGGCCCGCCACCGTCATTTCCGACGACAATAGGGTCGTCCCCACGACTCCCGGACTAGGTTGGTACGCCGCCGACTTGTCCGACGAGTATAGGGTCCTCCCCACGACCACGGGCCAAAGTTGGCCAGCCGCCGACATGTCCGACGACTATAGGGTCGTCCCCACGACCCGGGACTAGACTGGCCCGCCACCGACATGTCCGACGACTATAGAGTCGTCCCCACGACCCCGGGTCAATGTTGGCTCGCCGCCGACATGTCCGACGACTATAGGGTCGTCCCCACGACCCGGGACTAGACTGGCCCGCCACCGACATGTCCGACGACTATAGAGTCGTCCCCACGACCCCGGGTCAATGTTGGCTCGCCGCCGACATGTCCGACGACTATAGGGTCGTCCCCACAACCCCTGGGCCAAAGTTGGACAGCCACCGACATTTCCGACGACTATAGGGTCGTCCCCACGACCCCGGGACTAGGTTGCCCCGCCGCCGACTTGTCCGACGACTATAGGGTCGTCCCCACGACCCCGGGACTAGGTTGGCTCGCCACCGTCATGTCTGACGACTGTAGGGTCGTCCCCACGACCACGGGCCAAAGTTGGCCAGCCGCCGACTTGTCCGACGACTATAGGGTCGTCCCCATGACCCGGGACTAGACTGGCCCGCCACCGTCATGTCCGACGACTATAGGGTCGTCCCCACGACCACGGGCCAAAGTTGGCCAGCCGCCGACATGTCCGACGACTATAGGGTCGTCCCCACGACCCGGGACTAGATTGGCCCGCCACCGACATGTCCGACGACTATAGAGTCGTCCCCACGACCCCGGGTCAATGTTGGCTCGCCGCCGACATGTCCGACGACTATAGGGTCGTCCCCACGACCCCTGGGCCAAAGTTGGACAGCCACCGACATTTCCGACGACTATAGGGTCGTCCCCACGACCACGGGCCAAAGTTGGCCAGCCGCCGACATGTCCGACGACTATAGGGTCGTCCCCACGACCCGGGACTAGACTGGCCCGCCACCGTCATGTCCGACGACTATAGGGTCGTCCCCACGACCCCCGGACTAGGTTGGCCGGCCGCCGACTTGTCCGACGACTATAGGGTCGTCCCCACGACCCCCCGAATAGGTGGGCTCGCCGCCGACATGTCCGACGACTATAGGGTCGTCCCCACGACCCCGGGACTAGGTTGGCTCGCCACCGTCATGTCTGACGACTATAGGGTCGTCCCCACGACCCGGGACTAGACTGGCCCGCCACCGTCATGTCCGACGACTATAGGGTCGTCCCCACGACCCCCGGACTAGGTTGGCCGGCCGCCGACTTGTCCGACGACTATAGGGTCGTCCCCACGACCCCTGGGCCAAAGTTGGACAGCCACCGACATTTCCGACGACTATAGGGTCGTCCCCACGACCCCTGGGCCAAAGTTGGACAGCCACCGACATTTCCGACGACTATAGGGTCGTCCCCACGACCACGGGCCAAAGTTGGCCAGCCGCCGACATGTCCGACGACTATAGGGTCGTCCCCACGACCCGGGACTAGACTGGCCCGCCACCGTCATGTCCGACGACTATAGGGTCGTCCCCACGACCCCCGGACTAGGTTGGCCGGCCGCCGACTTGTCCGACGACTATAGGGTCGTCCCCACGACCCCTGGACCAAAGTTGGACAGCCACCGACATTTCCGACGACTATAGGGTCGTCCCCACGACCCCTGGGCCAAAGTTGGACAGCCGCCGACTTGTCCGAAGACTATAGGCTCGTCCCCACGTCCCCGGGTCATATTTGGCCAGCCGCCGACATGTCCGACGACTATAGAGTCGTCCCCACGACCCCGGGTCAATGTTGGCTCGCCGCCGACATGTCCGACGACTATAGGGTCGTCCCCACGACCCCCGGGCCAAAGTTGGACAGCCACCGACATTTCCGACGACTATAGGGTCGTCCCCACGACCACGGGCCAAAGTTGGCCAGCCGCCGACATGTCCGACGACTATAGGGTCGTCCCCACGACCCGGGACTAGACTGGCCCGCCACCGTCATGTCCGACGACTATAGGGTCGTCCCCACGACCCCGGGACTAGGTTGGCTCGCCACCGTCATGTCTGACGACTATAGGGTCGTCCCCACGACCACGGGCCAAAGTTGGCCAGCCGCCGACATGTCCGACGACTATAGGGTCGTCCCCACGACACGGGACTAGACTGGCCCGCCACCGTCATGTACGACGACTATAGGGTCATCCCAACGACCCCGGGTCTAGGTTGGCCCGCCGCCGACTTGTCCGACGACTATAGCGTCGTCCCCACGACCCCGGGACTAGGTTGGCTAGCCACCGACATATCTGACGACTATAGGGTCGTCCCCACGACCCCGGGACTAGATTGGCTCGCCACCGTCAAGTCCGACGACTATAGGGTCGTCCCCACGACCCCGGGCCAAAGTTGGACAGCCGCCGACTTGTCCGACGACTATAGGGTCGTCCCCACGACCACGGGCCAAAGGTGGCCAGCCGCCGGCTTGTCCGACGATTATTGGGTCGTCCCCACGACCCCGGGACTAGGTTGGCCCGCCGCCGACTTGTCCGACGACTATAGGGTCGTCCCCACGACCCCGGGCCAAAGTTGGCCAGCCGCTGATATGTCCGACGACTATACGGTCGTCCCCACGACCCCCGGAAAAGATTGGCCCGCCACCGTCATTTCCGACGACTATAGGGTCGTCCCCACGACCACGGGCCAAAGTTGGCAAGCCGCCGAAATGTCCGACGACTGTAGGGTCGTCCCCACGACCCCGGGACTAGATTGGCCCGCCACCGTGAAGTCCGACGACTATAGGGTCGTCCCCACGACCTCGTGACTAGGTTGGCCAGCCGCCGACATGTCCGACGACTATAGGGTCATCCCCACGACCCCGGGCCAATGTTGGCCAATCGCCGACATGTCCGACGACTATAGGGTCGTCCCCACGACATCGGGACTAGGTTGGCCAGCCGCCGACATGTCCGACGACTATAGGGTCGTCCCTACGACCCCGGGACTAGATTGGCCCGCCACCGTCATGTCCAACGACTATAGGGTCGTCCCCACGACCCCGGGCCAAAGTTGGCATGCCGCCGAAATGTCCAACGACTATAGGGTCGTCTCCACGACCACGGGCCAAAGTTGGCCAGCCGCCGACATGTCCGTCGACTATAGGGTCGTCCCCACGACCCCGGGCCAATGTTGGCCAATCGCCGACATGTCCGACGACTATAGGGTCTTCCCTACGACCCCGGGACTAGATTGGCCCGCCACCGTCATGTCCAACGACTATAGGGTCGTCCCCACGACCATGGGCCAAAGTTGGCCAGCCGCCGTAATGTCCAACGACTATTGGGTCGTCCCCACGACCCCGGGACTAGATTGGCCCGCCACCGTCAAGTCCGACGACTATAGGGTCGTCCCCACGACCCCGGGCAAATTTGGCAAGCCGCCGACATATCCGACGACTATAGGGTCGTCCCCACAACCCCGGGACTAGATTGGCCCGCCACCGTCAAGTCCGACGACTATAGGATCGTCTCCACGACCCCGGGACTAGGTTGACAAGCCGCCGAAATGTCCGACGACTATAGGGTCGTCCCCACGACCGCGAGCCAAAGTTGGCCAGCCGCCGGCATGTCCGACGACTATAGGGTCGCCCCCACGACCCCGGGACTAGATTGGTCCGCCACCGTCATGTCCGACGACTATAGGGTCGTCCCCACGACCCCGGGCCAAAGTTGGCAAGCCGCCGAAATGTCCGACGACTGTAGGGTCGTCCCCACGACCCCGGGTCTAGATTGGCCCGCCACCGTGAAGTCCGACGACTATAGGGTCGTCCCCACGACCTCGGGACTAGGTTGGCCAGCCGCCGACATGTCCGACGACTATAGGGTCGTCCCCACGACCCCGGGACTAGATTGGCCCGCCACCGTCATGTCCAACGACTATAGGGTAGTCCCCACGACCCCGGGCCAAAGTTGGCATGCCGCCGAAATGTCCAACGACTATAGGGTCGTCCCCGCGACCCCGGGTCAAAGTTGGCATGCCGCCGAAATGTCCGACGACTATAGGGTCGTCCCCACGACCGCGAGCCAAGAATATCCAGCCGCCGTCATGTCCGACGACTATAGGGTCGTCCCCACGACCCCGCGACTAGATTGGCCCGCCACCGTCATGTCCGACGACTATAGTGTCGTCCCCACGACCCCGGGACAAGGTTGGCCCGCCGCCGACTTGTCCGACGACTATAGGGTCGTACCCACGACCCCGGGACTAGGCTGACAAGCCGCCAACATGTCCGACGACTGTAGGGTCGTCCCTACGACCCCGGCACTAGATTGGCCGGCCACCGTCATGTCCAACGACTATAGTGTCGTCCCCGCGACCCCGGGACTAGGTTGACAAGCCGCCAACATATCCGACGACTATACGGTCGTCCCCACGACCTCGGGACTAGGTCGGCCAGCCGCCGTCATGTCCGACGACTATAGGGTCGTCCCCACGACCCCGGGCCAAAGTTGGCAAGCCGCCGAAATGTCCGACGACTATAGGGTCGTCCCCACGACCCCGGGACTAGATTGGCCCGCCACCGTCAAGTCCGACGACTATAGGGTCGTCCCCACGACCCCGGGCAAATTTGGCAAGCCGCCGACATATCCGACGACTATAGGGTCGTCCCCACAACCCCGGGACTAGATTGGCCCGCCACCGTCAAGTCCGACGACTATAGGATCGTCTCCACGACCACGGCCCAAAGTTGGCCAGCCGCCGATATGTCCAACGACTATTGGGTCGTCCCCACGACCACGGGCCAAAGTTAGCCAGCCGCCGACATGTCCGACGACTATAGGGTCGTCCCCACGACCCCGGGCCAACGTTGGACAGCCGCCGACATGTCCGACGACTATAGGGTCGTCCCCACGACCCCGGGCCAACGTTGGACAGCTGCCGACTTGTCCGACGATTATAGGGTCGTTCCCACGACCACGGGCCAAAGTTGGCCAGCCGCCGGCTTGTCCGACGATTATAGGGTCGTCCCCACGACCCCGGGACTAGGTTGGCCCGCCGCCGACTTGTCCGACGACTATAGGGTCGTCCCCACGACCCCGGGAATAGATTGGCCCGCCACCGTCATTTCCGACGACAATAGGGTCGTCCCCACGACTCCCGGACTAGGTTGGTACGCCGCCGACTTGTCCGACGAGTATAGGGTCCTCCCCACGACCACGGGCCAAAGTTGGCCAGCCGCCGACATGTCCGACGACTATAGGGTCGTCCCCACGACTCCGTGCCAAAGTTGGCAAGCTGCCGACTTGTCCGACGACTATATGGTCGTCCCCACGACCCCGGGAAGAGATTGGCCCGCCACCGTCATTTCCGACGACAATAGGGTCGTCCCCACGACTCCCGGACTAGGTTGGTACGCCGCCGGCTTGTCCGACGACTATAGGGTCGTCCCCACGACCCCGGGACTAGGTAGGCCCGCCGCCGAATTGTCCGACGACTATAGGGTCGTCCCCACGACCCCGGGACTAGATTGGCCCGCCACCGTTATGTCCGACGACTATAGGGTCGTCCCCACGACCACGGGCCAAAGTTGGCCAGCCGCCGACATATCCGACGACTATAGGGTCGTCCCCACGTACCACGGGCCAATGTTGGCTCGCCGCCGACTTGTCCGACGACTGTAGGGTCGTCCCCACGACTCCGTGCCAAAGTTGGCAAGCTGCCGACTTGTCCGACGACTATATGGTCGTCCCCACGACCCCGGGAATAGATTGGCCCGCCACCATCATTTCCGACGACAATAGGGTCGTCCCCACGACTCCCGGACTAGGTTGGTACGCCGCCGACTTGTCCGACGAGTATAGGGTCCTCCCCACGACCACGGGCCAAAGTTGGCCAGCCGCCGACATGTCCGACGACTATAGGGTCGTCCCCACGACCCGGGACTAGACTGGCCCGCCACCGACATGTCCGGCGACTATAGAGTCGTCCCCACGACCCCGGGTCAATGTTGGCTCGCCGCCGACATGTCCGACGACTATAGGGTCGTCCCCACGACCCGGGACTAGACTGGCCCGCCACCGACATGTCCGACGACTATAGAGTCGTCCCCACCACCCCGGGTCAATGTTGGCTCGCCGCCGACATGTCCGACGACTATAGGGTCGTCCCCACAACCCCTGGGCCAAAGTTGGACAGCCACCGACATTTCCGACGACTATAGGGTCGTCCCCACGACCCCGGGACTAGGTTGCCCCGCCGCCGACTTGTCCGACGACTATAGGGTCGTCCCCACGACCCCGGGACTAGGTTGGCTCGCCACCGTCATGTCTGACGACTGTAGGGTCGTCCCCACGACCACGGGCCAAAGTTGGCCAGCCGCCGACTTGTCCGACGACTATAGGGTCGTCCCCATGACCCGGGACTAGACTGGCCCGCCACCGTCATGTCCGACGACTATAGGGTCGTCCCCACGACCACGGGCCAAAGTTGGCCAGCCGCCGACATGTCCGACGACTATAGGGTCGTCCCCACGACCCGGGACTAGATTGGCCCGCCACCGACTTGTCCGACGACTATAGGGTCGTCCCCACGACCCCTGGGCCAAAGTTGGACAGCCACCGACATTTCCGACGACTATAGGGTCGTCCCCACGACCCCTGGGCCAAAGTTGGACAGCCGCCGACTTGTCCGAAGACTATAGGCTCGTCCCCACGTCCCCGGGTCATATTTGGCCAGCCGCCGACATGTCCGACGACTATAGAGTCGTCCCCACGACCCCGGGTCAATGTTGGCTCGCCGCCGACATGTCCGACGACTATAGGGTCGTCCCCACGACCCCCGGGCCAAAGTTGGACAGCCACCGACATTTCCGACGACTATAGGGTCGTCCCCACGACCCCGGGACTAGGTTGCCCCGCCGCCGACTTGTCCGACGACTATAGAGTCGTCCCCACGACCCCGGGTCAATGTTGGCTCGCAGCCGACATGTCCGACGACTATAGGGTCGTCCCCACGACCCCTGGACCAAAGTTGGACAGCCACCGACATTTCCGACGACTATAGGGTCGTCCCCACGACCACGGGCCAAAGTTGGCCAGCCGCCGACATGTCCGACGACTATAGGGTCGTCCCCACGACCCGGGACTAGACTGGCCCGCCACCGTCATGTCCGACGACTATAGGGTCGTCCCCACGACCCCCGGACTAGGTTGGCCGGCCGCCGACTTGTCCGACGACTATAGGGTCGTCCCCACGACCCCTGGGCCAAAGTTGGACAGCCACCGACATTTCCGACGACTATAGGGTCGTCCCCACGACCCCTGGGCCAAAGTTGGACAGCCGCCGACTTGTCCGAAGACTATAGGCTCGTCCCCACGTCCCCGGGTCATATTTGGCCAGCCGCCGACATGTCCGACGACTATAGAGTCGTCCCCACGACCCCGGGTCAATGTTGGCTCGCCGCCGACATGTCCGACGACTATAGGGTCGTCCCCACGACCCCCGGGCCAAAGTTGGACAGCCACCGACATTTCCGACGACTATAGGGTCGTCCCCACGACCACGGGCCAAAGTTGGCCAGCCGCCGACATGTCCGACGACTATAGGGTCGTCCCCACGACCCGGGACTAGACTGGCCCGCCACCGTCATGTCCGACGACTATAGGGTCGTCCCCACGACCCCGGGACTAGGTTGGCTCGCCACCGTCATGTCTGGCGACTATAGGGTCGTCCCCACGACCACGGGCCAAAGTTGGCCAGCCGCCGACATGTCCGACGACTATAGGGTCGTCCCCACGACACGGGACTAGACTGGCCCGCCACCGTCATGTCCGACGACTATAGGGTCATCCCAACGACCCCGGGTCTAGGTTGGCCCGCCGCCGACTTGTCCGACGACTATAGCGTCGTCCCCACGACCCCGGGACTAGGTTGGCTCGCCACCGACATATCTGACGACTATAGGGTCGTCCCCACGACCCCGGGACTAGATTGGCTCGCCACCGTCAAGTCCGACGACTATAGGGTCGTCCCCACGACCCCGGGCCAAAGTTGGACAGCCGCCGACTTGTCCGAGGACTATAGGGTCGTCCCCACGACCACGGGCCAAAGGTGGCCAGCCGCCGGCTTGTCCGACGATTATTGGGTCGTCCCCACGACCCCGGGACTAGGTTGGCCCGCCGCCGACTTGTCCGACGACTATAGGGTCGTCCCCACGACCCCGGGCCAAAGTTGGCCAGCCGCTGATATGTCCGACGACTATACGGTCGTCCCCACGACCCCCGGAAAAGTTTGGCCCGCCACCGTCATTTCCGACGACTATAGGGTCGTCCCCACGACCACGGGCCAAAGTTGGCAAGCCGCCGAAATGTCCGACGACTGTATGGTCGTCCCCACGACCCCGGGACTAGATTGGCCCGCCACCGTGAAGTCCGACGACTATAGGGTCGTCCCCACGACCTCGTGACTAGGTTGGCCAGCCGCCGACATGTCCGACGACTATAGGGTCATCCCCACGACCCCGGGCCAATGTTGGCCAATCGCCGACATGTCCGACGACTATAGGGTCGTACCCACGACCCCGGGACTAGGCTGACAAACCGCCAACATGTCCGACGACTATAGGGTCGTCCCGACGACCCCGGGCCAATGTTGGCCAATCACCAACATGTCCGACGACTATAGGGTCGTCCCCACGACCGCGGGCCAAAGATGTCCAGCCGCCGTCTTGTCCGACGACTATAGGGTCGTACCCACGACCCCGGGACTAGATTGGCCCGCCACCGTCATGTCTAACGACTATAGGGTCGTCCCCACGACCCCGGGACTAGGCTGACAAGCCGCCAACATGTCCGACGACTATAGAGTCGTCCCCACGACCCCGGGCCAATGTTGGCCAATCGCCAAAATGTCCGACGACTATAGGGTCGTCCGTACGACCCCGGGAATAGATTGGCCCGCCACCGTCATGTCCGAAGACAATAGGGTCGTCCCCACGACCCCGGGTCTAGGTTGGCCAGCCGCCGACATATCCGACGACTATAGAGTCGTCCCCACGACACCGGGCCAAAGTTGGCCAGCCGCTGACATGTCCAACGACTATAGGGTCGTCCCCACGACCACGGGCCAAAGTTGGCCAGCCGCTGACATGTCCAACGACTATAGGGTCGTCCCCACGACCACGGGCCAAAGTTGGCCAGCCGTCGACATGTCCGACGACTATTGGATCGTCCCCACGACCACGGGCCAAAGTTGGCATGCCACCGTCATGTCCGACGACTATAGGGTAGTCCCCACGACCCCGGGCCAAAGATGGCAAGCCGCCGAAATGTCCGACGACTGTAGGGTCGTCCCCACGACCCCGGGACTAGATTGGCCCGCCACCGTGAAGTCCGACGACTATAGGGTCGTCCCCACGACATCGGGACTAGGTTGGCCAGCCGCCGACATGTCCGACGACTATAGGGTCGTCCCTACGACCCCGGGACTAGATTGGCCCGCCACCGTCATGTCCAACGACTATAGGGTCGTCCCCACGACCCCGGGCCAAAGTTGGCATGCCGCCGAAATGTCCAACGACTATAGGGTCGTCTCCACGACCACGGGCCAAAGTTGGCCAGCCGCCGACATGTCCGTCGACTATAGGGTCGTCCCCACGACCCCGGGCCAATGTTGGCCAATCGCCGACATGTCCGACGACTATAGGGTCTTCCCTACGACCCCGGGACTAGATTGGCCCGCCACCGTCATGTCCAACGACTATAGGGTCGTCCCCACGACCATGGGCCAAAGTTGGCCAGCCGCTGTAATGTCCAACGACTATTGGGTCGTCCCCACGACCCCGGGACTAGATTGGCCCGCCACCGTCAAGTCCGACGACTATAGGGTCGTCCCCACGACCCCGGGCAAATTTGGCAAGCCGCCGACATATCCGACGACTATAGGGTCGTCCCCACAACCCCGGGACTAGATTGGCCCGCCACCGTCAAGTCCGACGACTATAGGATCGTCTCCACGACCCCGGGACTAGATTGGCCCGCCACCGTCAAGTCCGACGACTATAGGGTCGTCCCCACGACCCCGGGCAAATTTGGCAAGCCGCCGACATATCCGACGACTATAGGGTCGTCCCCACGACCCCGGGTCTAGATTGGCCCGCCACCGTGAAGTCCGACGACTATAGGGTCGTCCCCACGACCTCGGGACTAGGTTGGCCAGCCGCCGACATGTCCGCCGACTATAGGGTCGTCCCTACAACCCCGGGACTAGATTGGCCCGCCACCGTCATGTCCAACGACTATAGGGTAGTCCCCACGACCCCGGGCCAAAGTTGGCATGCCGCCGAAATGTCCAACGACTATAGGGTCGTCCCCACGACCCCGGGTCAAAGTTGGCAAGCCGCCGAAATGTCCGACGACTATAGGGTCGTCCCCACGACCGCGAGCCAAGAATATCCAGCCGCCGTCATGTCCGACGACTATAGGGTCGTCCCCACGACCCCGCGACTAGATTGGCCCGCCACCGTCATGTCCGACGACTATAGTGTCGTCCCCACGACCCCGGGACAAGGTTGGCCCGCCGCCGACTTGTCCGACGACTATAGGGTCGTACCCACGACCCCGGGACTAGGCTGACAAGCCGCCAACATGTCCGACGACTGTAGGGTCGTCCCTACGACCCCGGCACTAGATTGGCCGGCCACCGTCATGTCCAACGACTATAGTGTCGTCCCCGCGACCCCGGGACTAGGTTGACAAGCCGCCAACATATCCGACGACTATACGGTCGTCCCCACGACCTCGGGACTAGGTCGGCCAGCCGCCGTCATGTCCGACGACTATAGGGTCGTCCCCACGACCCCGGGCCAAAGTTGGCAAGCCGCCGAAATGTCCGACGACTATAGGGTCGTCCCCACAACCCCGGGACTAGATTGGCCCGCCACCGTCATTTCCGACGACAATAGGGTCGTCCCCACGACTCCCGGACTAGGTTGGTACGCCGCCGGCTTGTCCGACGACTATAGGGTCGTCCCCACGACCCCGGGACTAGGTAGGCCCGCCGCCGAATTGTCCGACGACTATAGGGTCGTCCCCACGACCCCGGGACTAGATTGGCCCGCCACCGTTATGTCCGACGACTATAGGGTCGTCCCCACGACCATGGGCCAAAGTTGGCCAGCCGCCGACATATCCGACGACTATAGGGTCGTCCCCACGTACCACGGGCCAATGTTGGCTCGCCGCCGACTTGTCCGACGACTGTAGGGTCGTCCCCACGACTCCGTGCCAAAGTTGGCAAGCTGCCGAAATGTCCGACGACTGTAGGGTCGTCCCCACGACCCCCGGACTAGATTGGCCCGCCACCGTCATGTCCAACGACTATCGGATCGTCCCCACGACCACGGGCCAAAGTTGGCCAGCCGCCGACGTGTCCGACGACTATTGGGTCGTCCCCACGACACCGGGCCAAAGTTGGCCAGCCGCTGACATGTCCAACGACTATAGGGTCGTCCCCACGACCACGGGCCAAAGTTGACCAGCCGCCGACATGTCCGACGACTATTGGATCGTCCCCACGACCCCGGGCCAAAGTTAGCAAGCCGCCGAAATGTCCGACGACTGTAGGGTCGTCCCCACGACCCCCGGACTAGATTGGCCCGCCACCGACAAGTCCGACGACTATAGGGTCGTCCCCACGACCACGGGCCAAAGTTGACCAGCCGCCGACATGTCCGACGACTATAGGGTCGTCCCCACGACCCCGGGCCAAAGTTGGCAAGACGCCGAAATGTCCGACGACTGTAGGGTCGTCCCCACGACCCCCGGACTAGATTGGCCCGCCACCGTCATGTCCAACGACTATCGGATCGTCCCCACGACCACGGGCCAAAGTTGGCCAGCCGCCGACGTGTCCGACGACTATTGGGTCGTCCCCACGACACCGGGCCAAAGTTGGCCAGCCGCTGACATGTCCAACGACTATAGGGTCCAACGTCGGACATTTCGGCGGCATGCCATCTTTAGCCCGGGGTCGTGGGGACGACCCTATATTCGTCGAACATTTTGGCGGCTTGTCAACCTAGTCCCGGGGTCGTGGGGACGACCCTATAGTCGTTGGACATGACGGTGGCGGGCCAATTTAGTCCCGGGGTCGTGGGGACGACCCTATAGTCGTCGGACTTGACGGCGGCGGGCCAATCTAATCCCGGGGTCGTGGGGACGACCCTACAGTCGTCGGACATTACGGCGGCTTGTCAACCTAGACCCGGGGTCGTGGGGACGACCCTATAGTCGTCGGACTTGACGGTGGCGGGCCAGTCTAGTCCAGGGTCGTGGGGACGACCCTATAGTCGTCGGACATGTCGGTGGCGAGCCAACCTAGTCCCGGGGTCGTAGGGACGACCCTATAGTCGTCGGACATGTCGCCGGCTGGCCAACTTTGGCCCGTGGTCGTGGGGAGGACCCTATACTCGTCGGACAAGTCGGCGGCGTACCAACCTAGTCCGGGGGTCGTGGGGACGACCCTATAGTCGTCGGACATGACGGTGGCGGGCCAGTCTAGTCCCGGGTCATGGGGACGACCCTATAGTCGTCGGACAAGTCGGCGGCTGGCCAACGTTTGCGCGGGGTCGTGGGGACGACCCTATAGTCGTCGGACAAGTCGGCGGCGAGCCAAGCTAGTCCGGGGGTCGTGGGGACGAGCCTATAGTCGTCGGACATGTCGGCGGCGAGCCAACTTTAGACCGTAGTCGTGGGGACGACCCTATAGTCGTCGGACAAGTCGGCGGCTGGCCAACGTTTGCGCGGGGCCGTGGGGACGACCCTATAGTCGTCGGACAAGTCGGCGGCTGGCAAACTTTGGCCCGTGGTCGTGGGGACGACCCTTTAGTCGTCAGATATGTCGGCGGCTGGCCAAAGTTGGCCCGTGGTCGTGGGGACAACCCTATAATCGTCGGACATGGCGGTGGCGGGCCAATCTCGTCCTGGGATCGTGGGGACGACCCTATAGTCGTCGGACAAGTCGGCGGCTACCCAATCTAGTCCCGGGATCGTAGGGACGACCCTATAGTCGTCGGACAAGTCGGCGGCTGGCCAACTTTGGCCCGGGGTCGTGGGGACGAATCTATAGTCGTCGGACATGTCGGCGGCTGGCCAACTTTGGCCCGTGGCCGTGGGGACGACCTTATTGTCGTCGGACATGGCGGTGGCGGCCCAATCTAGTCCCGGGATCGTAGGGACGACCCTATAGTCGTCGGACAAGTCGGCGGCTGGCCAACTTTGGCCCGTGGTCGTGGGGACGACCCTATAGTCGTCAGACATGACGGTGGCGAGCCAACCTAGTCCCGGGGTCGTGGGGACGACCCTATAGTCGTCGGACAAGTCGGCGGCGAGCCCACCTAGTCGGGGGGTCGTGGGGACGACCCTATAGTCGTCGGACAAGTCGGCGGCCGGCCAACCTAGTCCGGGGGTCGTGGGGACGACCCTATAGTCGTCGGAAATGACGGTGGCGGGCCAATCTAGTCCCGGGGTCGTGGGGACGACACTATAGTCGTCGGACAAGTCGGCGGCGAGCCAATCTAGTCCCGCGGTCGTGGGGACGACCCTATAGTTGTCGGACAAGTCAGCGGCTGGCCAACATTGGCCCGTGGTCGTGGGGACGACCATATAGTCGTCGGACATGACGGTGGCGGGCCACTCTAGTCCCGGGTCGTGGGGATGACCCTAAAGTCGTCGGACATGTCGGCGGCTGGCCAACTTTGGCCCGGGGTCGTGGAGACGACCCTATAGTCGTCAGACATGACGGTGGCGAGCCAACCTAGTCCCGGGGTCGTGGGGACGACCCTATAGTCGTCAGACATGACGGTGGCGAGCCAACCTAGTCCCGGGGTCGTGGGGACGACCCTATAGTCGTCGGACAAGTCGGCGGCCGGCCAACCTAGTCCGGGGGTCGTGGGGACGACCCTATAGTCGTCGGACATGACGGTGGCGGGCCAGTCTAGTCCCGGGTCGTGGGGACGACCCTATAGTCGTCGGACATGTCGGCGGCTGGCCAACTTTGGCCCGTGGTCGTGGGGACGACCCTATAGTCGTCGGACATAACGGTGGCGGGCCAATCTAGTCCCGGGGTCGTGGGGACGACCCTATAGTCGTCAGACAAGTCGGCGGCGGGCCTACCTAGTCCCGGGGTCGTGGGGACGACCCTATAGTCGTCGGACAAGTCAGCGGCTGGCCTACATTGGCCCGTGGTCGTGGGGACGACCATATAGTCGTCGGACATGACGGTGGCGGGCCAGTCTAGTCCCGGATCATGGGGACGACCCTATAGTCGTCGGACAAGTCGGCGGCTGACCAACTTTGGCCCGTGGTCATGGGGACGACCCTATAGTCGTCGGACATATCGGCGGCTGTCCAACCTAGTCCCGGCGTCGTGGGGACGATCCTATAGTCGTCGGACATGTCGGCGGCGAGCCATCCTAGTCCGGGGCCGTGGGGCGACCCAATAGTCGTCGGACAAGTCGGCGGCTGACCAACTTTGGCCCATGGTCGTGGGGACGACCCTATAGTCGTCGGAAATGTCGGTGGCTGGTCAACTTTGGCCCGAGGCCGTGGGGACGATTCTATAGTCGCCGGACATGTCGGCGGCTGGCCAATCTAGTCCCGGGGTCGTGGAGACGACCCTATATTCGTCGGAAAAGTCGGCGGCTTGCCAACTTTGGCCCGTGGTCGTGGGGACGACCCTATAGTTGTCGGACAAGACGGTGGCTGGACATCTTTGGCCCGGGGTCGTGGGGACGACCCTATAGTCGTCGGACATGTCGGCGGCGGGCCAACCTTGTCCCGGGGTCGTGGGGACGACCCTATAGTCGTCGGACATGTCGGCGGCTGGCCAACTTTGGCCCGGTGTTGTGGGGACGACTCTATAGTCGTCGGAAATGTCGGCGGCTGGCCAACCTGGACCCGGGGTCGTGGGGACGACCCTACAGTCGTCGGACATTTCGGCGGCTTGCCAACTTTGGCCCGGTGTCGTGGGGACGACTCTATAGTCGTCGGAAATGTCGGCGGCTGGCCAACCTGGACCCGGGGTCGTGGGGACGACCCTATAGTCGTCGGACATGTCGGCGGCTGGCCAACTTTGGCCCGGTGTCGTGGGGACGACTCTATAGTCGTCGGAAATGTCGGCGGCTGGCCAACCTGGACCCGGGGTCGTGGGGACGACCCTATAGTCGTCGGACATGTCGGCGGCTGGCCAACTTTGGCCCGGTGTCGTGGGGACGACTCTATAGTTGTCGGAAATGTCAGCGGCTGGCCAACCTCGACCCGGGGTCGTGGGGACGACCCCATTGTCGTCGGACATGACGGTGGCGGGCCAATCTAGTCTCCGGGTCGTGGGGACGACCCTATAGTCGTCGGACATGTCGGCGGCTGGCCAACTTTGGCCCGGGGTCGTGCGGACGACCCTATAGTCGTCGGACATGTTGGCGGCTTGTCAGCCTAGTCCCGCGGTCGTCGGACTTGACGGTGGCGGGCCAATCTAGTCCCGGGGTCGTGGGGACGACCCTATAGTCGTCGGACAAGACGGCGGCTGGACATCTTTGGCCCGGGGTCGTGGGGACGACCCTATAGTCGTCGGACATGGCGGTGGCGGGCCAATCTAGTCCCGTGGTCGTAGGGGCGACCCTATAGTGTTCGGACATGACGGTAGCGGGCCAATCTAGACCCGAGGTCGTGGGGACGACCCTATAGTAGTCGGACATGTCGGCGGCTGTCCAACTTTGGCCCGGTGTCGTGGGGACGACTCTATAGTCGTCGGAAATCTCGGCGGCTGGCCAACCTGGACCCGGTGTCGTGGGGACGACCCTATAGTCGTCGGACATGTCGGCGGCTGGCCAACTTTGGCCCGGTGTCGTGGGGACGACTCTATAGTCGTCGGAAATGTCGGCGGCTGGCCAACCTGGACCCGGGGTCGTGGGGACGACCCTATAGTCGTCGGACATGTCGGCGGCTGGCCAACTTTGGCCCGGTGTTGTGGGGACGACTCTATAGTCGTCGGAAATGTCGGCGGCTGGCCAACTTTGGCCCGGTGTCGTGGGGACGACCCTATAGTCGTCGGACAAGACGGCGGCTGGACATCTTTGGCCCGGGGTCGTGGGGACGACCCTATAGTCGTCGGACATGGCGGTGGCGGGCCAATCTAGTCCCGTGGTCGTAGGGGCGACCCTATAGTGTTCGGACATGACGGTAGCGGGCCAATCTAGACCCGAGGTCGTGGGGACGACCCTATAGTAGTCGGACATGTCGGCGGCTGTCCAACTTTGGCCCGGTGTCGTGGGGACGACTCTATAGTCGTCGGAAATCTCGGCGGCTGGCCAACCTGGACCCGGTGTCGTGGGGACGACCCTATAGTCGTCGGACATGTCGGCGGCTGGCCAACTTTGGCCCGGTGTCGTGGGGACGACTCTATAGTCGTCGGAAATGTCGGCGGCTGGCCAACCTGGACCCGGGGTCGTGGGGACGACCCTATAGTCGTCGGACATGTCGGCGGCTGGCCAACTTTGGCCCGGTGTCGTGGGGACGACTCTATAGTCGTCGGAAATGTCGGCGGCTGGCCAACCTGGACCCGGGGTCGTGGGGACGACCCTATAGTCGTCGGACATGTCGGCGGCTGGCCAACTTTGGCCCGGTGTCGTGGGGACGACTCTATAGTCGTCGGAAATGTCGGCGGCTGGCCAACCTGGACCCGGGGTCGTGGGGACGACCCTATAGTCGTCGGACATGTCGGCGGCTGGCCAACTTTGGCCCGGTGTCGTGGGGACGACTCTATAGTTGTCGGAAATGTCAGCGGCTGGCCAACCTCGACCCGGGGTCGTGGGGACGACCCCATTGTCGTCGGACATGACGGTGGCGGGCCAATCTAGTCTCCGGGTCGTGGGGACGACCCTATAGTCGTCGGACATGTCGGCGGCTGGCCAACTTTGGCCCGGGGTCGTGCGGACGACCCTATAGTCGTCGGACATGTTGGCGGTTTGTCAGCCTAGTCCCGCGGTCGTCGGACTTGACGGTGGCGGGCCAATCTAGTCCCGGGGTCGTGGGGACGACCCTATAGTCGTCGGACAAGACGGCGGCTGGACATCTTTGGCCCGGGGTCGTGGGGACGACCCTATAGTCGTCGGACATGACGGTAGCGGGCCAATCTAGACCCGAGGTCGTGGGGACGACCCTATCGTAGTCGGACATGTCGGCGGCTGTCCAACTTTGGCCCGGTGTCGTGGGGACGACTCTATAGTCGTCGGACATGTCGGCGGCTGGCCAACCTAGACCCGGGGTCGTGGGGACGACCCTATTGTCGTCGGACACGACGGTGGCGGGGCAATCTAGTCCCGGGGTCGTGGGGACGACCCTATAGTCGTCGAACAAGTCGGCGGCGGGCCAAGCTTGTCCCGGGGTCGTGGGGACGACACTATAATCGTCGGACATGACGGTGGCGGGCCAATCTAGTCCCGGGGTCGTGGGGACGACCCTATAGTCGTCGGACAAGACGGCGGCGGGCCAATCCTGTCCCGGGGTCGTAGGGACGACCCTATAGTCGTCGGACAAGTCGGCGGCGGGCCAAGCTTGTCCCGGCGTCGTGGGGACGACCCTATAATCGTCGGACATGACGGTGGCGGGCCAATCTCGTCTCGGGGTCGTGGGGACGACCCTATAGTCGTCGGACATGTCGGCGGCTGGCCAACTTTGGCCCGGTGTCGTGGGGACGACTCTATAGTCGTCGGAAATGTCAGCGCTTGGCCAACCTGGACCCGGGGTCGTGGGGACGACCCTATTGTCGCCGGACATGACGGTGGCGGGCCAATCTAGTCTCGGGGTCGTGGGGACGACCCTATAGTCGTCGGACATGTCGGCGGCTGGCCAACCTTGGCCCGGGGTCGTGCGGACGACCCTATAGTCGTCGGACATGTTGGCGGCTTGTCAGCCTAGTCCCGCGGTCGTCGGACTTGACGGTGGCGGGCCAATCTAGTCCCGGGGTCGTGGGGACGACCCTATAGTCGTCGGACAAGACGGCGGCTGGACATCTTTGGCCCGGGGTCGTGGGGACGACCCGAAAGTCGTCGGACATGACGGTGGCGGGCCAACCTAGTCCTGGGGTCGTGGGGACGACCCCATAGTCGTCGGACAAGTCGGCGGCTGGCCAACTTTGGCCCGGGGTCGTGGGGACGACCCAATAGTCGTCGGACATGACGGCGGCTGGCCAACTTTGGCCCGGGGTCGTAGGGACGACCCTGTAGTCGTCGGACATGTCGGCGGCTGGCCAACTTTGGCCCGGTGTCGTGGGGACGACTCTATAGTCGTCGGACATGTCGGCGGCTGGCCAACCTAGACCCGGGGTCGTGGGGATGACCCTATTGTCGTCGGACACGACGGTGGCGGGGCAATCTAGTCCCGGGGTCGTGGGGACGACCCTATACTCGTCGAACAAGTCGGCGGCGGGCCAAGCTTGTCCCGGGGTCGTGGGGACGACACTATAATCGTCGGACATGACGGTGGCGGGCCAATCTAGTCCCGGGGTCGTGGGGACGACCCTATAGTCGTCGGACAAGACGGCGGCGGGCCAATCCTGTCCCGGGGTCGTAGGGACGACCCTATAGTCGTCGGACAAGTCGGCGGCGGGCCAAGCTTGTCCCGGCGTCGTGGGGACGACCCTATAATCGTCGGACATGACGGTGGCGGGCCAATCTCGTCTCGGGGTCGTGGGGACGACCCTATAGTTGTCGGACATGTCGGCGGCTGGCCAACTTTGGCCCGGTGTCGTGGGGACGACTCTATAGTCGTCGGAAATGTCAGCGCTTGGCCAACCTGGACCCGGGGTCGTGGGGACGACCCTATTGTCGTCGGACATGACGGTGGCGGGCCAATCTAGTCTCGGGGTCGTGGGGACGACCCTATAGTCGTCGGACAAGACGGTGGCGGGCCAACCTAGTCCTGGGGTCGATGGGACGACCCCATAGTCGTCGGACAAGTCGGCGGCTGGCCAACTTTGGCCCGGGGTCGTGGGGACGACCCAATAGTCGTCGGACATGACGGCGCCTGGCCAACTTTGGCCCGGGGTCGTAGGGACGACCCTGTAGTCGTCGGACATGTCGGCGATTGGCCAACATTGGCCCGGGGTCGTGGGGACGACCCTATAGTCGTCGGACATGTCGGCGGCTGGTCAACTTTGGCCCGTGGTCGTGGGGACGGCCCAATAGTCGTTGAACATGTCGGCGGCTGGCCAACATTGGCCCGGGGTCGTGGGGACGACCCTATAGTCGTCGGAAATGTCGGCGGCTGACCAACTTTGGCCCGGGGTCGTGGGGACGACCCTATAGTCGTCGGACATGTCGGCGGCTGGCCAACTTTGGCCCGGTGTCGTGGGGACGACCCTATAGTCGTTGGACATGACGGTGGCGGGCCAATCTAGTCCCGAGGTCCTGGGGACGACCCTATAGTCGTCGGACAAGTCGGCGGCTGGCCAACCTAGACCCGGGGTCGTGGGGACGACCCTATTGTCGTCGGACATGACGGTGGCGGGCCAATCTAGTCCCGGGGTCGTGGGGACGACCCTATAGTCGTCGAACAATTCGGCGGCTGGCCAACCTAGACCCGGGGTCGTGGGGACGACCCTATTGTCGTCGGACATGACGGTGGCGGGCCAATCTAGTCCCGGGGTCGTGGGGACGACCCTATAGTCGTCCAACAATTCGGCGGCGGGCCAAGCTTGTCCCGGGGTCGTGGGGACGACCCTATAATCGTCGGACATGACGGTGGCGGGCCAATCTAGTCCCGGGGTCGTGGGGACGACCCTATAGTCGTCGGACATGTCGGCGGCTGGCCAACTTTGGCCCGGTGTCGTGGGGACGACTCTATAGTCGTCGGAAATGTCGGCGGCTGGCCAACTTGGACCCGGGGTCGTGGGGACGACCCTATAGTCGTTGGACATGACGGTGGCGGGCCAATCTAGTCCCGGGGTCGTGGGGACGACCCTATAGTCGTCGGACAAGACGGTGGCTGGACATCTTTGGCCCGGGGTCGTGGGGACGACCCTATAGTCGTCGGACAAGACGGCGGCTGGACATCTTTGGCCCGGGGTCGTGGGGACGACCCTATAGTCGTCGGACATGTTGGCGGCTTGTCAGCCTAGTCCCGGGGTCGTGGGTAGGACCCTATAGTCGTCGGACAAGTCGGCGGCTGGCCAACCTAGACCCGGGGTCGTGGGGACGACCCTATTGTCGTCGGACATGACGGTGGCGGGCCAATCTAGTCCCGAGGTCCTGGGGACGACCCTATAGTCGTCGGACAAGTCGGCGGCAGGCCAACCTAGACCCGGGGTCGTGGGGACGACCCTATTCTCGTCGGACATGACGGTGGCGGGCCAATCTAGTCCCGGGGTCGTGGGGACGACCCTACAGTCGTCGGACATTTCGGCGGCTTGTCAGCCTAGTCCCGGGGTCGTGGGTACGACCCTACAGTCGTCGGACATTTCGCCGGCTTGCCAACTTTGGCCCGGGGTCGTGGGGACGACCCTATAGTCGTCGGACATGACGGTGGCGGGCCAATCTAGTCCCGGGGTCGTGGGGACGACCCTATAGTGGTCGGACATGACGGTGGCGGGCCAATCTAGTCTCGGGGTCGTGGGGACGACCCTATAGTCGTCGGACATGTCGGCGGCTGGCCAACCTAGGCCCGAGGTCGTGGGGACGACCCTATAGTCGTCGGACATGTCGGCGGCTGGCCAACTTTGGCCCGGTGTCGTGGGGACGACTCTATAGTCGTCGGAAATGTCGGCGGCTGGCCAACCTGGACCCGGGGTCGTGGGGACGACCCTATTGTCGTCGGACATGACGGTGGCGGGCCAATCTAGTCTCGGGGTCGTGGGGACGACCCTATAGTCGTCGGACATGTCGGCGGCCGGCCAACCTAGTCCGGGGGTCGTGCGGACGACTCTATAGTCGTCGGACATGACTGTGGCGGGCCAGTCTAGTCCCGGGTCGTGGGGACGACCCTATAGTCGTCGGACAAGTCGGCGGCGAGCCCACCTAGTCGGGGGGTCGTGGGGACGACCCTATAGTCGTCGGACAAGTCGGCGGCCGGCCAACCTAGTCCGGGGGTCGTGGGGACGACCCTATAGTCGTCGGACATGACGGTGGCGGGCCAATCTAGTCCTGGGGTCGTGGGGACGACCCTATAATCGTTGGACAAGTCGGCGGCGGGCCAAGCTTGTCCCAGGGTCGTGGGGACGACCCTATAATCGTCGGACATGACGATGGCGGGCCAATCTAGTCCCGGGGTCGTGGGGCCGACCCTATAGTCGTCGGACAAGTCGGCGGCGGGCCAAGCTTGTCCCGGGGTCGTGGGGACGACCCTATAATCGTCGGACATGACGGTGGCGGGCCAATCTAGTCCCGGGGTCGTGGGGCCGACCCTATAGTCGTCGGACGTTTCGGCGGCTTGCCAACTTTGGCCGTCGTCGGACATGTTGGCGGCTTGTCAACCTAGTCCCGGGGTTGTGGGGACAACCCTATAGTCGTTGGACATGACGGTGGCGGGCCAATCTAGTCCCGGGGTCGTAGGAACGACCCTATAGTCGTCGGACATGTCGGCGGCTTGCCAACTTTGGCCCGGGGTCGTGGGGACGACCCTATACTCGTCGGACATGTCGGCGGCTGGCCAACCTAGTCCCGAGGTCGTGGGGACGACCGTATAGTCGTCGGACATGTCGACGGCTGGCCAACCTAGCCCCGAGGTCGTGGTAGCGACCCTACAGTCGTCGGACATTTCGGCGGCTTGCCAACTTTGGCCCGGGGTCGTGGGGACGACCCTATAGTCGTCGGACATGTCGGCGGCTGGCTAACATTGGCCCGTGGTCGTGGGGACGACCCAATAGTCGTTGGACATATCGGCGGCTGGCCAACTTTGGCCCATGGTCGTGGGGACGACCCTATAGTCGTTGGACATGACGGTGGCGGGCCAATCTAGTCCCGGGGTCGTAGGGACGACCCTATAGTCGTCGGACATGTCGGCGATTGGCCAACATTGGCCCGGGGTCTTGGGGACGACCCTATAATGTTCGGACAAGTCGGCAGCTGGCCAAATTTGGCCCGTGGTCGTGAAGACGACCTTATAGTCGTCGGACAAGACGGTGGTGGGCCAATCTAGTCCCGGGGTCGTGGGGACGACCCTATAGTCGTCGGACATGACGGTGTCGGGCCAATCTAGTCCCGGGATCGTGGGGACGACCCTATACTCGTCGGACATGTCGGCGGCTGGCCAACCTAGTCCCGAGGTCGTGGGGACGACCGTATAGTCGTCGGACATGTCGACGGCTGGCCAACCTAGCCCCGAGGTCGTGGTAGCGACCCTACAGTCGTCGGACATTTCGGCGGCTTGCCAACTTTGGCCCGGGGTCGTGGGGACGACCCTATAGTCGTCGGACATGTCGGCGGCTGGCTAACATTGGCCCGTGGTCGTGGGGACGACCCAATAGTCGTTGGACATATCGGCGGCTGGCCAACTTTGGCCCATGGTCGTGGGGACGACCCTATAGTCGTTGGACATGACGGTGGCGGGCCAATCTAGTCCCGGGGTCGTAGGGACGACCCTATAGTCGTCGGACATGTCGGCGATTGGCCAACATTGGCCCGGGGTCTTGGGGACGACCCTATAATGTTCGGACAAGTCGGCAGCTGGCCAAATTTGGCCCGTGGTCGTGAAGACGACCTTATAGTCGTCGGACAAGACGGTGGTGGGCCAATCTAGTCCCGGGGTCGTGGGGACGACCCTATAGTCGTCGGACATGACGGTGTCGGGCCAATCTAGTCCCGGGATCGTGGGGACGACCCTATAGTCGTCGGACATGTTGGCGGCTGGCCAGCTATGGCCCATGGTCGTGGGGACGATCCGATAGTCGTCGGACGTGACGGTGGCTAGCCAATCTAGTCCCGGGCTCGTGGGGACGACCCTATAGTCGTCGGACATGTCGGTGGCGGGCCAATCTAGTACCGGGGTCGTGGGGACGACCCTATAGTCTTTGGACATGTCGGCGGCGGGCCAACTTTGGCCCGTGGTCGTAGGGACGACCCTACAGTCGTCGGACAAGTCGGCGGCGAGCCAACTTTGGGCCGGGGTCGTGGGGACGACCCTATAGTCGTCGGACATGTCGGCGGCGAGCCAAAATTGACCCGGGGTCGTGGGGACGACTCTATAGTCGTCGGACATGTCGGCGGCTGGCCAAATATGACCCGGGGACGTGGGGACGACCCTATAGTCTTCGGACAAGTCGGCGGCTGGCCAAATTTGGCCCGGGGTCGTGGGGACGACCCTATAGTCGTCGGAGATGTCGGCGGCTGTCCTACTTTGGCCCGGTGTCTTGGGGACGACTCTATAGTCGTCGGACATGTCGGCGGCTGGCCAACCTAGACCCGGGGTCGTGGGGACGACCCTATAGTCCTCGAACAAGTCGGCGGCTGGCCAGCTTTGGCCCGTGGTCGTGGGGACGACCCTATAGTCGTCGGAAATGACGGTGGCGGGCCAATCTAGTCCCGGGGTCGTGGGGACGACCCTATAATCGTCGGACATGTCGGCGGCTGGCCATCTTTGGCCCGGGGTCGTGGGGACGACCCTATAGTCGTCAGACATGTCGGTGGCGAGCCAACCTAGTCCCGGGGTCGTGGGGACGACCCTATAGTCGTCGGACAAGTCGGCGGCGGGCCAACCTAGTCCCGGGGTCGTGGGGATGACCCTATAGTCGTCGGACAAGTCGGCGGCGAGCCCACCTAGTCGGGGGGTCGTGGGGACGACCCTATAGTCGTCGGACAAGTCAGCGGCTGGCCAACATTGGCCCGTGATCGTGGGGACGGCCCTATAGTCGTCGGATATGTCGGCGGCTGGCCAACTTTGGCCCGTGGTCGTGGGGACGACCCTATAGTCGTCGGAAATGACGGTGGCGGGCCAACCTAGTCCCGGGGTCGTGGGGACGACCCTATAGTCGTCGGACAAGTCGGCAGCTTGCCAACTTTGGCACGGAGTCGTGGGGACGACCCTACAGTCGTCGGACAACTCGGCGGCGAGCCAATCTAGTCCCGCGGTCGTGGGCACGACCCTATAGTCGTCGGACAACTCAGCGGCTGGCCAACATTGGCCCGTGGTAGTGGGGACGACCCTATAGTCGTCGGACATATCAGCGGCTGACCAACTTTGGCCCGGGGCCGTGGGGACGACCCTATAGTCGTCGGACAAGTCGGCGGCGGGCCAACCTAGTCCCGGGGTCGTGGGGACGACCCTATAATCGTCGGACAAGCCGGCGGCTGGCCAACTTTGGCCCGTGGTCGCGTGGACGACCCTATAGTCTTCGGATATGTCGGCGGCTGGCCAACTTTGACCAGTGGTCGTGGGGACGACCCTATAGTCGTCGGACATGACAGTGGCGGGCCAATCTAGGCCCGGGCCGGGGGGCGACCCTGTAGTCGTCGGATATGCCGGCGGCTGGCCAAGTTTGGCCCGTGGTCGTGGGGAGGACCCTATACTCGTCGGACAAGTCGGCGGCTGGCCAAATTTGGCCCGTGGTCGTGGGGACGACCCTATAGTCAATGCACTCTAGCGGCTCTATGACAACGAGACGCTGTTTTGATTTGTCTGTGCCGCACCATCGTTCTTATAAATTCACTGCGTCCTTCTCCTACATATCTTCCTATTATTATAACTCCATTCCTGCTAATATACGGTCCCTATCATCGTTTGCTTCATTTAAACTTAGTGCTCGATCTTTCATCCTCCCGCGGTTTCCTATGTAATCGGCTTATTCTTATTCTTGTCTTATTCATAATTTATTTTATCTTATTTTATTGTATTTTAGGTTAGGTTAGGTTGTAGAGCAGCAGTTAATGCTGAACCTCGCCTATTCGCCATTGTAATTTTAGTTGTAATGGTGAATAAAGACATTTAATAATAATAATAATAATAATAATAATAGTCGTCGGACATGACGGTGTCGGGCCAATCTAGTCCCGGGGTCGTGGGGACGACCCTATAGTCGTCGGACAAGTCGGCAGCTTGCCAACTTTGGCACGGAGTCGTGGGGACGACCCTACAGTCGTCGGACAAATCGGCGGCTGGCCAACTTTGGCCCGGGGTCGTGGGGACGACGCTATTGTCGTCGGACAAGTCGGCGGTGAGCCAACCTAGTCCAGGGGTCGTGGGGACGACCCTATAGTCGTCGGACATGTCGGCGGCTTGCCAACTTTGGCCCGGGGTCGTGGGCACGACCCTATAGTCGTCGGACATGTTGCCGGCTGCTCAACCTAGTCCCGGGTCGTGGGGACGACCCTATAGTCGTCGGATTTGACGGTGGCGGGCCAATCTAGTCCCGGGGTCGTGGGGACGACCCAATAGTCGTCGGACAAGTCGGCGGCTGGCCAACTTTTGCCCGGGGTCGTGGGGACGACCCTATAGTCGTCGGACATGGCGGTGGCGGGCCAATCTAGTCCCGGGGTCGTGGGGACGACCCTATAATCGTCGGACAAGTCGGCAGCTTGCCAACTTTGGCCCGGGGTCGTGGGGACGACCCTATAATCGTCGGATATGACGGTCGCGGGCCAATCTAGTCCCGGGGTCGTGGGGACGACCCTATAGTCGTCGGACATGTCGGCGGCTGGCCATCTTTGGCCCGGGGTCGTGGGGACGACCCTATAGACGTCGGACATGTCGGCGGCTGGCCAACTTTGGCCCGTGGTTGTGGGGACGACCCTATAATCGTTGGACATGACGGTGGCGGGCCAATCTAGTCCCGGGGTCGTGGGGACGACCCTATAGTCGTCGGACAAGACGGCGGCTGGACATCATTGGCCCGGGGTCGTGGGGACGACCCTATAGTCGTCGGACAAGACGGCGGCTGGACATCTTTGGCCCGGGGTCGTGGGGACGACCCTATAGTCGTCGGACATGTTGGCGACTTGTCAGCCTAGTCCCAGGGTCGTGGGTACGACCCTATAGTCGTCGGACAAGTCGGCGGCGGGCCAACCTTGGCCCGGGGTCGTGGGGACGATCCAATAATAGTCGGACATGTCGGCGGCTGGCCAACTTTGGCCCGTGGTGGTGGGGACGACCCTATAGTCGTTGGACATGACGGTGGCGGGCCAATCTAGTCCCGGGGTCGTGGGGACGACCCTATAGGCGTCGGACAACACGGCGGCTGGACATCTTTGGCCCGGGGTCGTGGGGACGACCCTATAGTCGCCGGACATGTCGGCGGCTGGCCAACTTTGGCCCGTGGTCGTGGGGACGACCCAATAGTGGTCGGACATGTCGGCGGCTGGCCAACCTAGTCCCGAGGTCGTGGGGACGACCCTATAGTCGTCGGACTTGACGGTGGCGGGCCAATCTAGTCCCGGGGTCGTGGAGACGACCCTACAGTCGTCGGACATTTCGGCGGCTTGCCAACTTTGGCCCGGGGTCGTGGGACGACCCTATAGTCGTCGGACTTGACGGTGGCGGGCCAATCTAGTCCCGGGGTCGTGGGGACGACCCTATAGTCGTCGGACATGTCGGCGGCATGCCAACTTTGGCCCGTGGTCGTGGGGACGACCCTATAGTCGTTGGACATGACGGTGGCGGGCCAATCTAGTCCCGGGGTCGTAGGGACGACCCTATAGTCGTCGGACATGTCGGCGATTGGCCAACATTGGCCCGGGGTCGTGGGGACGACCCTATAGTCATCGGACATGTCGGCGGCTGGCCAACCTAGTTCCGAGGTCGTGGGGACGACCCTATAGTCGTCGGACATGTCGGCGGCTGGCCAACTTTGGCCCGTGGTTGTGGGGACGACCCTATAGTCGTTGGACATGACGATGGCGGGCCAATCTAGTCCCGGGGTCATGGGGCCGACCCTATAGTCGTCGGACAAGTCGACGGCGGGCCAAGCTTGTCCCGGGGTCGTGGGGACGACCCTATAATCGTCGGACATGACGGTGGCGGGCCAATCTAGTCCCGGGGTCGTGGGGCCGACCCTATAGTCGTCGGACGTTTCGGCGGCTTGCCAACTTTGGCCGTCGTCGGACATGTTGGCGGCTTGTCAACCTAGTCCCGGGGTTGTGGGGACGACCCTATAGTCGTTGGACATGACGGTGGCGGGCCAATCTAGTCCCGGGGTCGTAGGAACGACCCTATAGTCGTCGGACATGTCGGCGGCTTGCCAACTTTGGCCCGGGGTCGTGGGGACGACCCTATACTCGTCGGACATGTCGGCGGCTGGCCAACCTAGTCCCGAGGTCGTGGGGACGACCGTATAGTCGTCGGACATGTCGGCGGCTGGCCAACCTAGCCCCGAGGTCGTGGTAGCGACCCTACAGTCGTCGGACATTTCGGCGGCTTGCCAACTTTGGCCCGGGGTCGTGGGGACGACCCTATAGTCGTCGGACATGTCGGCGGCTGGCTAACATTGGCCCGTGGTCGTGGGGACGACCCAATTATCGTTGGACATATCGGCGGCTGGCCAACTTTGGCCCATGGTCGTGGGGACGACCCTATAGTCGTTGGACATGACGGTGGCGGGCCAATCTAGACCCGGGGTCGTAGGGACGACCCTATAGTCGTCGGACATGTCGGCGATTGGCCAACATTGGCCCGGGGTCGTGGGGACGACCCTATAGTCGTCGGAGAAGACGGCGGCTGGACATCTTTGGCCCGGGGTCGTGGGGACGACCCTATAGTCGTCGGACATTTCGGGGGCATGCCACCGTTGGCCCGGGGTCGTGGGGACGACCCTATAGTCGTCGGACATGTCGGCGGCTGGCCAACCTAGTCCCGAGGTCGTGGGGACGACCGTATAGTCGTCGGACATGTCGGCGGCTGGCCAACCTAGCCCCGGGGTCGTGGGGGCGACCCTACAGTCGTCGGACATTTCGGCGGCTTGCCAACTTTGGCCCGGGGCCGTGGGGACGACCCTATAGTCGTCGGACATGTCGGCGATTGGCCAACATTGGCCTGGGGTCGTGGGGACGACCCTATAGTCGTCGGAGAAGACGGCGGCTGGACATCTTTGGCCCGCGGTCCTGGGGACGACCCTATAGTCGTCGGACATTTCGGCGGCATGCCATCTTTGGCCCGGGGTCGTGGGGACGACCCTATAGTCGTCGCACATGTTGGCGGCTTGTCAACCTAGTCCCGGGGTCGTAGGCACGATCCAATAGTCGTCGGACATGTCGCCGGCTGGCCAACTTTGGCCCGTGGTTGTGGGGACGACCCTATAGTCGTTGGACATGACGGTGGCGGGCCAATCTAGTCCCGGGGTCGTGGGGACGACCCTACAGTCGTCGGACAAGACGGCGGCTGGACATCATTGGCCCGGGGTCGTGGGGACGACCCTATAGTCGTCGGACATGTCGGCGATTGGCCGACATTGGCCCGGGGTCGTGGGGACGACCCTATAGTCGTCGGAGAAGACGGCGGCTGGACATCTTTGGCCCGGGGTCGTGGGGACGACCCTATAGTCGTCGGACATGTCGGCGGCTGGCTAACATTGGCCCGTGGTCGTGGGGACGACCCAATTATCGTTGGACATATCGGCGGCTGGCCAACTTTGGCCCATGGTCGTGGGGACGACCCTATAGTCGTTGGACATGACGGTGGCGGGCCAATCTAGTCCCGGGGTCGTAGGGACGACCCTATAGTCGTCGGACATGTCGGCGATTGGCCAACATTGGCCCGGGGTCGTGGGGACGACCCTATAGTCGTCGCAGAAGACGGCGGCTGGACATCTTTGGCCCGGGGTCGTGGGGACGACCCTATAGTCGTCGGACATTTCGGGGGCATGCCACCTTTGGCCCGGGGTCGTGGGGACGACCCTATAGTCGTCGGACATGTCGGCGGCTGGCCAACCTAGTCCCGAGGTCGTGGGGACGACCGTATAGTCGTCGGACATGTCGGCGGCTGGCCAACCTAGCCCCGGGGTCGTGGGGGCGACCCTACAGTCGTCGGACATTTCGGCGGCTTGCCAACTTTGGCCCGGGGCCGTGGGGACGACCCTATAGTCGTCGGACATGTCGGCGATTGGCCAACATTGGCCCGGGGTCGTGGGGACGACCCTATAGTCGTCGGAGAAGACGGCGGCTGGACATCTTTGGCCCGCGGTACTGGGGACGACCCTATAGTCGTCGGACATTTCGGCGGCATGCCATCTTTGGCCCGGGGTCGTGGGGACGACCCTATAGTCGTCGCACATGTTGGCGGCTTGTCAACCTAGTCCCAGGGTCGTAGGCACGATCCAATAGTCGTCGGACATGTCGCCGGCTGGCCAACTTTGGCCCGTGGATGTGGGGACGACCCTATAGTCGTTGGACATGACGGTGGCGGGCCAATCTAGTCCCGGGGTCGTGGGGACGACCCTACAGTCGTCGGACAAGACGGCGGCTGGACATCATTGGCCCGGGGTCGTGGGGACGACCCTATAGTCGTCGGACATGTCGGCGATTGGCCGACATTGGCCCGGGGTCGTGGGGACGACCCTATAGTCGTCGGAGAAGACGGCGGCTGGACATCTTTGGCCCGGGGTCGTGGGGACGACCCTATAGTCGTCGGACATTTCGGGGGCATGCCACCTTTGGCCCGGGGTCGTGGGGACGACCCTATAGTCGTCGGACATGTCGGCGGCTGGCCAACCTAGTCCCGAGGTCGTGGGGACGACCGTATAGTCGTCGGACATGTCGGCGGCTGGCCAACCTAGCCCCGGGGTCGTGGGGGCGACCCTACAGTCGTCGGACATTTCGGCGGCTTGCCAACTTTGGCCCGGGGCCGTGGGAACGACCCTATAGTCGTCGGACATGTCGGCGATTGGCCAACATTGGCCCGGGGTCGTGGGGACGACCCTATAGTCGTCGGAGAAGACGGCGGCTGGACATCTTTGGCCCGCGGTCCTGGGGACGACCCTATAGTCGTCGGACATTTCGGCGGCATGCCATCTTTGGCCCGGGGTCGTGGGGACGACCCTATAGTCGTCGCACATGTTGGCGGCTTGTCAACCTAGTCCCGGGGTCGTAGGCACGATCCAATAGTCGTCGGACATGTCGGCGGCTGGCCAACTTTGGCCCGTGGTTGTGGGGACGACCCTATAGTCGTTGGACATGTCGGCGGCTGGCCAACCTAGTCCCGAGGTCGTGGGGACGACCCTATAGTCGTCGGACTTGACGGTGGCGGGCCAATCTAGTCCCGGGGTCGTGGGGACGACCCTACAGTCGTCGGACTTGACGGTGGCGGGCCAATCTAGTCCCGGGGTCGTGGGGACGACCCTATAGTCTTCGGACAAGTCGGCGGCTGGCCAAATTTGGCCCGGGGTCGTGGGGACGACCCTATAGTCGTCGGACATGTCGGCGATTGGCCAACATTGGCCCGGGGTCGTGGGGACGAGCCTATAGTCGTCGGACATGTCGGCGGCTGGCCAACCTAGTCCCGAGGTCGTGGGGACGACCCTATAATCGTCGGACTTGACGGTGGCGGGCCAATCTAGTCCCGGGGTCCGTGGGGACCACCCTATAGTCGTCGGAAATGTCGGTGGCTGTCCAACTTTGGCCCGTGGTCGTGAAGACGACCTTATAGTCGTCGGACAAGACGGTGGCGGGCCAACCTAGACCCGGGGTCGTGGGGACGACCCTATAGTCCTCGAACAAGTCGGCGGCTGGCCAACTTTGGCCCGTGGTCGTGGGAACGACCCTATAGTCGTCGGACAAGTCGGCGGCTGGCCAAATATGGCCCGTCATCGTGGGGACGACCCTATAGTCGTCGGAAATGTCGGCGGCGAGCCAACCTAGTCCCGGCGTCGTGGGGACGACCCTATAATGTTCGGACAAGTCGGCAGCTGGCCAAATTTGGCCCGTGGTCGAGAGGACGACCCTATAGTCGTCGGAAATGTCGGCGGCTGGCCAACTTTGGCCCGTGGTCGTGAAGACGACCTTATAGTCGTCGGACAAGACGGTGGCGGGCCAATCTAGTCCCGGGGTCGTGGGGACGACCCTATAGTCGTCGGACATGACGGTGTCGGGCCAATCTAGTCCCGGGATCGTGGGGACGACCCTATAGTCGTCGGACATGTTGGCGCCTGGCCAGCTTTGGCCCATGGTCGTGGGGACGATCCGATAGTCGTCGGACGTGACGGTGGCTAGCCAATCTAGTCCCGGGCTCGTGGGGACGACCCTATAGTCGTCGGACATGTCGGTGGCGGGCCAATCTAGTCCCGGGGTCGTGGGGACGACCCTACAGTCGTCGGACTTGACGGTGGCGGGCCAATCGAGTCCCGGGGTCGTGGGGACGACCCTATAGTCGTTGGACATGACGGTGGCGGGCCAATCTAGTCCCGGGGTCGTAGGGACGACCCTATAGTCGTCGGACATGTCGGCGATTGGCCAACATTGGCCCGGGGTCGTGGGGACGAGCCTATAGTCGTCGGACATGTCGGCGGCTGGCCAACCTAGTCCCGAGGTCGTGGGGACGACCCTATAATCGTCGGACTTGACGGTGGCGGGCCAATCTAGTCCCGGGGTCCGTGGGGACCACCCTATAGTCGTCGGAAATGTCGGTGGCTGTCCAACTTTGGCCCGGGGGTCGTGGGGACGACCCTATAGTCGTCGGACATGTCGGCGGCGAGCCAACATTGACCCGGGGTCGTGGGGACGACTCTATAGTCGTCGGACATGTCGGCGGCTGGCCAAATATGACCCGGGGACGTGGGGACGACCCTATAGTCTTCGGACAAGTCGGCGGCTGGCCAAATTCGGCCCGGGGTCGTGGGGACGACCCTATAGTCGTCGGAGATGTCGGCGGCTGTCCTACTTTGGCCCGGTGTCTTGGGGACGACTCTATAGTCGTCGGACATGTCGGCGGCTGGCCAACCTAGACCCGGGGTCGTGGGGACGACCCTATAGTCCTCGAACAAGTCGGCGGCTCGCCAACTTTGGCCCGTGGTCGTGGGAACCACCCTATAGTCGTCGGACAAGTCGGCGGCTGGCCAAATATGGCCCGTGGTCGTGGGGACGACCCTATAGTCGTCGGAAATGTCGGCGGCGAGCCAACCTAGTCCCGGCGTCGTGGGGACGACCCTATAATGTTCGGACAAGTCGGCAGCTGGCCAAATTTGGCCCGTGGTCGAGAGGACGACCCTATAGTCGTCGGAAATGTCGGCGGCTGGCCAACTTTGACCCGTGGTCGTGAAGACGACCTTATAGTCGTCGGACAAGACGGTGGCGGCCCAATCTAGTCCCGGGGTCGTGGGGACGACCCTATAGTCGTCGGATATGTCGGCGGCTGGCCAACTTTGACCCGTGGTCGTGGGGACGACCCTATAGTCGTCGGACATGACAGTGGCGGGCCAATCTAGGCCCGGGTCGGGGGGACGACCCTGTAGTCGTCGGATATGCCGGCGGCTGGCCAAGTTTGGCCCGTGGACGTGGGGAGGACCCTATACTCGTCGGAAAAGTCGGCGGCTGGCCAAATTTGGCCCGTGGTCGTGGGGACGACCCTATAGTCAATGCACTCTAGCGGCTCTATGACAACGAGACGCTGTTTTGATTTGTCTGTGCCGCACCATCGTTCTTATAAATTCACTGCGTCCTTCTCCTACATATCTTCCTATTATTATAACTCCATTCCTGCTAATATACGGTCCCTATCATCGTTTGCTTCATTTAAACTTAGTGCTGGATCTTTCATCCTCTCGCGGTTTCCTATGTAATCGGCTTATTCTTATTCTTGTCTTATTCATAATTTATTTTATCTTATTTTATTGTATTTTAGGTTAGGTTAGGTTGTAGAGCAGCAGTTAATGCTGAACCTCGCCTATTCGCCATTGTAATTTTAGTTGTAATGGTGAATAAAGACATTTAATAATAATAATGATAATAATAATAATAATAGTCGTCGGACATGACGGTGTCGGGCCAATCTAGTCCCGGGGTCGTGGGGACGACCCTATAGTCGTCGGACAAGTCGGCAGCTTGCCAACTTTGGCACGGAGTCGTGGGGACGACCCTACAGTCGTCGGACAAATCGGCGGCTGGCCAACTTTGGCCCGGGGTCGTGGGGACGACGCTATTGTCGTCGGACAAGTCGGCGGTGAGCCAACCTAGTCCAGGGGTCGTGGGGACGACCCTATAGTCGTCGGACATGTCGGCGGCTTGCCAACTTTGGCCCGGGGTCGTGGGCACGACCCTATAGTCGTCGGACATGTTGCCGGCTGCTCAACCTAGTCCCGGGTCGTGGGGACGACCCTATAGTCGTCGGATTTGACGGTGGCGGGCCAATCTAGTCCCGGGGTCGTGGGGACGACCCTATAATCGTCGGACAAGTCGGCAGCTTGCCAACTTTGGCCCGGGGTCGTGGGGACGACCCTATAATCGTCGGATATGACGGTCGCGGGCCAATCTAGTCCCGGGGTCGTGGGGACGACCCTATAGTCGTCGGACATGTCGACGGCTGGCCAACTTTGGCCCGGGGTCGTGGGGACGACCCTATAGACGTCGGACATGTCGGCGGCTGGCCAACTTTGGCCCGTGGTTGTGGGGACGACCCTATAATCGTTGGACATGACGGTGGCGGGCCAATCTAGTCCCGGGGTCGTGGGGACGACCCTATAGTCGTCGGACAAGACGGCGGCTGGACATCATTGGCCCGGGGTCGTGGGGACGACCCTATAGTCGTCGGACAAGACGGCGGCTGGACATCTTTGGCCCGGGGTCGTGGGGACGACCCTATAGTCGTCGGACATGTTGGCGACTTGTCAGCCTAGTCCCAGGGTCGTGGGTACGACCCTATAGTCGTCGGACAAGTCGGCGGCGGGCCAACCTTGGCCCGGGGTCGTGGGGACGATCCAATAATAGTCGGACATGTCGGCGGCTGGCCAACATTGGCCCGGGGTCGTGGGGACGACCCTATAGTCATCGGACATGTCGGCGGCTGGCCAACCTAGTCCCGAGGTCGTGGGGACGACCCTATAGTCGTTGGACATGACGGTGGCGGGCCAATCTTGTCCCGGGTCGTGGGGACGACCCTATAGTCGTCAGACATGACGGTGGCGAGCCAACCTAGTCCCGGGGTCGCGGGGACGACCCTATAGTTGTCGGACAAGTCGGCGGCGAGCCCACCTAGTCGGGGGGTCGTGGGGACGACCCTATAGTCGTCGGACAAGTCGGCGGCCGGCCAACCTAGTCCGGGGGTCGTGGGGACGACCCTATAGTCGTCGGACATGTCGGCGGCTGGCCAACTTTGGCCCGTGGTCGTGGGGACGACCCTATAGTCGTCGGACATAACGGTGGCGGGCCAATCTAGTCCCGGGGTCGTGGGGACGACCCTATAGTCGTCAGACAAGTCGGCGGCGGGCCTACCTAGTCCCGGGGTCGTGGGGACGACCCTATAGTCGTCGGACAAGTCAGCGGCTGGCCTACATTGGCCCGTGGTCGTGGGGACGACCCTATAGACGTCGGACATGTCGGCGGCTGGCCAACTTTGGCCCGTGGTTGTGGGGACGACCCTATAATCGTTGGACATGACGGTGGCGGGCCAATCTAGTCCCGGGGTCGTGGGGACGACCCTATAGTCGTCGGACAAGACGGCGGCTGGACATCATTGGCCCGGGGTCGTGGGGACGACCCTATAGTCGTCGGACAAGACGGCGGCTGGACATCTTTGGCCCGGGGTCGTGGGGACGACCCTATAGTCGTCGGACATGTTGGCGACTTGTCAGCCTAGTCCCAGGGTCGTGGGTACGACCCTATAGTCGTCGGACAAGTCGGCGGCGGGCCAACCTTGGCCCGGGGTCGTGGGGACGATCCAATAATAGTCGGACATGTCGGCGGCTGGCCAACATTGGCCCGGGGTCGTGGGGACGACCCTATAGTCATCGGACATGTCGGCGGCTGGCCAACCTAGTCCCGAGGTCGTGGGGACGACCCTATAGTCGTTGGACATGACGGTGGCGGGCCAATCTTGTCCCGGGTCGTGGGGACGACCCTATAGTCGTCAGACATGACGGTGGCGAGCCAACCTAGTCCCGGGGTCGCGGGGACGACCCTATAGTTGTCGGACAAGTCGGCGGCGAGCCCACCTAGTCGGGGGGTCGTGGGGACGACCCTATAGTCGTCGGACAAGTCGGCGGCCGGCCAACCTAGTCCGGGGGTCGTGGGGACGACCCTATAGTCGTCGGACATGTCGGCGGCTGGCCAACTTTGGCCCGTGGTCGTGGGGACGACCCTATAGTCGTCGGACATAACGGTGGCGGGCCAATCTAGTCCCGGGGTCGTGGGGACGACCCTATTGTCGTCAGACAAGTCGGCGGCGGGCCTACCTAGTCCCGGGGTCGTGGGGACGACCCTATAGTCGTCGGACAAGTCAGCGGCTGGCCTACATTGGCCCGTGGTCGTGGGGACGACCATATAGTCGTCGGACATGACGGTGGCGGGCCAGTCTAGTCCCGGGGTCGTGGGGACGACCCTATATTCGTTGGACATGTCAGCGGCTGGCCAACTTTGGCCCGGTGTCGTGGGGACGACTCTATTGTCGTCGGACATGTCGGCGGCTGGCCAACCTAGACCCGGGGTCGTGGGGACGACCCTACAGTCGTCGGACATGTCGGCGGCTGGCCAACCTAGTCCCGAGGTCGTCGGACTTGACGGTGGCGGGCCAATCTAGTCCCGGGGTCGTGGGGACGACCCTACAGTCGTCGGACTTGACGGTGGCGGGCCAAGCTTGTCCCGGGGTCGTGGGGACGACCCTATAATCGTCGGACATGACGGTGGCGGGCCAATCTAGTCCTGGGGTCGTGGGGACGACCCTATAATCGTTGGACAAGTCGGCGGCGGGCCAAGCTTGTCCCGGGGTCGTGGGGACGACCCTATAATCGTCGGACATGACGGTGGCGGGCCAATCTAGTCCCGGGGTCGTGGGGCCGACCCTATAGTCGTCGGACGTTTCGGCGGCTTGCCAACTTTGGCCGTCGTCGGACATGACGGTGGCGGGCCAATCTAGTCCCGGGGTCGTGGGGATGACCCTATAGTCGTCGGACATGTCGGCGGCTGGCCAACCTAGCCCCGGGGTCGTGGGGACGACCCTATTGTCGTCGGACATGACGGTGGCGGGCCAATCTAGTCTCGGGGTCGTGGGGACGACCCTATAGTCGTCGGACATGTCGGCGGCTGGCCAACTTTGGCCCGGGGTCGTGGGGACGACTCTATAGTCGTCGGAAATGTCGGCGGCTGGCCAACCTGGACTCGGGGTCGTGGGGACGACCCTATAGTCGTCGGACAAGACGGCGGCTGGACATCTTTGGCCCGGGGTCGTGGGGACGACACTATAGTCGTCGGAAATGTCGGCGGCTGGCCAACCTGGACCCGGGGTCGTGGGGACGACCCTATTGTCGTCGGACATGACGGTGGCGGGCCAATCTAGTCCCGGGGTCGTGGGGACGACCCTATAGTCGTCGGACATGTCGGCGGCTGACCAACTTTGGCCCGGTGTCGTGGGGACGACCCTATAGTCGTCGGACATTTCGGCGGCATGCCAACTTTGGCCCGTGGTCGTGGGGACGACCCTATAGTTGTTGGACATGACGGTGGCGGGCTAATCTAGTCCCGGGGTCGTAGGGACGACCCTATAGTCGTCGGACATGTTGGCGATTGGCCAACATTGGCCCGGGGTCGTCGGGACGACCCTATAGTCGTCGGACATGTCGGCGGCTGGCCAGCCTAGTCCCGGGGTCGTGGGGACGACCCTATTGTCGTCGGACATGGCGGTGGCGGGCCAATCTAGTCCCGGGGTCGTGGGGACGACCCTATAGTCGTCGGACATGTCGGCGGCTGGCCAACTTTGGCCCGGTGTCGTGGGGACGACCCTATAGTCGTCGGACATTTCGGCGGCATGCCAACTTTGGCCCGTGGTCGTGGGGACGACCCTATAGTTGTTGGACATGACGGTGGCGGGCTATTCTAGTCCCGGGGTCGTAGGGACGACCCTATAGTCGTTGGACATGTCGGCGATTGGCCAACATTGGCCCGGGGTCGTGGGGACGACCCTATAGTCGTCGGACATTTCGGCGGCATGCCAACTTTGGCCCGTGGTCGTGGGGACGATCCAATAGTCGTCGGACATGTCGGCGGCTGGCCAACTTTGGCGCGTGGTCGTGGGGACGATCCGATTGTCGTCGGACATGTCGGCGGCTGGCCAACCTAGACCCGGGGTCGTGGGGACGACCCTATAGTCTTCGGACATGACGGTAGCGGGCCAATCTAGACCCGAGGTCCTGGGGACGACCCTATAGTAGTCGGACATGTCGGCGGCTGTCCAACTTTGGCCCGGTGTCGTGGGGACGACTCTATAGTCGTCGGACATGTCGGCGGCTGGCCAACCTAGACCCGGGGTCGTGGGGACGACCCTATTGTCGTCGGACATGACGGTGGCGGGCCAATCTAGTCCCGGGGTCGTGGGGACGACCCTATAGTCGTCGGACAAGTCGGCGGCGGGCCAAGCTTGTCCCGGGGTCGTGGGGACGACCCTATAATCGTCGGACATGACGGTGGCGGGCCAATCTAGTCCCGGGGTCGTGGGGACGACGCTATAATCGTTGGACATGACGGTGGCGGGCCAATCTAGTCCCGGGGTCGTAGGGACGACCCTATAGTCGTCGGCCATGTTGGCGATTGGCCAACATTGGCCCGGGGTCGTCGGGACGACCCTATAGTCGTCGGACATGTCGGCGGCTGACCAACCTAGTCCCGGGGTCGTGGGGACGACCCTATAGTCGTCGGACATTTCGGCGGCTTGCCAACTTTGGCCCGGGGTCGTGGGGACGACCCTATAGTCGTCGGACATGTCGGCGGCTGGCCAACTTTGGCCCGTGGTTGTGGGGACGACCCTATAGTCGTTGGACATGACGGTGGCGGGCCAATCTAGTCCCGGGGTCGTGGGGACGACCCTATAGTCGTCGGAAATGTCGGCGGCTGGCCAACCTGGACCCGGGGTCGTGGGGACGACCCTATTGTCGTCGGACATGACGGTGGCGGGCCAATCTAGTCTCGCGGTCGTGGGGACGACCCTATAATCGTCGGACATGACGGTGGCGGGCCAATCTAGTCCCGGGGTCGTGGGGACGACCCTATAGTCGTCGGACATGTCGGCGGCTGGCCAACTTTGGCCCGGTGTCGTGGGGACGACCCTATAGTCGTCGGACATTTCGGCGGCATGCCAACTTTGGCCCGTGGTCGTGGGGACGACCCTATAGTTGTTGGACATGACGGTGGCGGGCTAATCTAGTCCCGGGGTCGTAGGGACGACCCTATAGTCGTTGGACATGTCGGCGATTGGCCAACATTGGCCCGGGGTCGTCGGGACGACCCTATAGTCGTCGGACATGTCGGCGGCTGGCCAACCTAGTCCCGGGGTCGTGGGGACGACCCTATCGTCGTCGGACATGGCGGTGGCGGGCCAATCTAGTCCCGTGGTCGTGGGGACGATCCTATAGTCTTCGGACATGACGGTAGCGGGCCAATCTAGACCCGAGGTCCTGGGGACGACCCTATAGTAGTCGGACATGTCGGCGGCTGTCCAACTTTGGCCCGGAGTCGTGGGGACGACTCTATAGTCGTCGGACATGTCGGCGGCTGGCCAACCTAGCCCGGGGTCGTGGGGACGACCCTATTGTCGTCGGACATGACGGTGACGGGCCAATCTAGGCCCGGGGTCGTGGGGACGACCCTATAGTCGTCGGACAAGTCGGCGGCGGGCCAAGCTTGTCCCGGGGTCGTGGGGACGACCCTATAATCGTCGGACATGACGGTGGCGGGCCAATCTAGTCCCGGGGTCGTGGGGACGACCCTATAATCGTTGGACATGACGGTGGCGGGCCAATCTAGTCCCGGGGTCGTGGGGACGACCCTATAGTCGTCGGAAATGTCGGCGGCTGGCCAACCTGGACCCGGGGTCGTGGGGACGACCCTATTGTCGTCGGACATGACGGTGGCGGGCCAATCTAGTCTCGCGGTCGTGGGGACGACCCTATAATCGTCGGACATGACGGTGGCGGGCCAATCTAGTCCCGGGGTCGTGGGGACGACCCTATAGTCGTCGGACATGTCGGCGGCTGGCCAACTTTGGCCCGTGGTCGTGGGGACGACCCTGTAGTCGTCGGAAATGTCGGCGGCTGTCCAACTTTGGCCCGGGGTCGTGGGGACGACCCTATAGTCGTCGGACATGATGGCGGCGAGCCAACCTAGTCCCGGGGTTGTGGGGACGACCCAATAGTCGACGGACATGACGGTGGCGGGCTAATCTAGTCCCGGGGTCATGGGGGCGACCCTTGAGTCGTCGGATATGACGGCGGCTGGCCAACTTTGGCCCGTGGTTATTGAGACGACCCTATAGTTGTCGGACATGACGGCGGCGAGCCAACCTAGTCCCGGGGTTGTGGGGACGACCCAATAGTCGTCGGACAATTCGGTGGCGGGCCAATCTAGTCCCGGGGTCGTGGGGACGACCCTATAGTCGTCGGACATATCAGCGGCTGGCCAACTTTGGCCCGGGGTCGTGGGGACGACCCTACAGTCGTCGGATATGTCGGCGGCTGGCCAACTTTGGCCCGTGGTCGTGGGGACGACCCTATAGTCGTCGGAAATGACGGTGGCGGGCCAATCTAGTCCCGGGGTCGTGGGGACGACCCTATAGTCGTCGGACAAGTCGGCGGCGGGCCAACCTAGTCCCGGGGTCGTGGGGATGACCCTATAGTCGTCGGACATGACGGTGGCGGGCCAGTCTAGTCCCGGGTCGTGGGGACGACCCTATAGTCGTCGGACATGTCGCCGGCTGGCCAGTCTAGTCCCGGGTCGTGGGGACGACCCTATAGTCGTCGGACATGTCGGCGGCTGGCCAACCTAGACCCGGGATCGTGGGGACGACCCTATAGTCGTCGGACATGTTGGCGATTGGCCAACATTGGCCCGGGGTCGTCGGGACGACCCTATAGTCGTCGGACATGTCGGCGGCTGGCCAACCTAGTTCCGGGGTCGTGGGGACGACCCTATATTCGCCGGACATGTCGGCGGCTGGCCAACTTTGGCCCGTGGTCGTGGGGACGATCCAATAGTCGTCGGACATGTCGGCGGCGGGCCAATCTAGTCCCGGGGTCGTGGGGACGACCCTATAATCGTTGGACTTGACGGTGGCGGGCCAATCTAGTCCCGGGGTCGTAGGGACGACCCTATATTCGTCGGACATGTTGGCGATTGGCCAACATTGGCCCGGGGTCGTCGGGACGACCCTATAGTCGTCGGACATGTCGGCGGCTGGCCAACCTTGTCCCGGGGTCGTGGGGACGACCCTATAGTCGTCGCACATGTCGGCGGCTGGCCAACTTTGGCCCGTGGTCGTGGGGACGATCCAATAGTCGTCGGACATGTCGGCGGCTGGCCAACTTTGGCCCGTGGTCGTGGGGACGACCCTATAGTCGTTGGACAAGTCAGCGGCTGGCCAACTTTGGCCCGGTGTCGTGGGGACGACTCTATAGTCGTCGGACATGACGGCGGCTGGCCAACCTAGACCCGGGGTCGTGGGGACGACCCTATTGTCGTCGGACATGTCGGCGGCTGGCCAACTTTGGCCCGTGGTCGTGGGGACGACCCTATAGTCGTTGGGCATGTCAGCGGCTGACCGGTGTCGTGGGGACGCCTCTATAGTCGTCGAACATGTCGGCGGCTGGCCAATCTAGACCCGGGGTCGTGGGGACTACCATATAGTCATCGGACATGTCGGCGGCTGGCCAACTTTGGCCCGTGGTCGTGGGGCGACCCAATAGTCGTTGGACATGTCGGCGGCTGGCCAACTTTGGCTCGTGGTCGTGGGGACGATCCGATAGTCGTCGGACGTGACGGTGGCTAGCCAATCTAGTCCCAGGGTCGTGGGGACGACCAAATAGTCGTCGGATCTGTCGGCGGCTGGCCAACTTTGGCCCGTGGTCGTAGGAACGATCCGATAGTCGTTGGACATGACGGTGCCGGGCCAATCAAGTCCCGGGGTCGTAGGTACGACCCTATAGTCGTCGGACATGTCGGCGATTGGCCATTATTGGCCCGGGGTCGTGGGGACGACCCTATAGTCGTCGGACATGTCGGCGGCTGGCCAACTTTGGCCCGTGGTCGTGGGGACGACCCAATAGTCGTCGGACATGTCGGCGGCTGGCCAACTTTGGCCCGTGGTCGTGGGGACGATCCGATAGTCGTTGGACATGACGGTGCCGGGGCAATCGAGTCCCGGGGTCGTAGGTACGACCCTATAGTCGTCGGACATGTCGGGGATTGGCCAACTTTAGCCCGTGGTCGTGGGGACGACCCTATAGCCGTCGGACATGTCGGCGGCTGGCCAACTTTGGCCCGTGGTCGTGGGGACGACCCTGAAGTCGCCGGACATGTTGGCGGCAGGTCAACCTAGTCCCGGGGTCGTGGGGACGACCCTATAGTCTTCGGACAAGTCGACGGCGGGCCAAGCTAGTCCGGGGGTCGTGGGGACGACCCTATAGTCGGCGGACTTGACGGTGTCGGGCCAATCTATTCCCGGGGTTGTAGGGACGACCCTATAGTCGTCGGACATGTCGGCAGCGGGCCAACCTGGACCCGGGGTCGTGGGGACGACCCTATTGTCGTCGGACATGACGGTGGCGGGCCAATCTAGTCCCGGGGTCGTGGGGACGACCCTATAGTCGTCGGACAAGTCGGAGGCTGGCCAACTTTGGCCCGTGGTCGTGGGGACGAACCTATAGTCGTCGGACAAATCGGCGGCTGGCCATCTTTGGCCCGGGGTCGTGGGGACGACGCTATTGTCGTCGGACAAGTCGGCGGTGAGCCAACCTAGTACAGGGGTCGTGGGGACGACCCTATAGTCGTCGGACATGTCGGCGGCTTGCCAACTTTGGACCGGGGTTGTGGGGACGACCCTGTAGTCGTCGGAAATGTCGGCGGCTGTCCAACTTTGGCCCGTGGTCGTGGGGACGATCCGATAGTCGTCGGACGTGACGGTGACTAGCCAATCTAGTCCCGGCGTCGTTGGGACGTCCCTATACTCGTCGAACATGTCGGCGGCTGGCCAACTTTTGCCCGGCGTCGTGGGGACGACCCTATAGTCGTCGGACAAGTCGGCGGCGAGCCAACCTAGTCCGGGGGTCGTGGGCACGAGCCTATAGTCGTCGGACATGTTGGCGGCGGGCCTATCTAGTACCGGGGTCGTGGGGACCACACTATAGTCGTCGGACATGTCGGCGGCTGGTCAACATTGGCCCGTGGTCGTGGGGACGACCCAATAGTCGTTGGACATGTCAGCGGCTGGCCAACTTTGGCCCGGCGTCGTGGGGACGACTCTATAGTCGTCGGACATGTCGGCGGCTGGCCAATCTAGTCCCGGGGTCGTGGGGACGACCCTATAGTCTTCGGACATGTCGGCGGCTGGCCTACTTTGGCCCGTGGTCGTGGGAACGACCCTATAGTCGTCGGACAAGTCTGCGGCTGGCCAAATTTGGTCCGTGATCGTGGGGACGACCCTATAGTCGTCGGAAATGTCGGCGGCTGGCCAACTTTGGCCCGTGGTCGTAAAGACGAACCTATTGTCGTCGGACAAGACGGTGGCGGGCCAATCTAGTCCCGGCTTCGTGGGGACGACCCTATACTCGTCGGACAAGTCGGAGGCTGGCCAACTTTGGCCCGTGGTCGTGGGGACGACCCTATAGTCGTTGGACATGACGGTGGCGGGCCAATCTAGTCCCGGGGTCGTAGGGACGACCCTATAGTCGTCGGACATGTCGGCGATTGGCCAACATTGGCCCGGGGTCGTGGGGACGACCCTATAGTCGTCGGAGAAGACGGCGGCTGGACATCTTTGGCCCGGGGTCGTGGGGACGACCCTATAGTCGTCGGACATTTCGGCGGCATGCCACCTTTGGCCCGGGGTCGTGGGGACGACCCTATAGTCGTCGGACATGACGGTGGCGGGCCAATCTAGTCCCGGGGTCATAGGGACGACCCTATAGTCGTCGGACATGTCGGCGGCTGGTCAACTTAGGCCCGTAGTCGTAGGGACGATCCGATAGTCGTTGGACATGACGGTGCCGGGCCAATCAAGTCCCGGGGTCGTGGGTACGACCCTATAGTCGTCGGACATGTCGGCGATTGGCCATTATTGGCCGGGGGTCGTGGGGACGACCCTATAGTCGTCGGACAAGTCGGCGGCGAGCCAAGCTAGTCCGGGGGTCGTGGGGACGAGCCTATATTCGTCGGACATGTCGGCGGCGAGCCAACTTTAGACCGTAGTCGTGGGGACGACCCTATAGTCGTCGGAAATGTCGGTGGCTGGCCAACTTTGGCCCGTGGTCGTGAAGACGACCCTATAGTCGTCGGACAAGACGGTGGCGGGCCAATCTAGTCCCGGGGTCGTGGGGACGACCCTATAGTCGTCGGACAAGTCGGCGGCTGGCAAACTTTGGTCCGTGGTCGTGGGGACGACCCTTTAGTCGTCGGATATGTCGGCGGCTGGCCAAAGTTGGCCCGTGGTCGTGGGGACAACCCTATAATCGTCGGACATGGCGGTGGCGGGCTAATCTAGTCCCGGGATCGTGGGGACGACCCTATTGTCGTCGGACATGGCGGTGGCGGGCCAATCTAGTCCCGGGATCGTGGGGACGACCCTATAGTCGTCGGACAAGTCGGCGGCTGCCCAATCTAGTCCCGGGATCGTAGGGACGACCCCATAGTCGTCGGACAAATCGGCGGCTGGCCAACTTTGGCCCGGGGTCGTGGGGACGAATCTATAGTCGTCGGACATGTCGGCGGCTGGCCAACTTTGGCCCGTGGCCGTGGGGACGACCTTATTGTCGTCGGACATGGCGGTGGCGGGCCAGTCTAGTCCCGGGTCGAGGGGGCGGCCCTATAGTCGTCGGAAATGTCGGCGGCTGGCCAATTTAGTCTCGGGGTCGTGGGGACGACCCTATAGTCGTCGGACATGTCGGCGATTGACCAACTTTGGTCCGTGGTCGTGGGGTCGATCCGATAGTCGTCGGACATGACGGCGGCTGGCCAACTTTGGCCCGTGGTCGTGGGGACGACTGTTTAGTCGTCGGACATGTCGGCGGCTGGCCAACCTAGACCCGGGGTCGTGGGGACGACCCTATTGTCGTCGGACATGACGGTGGCGGGCCAATCTAGTCTCGGGGTCGTGGGGACGACCCTATAGTCGTCGGACATGTCGGCGGCTGGCCAACTTTGGCCCGGGGTCGTGGGGACGACCCTATAGTCGTCGGACATGTCGGCGGCTGGCCAACTTTGGCCCGGGGTCGTGGGGACGACCCTATAGTCGTCGGATATGTCGGCGGCAGGCCAATCTAGACCCAGGGTCGTGGGGACGATCCTATTGTCGTCGGACATGACGGTGGCGGGCCAATCTAGTCCCGGGGTCGTAGGTACGACCCTATAGTCGTCGGACATGTCGGCGATTGTCCAATATTGGCCCGTGGTCGTGGGATCGACCCTATAGTCGTCGGACATGACGTTGGCGGGCCAATCTAGTCCCGGGGTCGTGGGGACGACCTTATAGTCGTCGTACATGTCGCCGGCTGGCCAACTTTGGCCCAGTGTCGTGGGGCGACTCTACATTCGTCGGCCATGTCGGCGGCTGGCCAACCTGGACCCGGGGTCGTGGGGACGACCCTATTGTCGTCGGACATGACGGTGGCGGGCCAATCTAGTCCCGGGGTCGTGGGGACGACCCTATCGTCGTCGCACATGTCGGCGGCTGGCCAACTTTGGCCCGTGGTCGTGGGGACGACTCAATAGTCGTCGGACATGTCGGCGGCTGGCCAGCTTTGGCCCGTGGTCGTGGGGACGATCCGATCGTCGTCGGACATGACGGTCTAGTGCCAATCTAGTCCCGGGGTCGTGGGGACGACCCTATAGTCGTCGGACATGTCGCCGGCTGGCCAACTTTGGCCCGGTGTCGTGGGGACGACTCTATATTCGTCGGACATGTCGGCGGCTGGCCGACCTGGACCCGGGGTCGTGGGGACGACCCTATTGTCGTCGGACATGACGGTGGCGGGCCAAACTAGCCCCGGGGTCATAGGGACGACCCTATAGTCGTCGGACATGTCGGCGATTGGCCAACTTTGGTCCGTGGTCGTTGGGTCGATCCGATAGTCGTCGGACATGACGGCGGCTGGCCAACTTTGGCCCGTGGTCGTGGGGACGACTGTTTAGTTGTCGGACATGTCGGCGGCTAGCCAACCTAGACCCGGGGTCGTGGGGACGACCCTATTGTCGTCGGACATGACGGTGGCTGGCCAATCTCGTCCCGGGGTCATAGGGACGACCCTATAGTCGTCGGACATGTCGGCGATTGGCCAACTTTGGCCCGTGGTCGTGGGGTCGATCCGATAGTCGTCGGACATGACGGTGGCGGGCCAATCAAGTTCCGGGGTCGTGGTGACGACCCTATAGCCGTCGGACATGTCGGCGGCTGGCCAACTTTGGCCCGTGGTCGTGGGGACGACTGTTTAGTCGTCGGACATGTCGGCGGCTGGCCAATCTAGACCCAGGGTCGTGGGGACGACCCTATTGTCGTCGGACATGACGGTGGCGGGGCAATCTAGTCCCGGGGTCGTAGGTACGACCCTATAGTCATCGGACATGTCGGCGATTGGCCAACTTTGGCCCGCGGTCGGCGGGACGACCCTATAGTCGTCGGACATGTCGGCGGCTGTCCAACTTTGGCCCGGTGTCTTGGGGACGACTTTATAGTCGTCGGACATGTCGGCTGCAGGCCACCCTTGTCCCGGGGTCGTGGGGACGACCCAATAGTCGTCGGACATGTCGGCGATTCGCCAACTTTGGCCCGTGGTCGTGGGGTCGATCCGATAGTCGTTGGACATGACGGTGGCGGGCCAATCTAGTCCCGGGGTCGTGGTGACGACCCTATAGCCGTCGGACATGTCGGCGGCTGGCCAACTTTGGCCCGTGGTTGTGGGGACGACCGTATAGTCGTCGGACATGTCGGCGGCTGGCCAACTTTGGCCCGGTGTCGTGGGGACGACTCTATAGTCGTCGGAAATGTCGGTGGCGGGCCAATCTAGTCCCGGGGACGTGGGGACGACCCTATAGTCGTCGGACATGTCGGCGGCTGGCCAACTTTGGCCCGGTGTCGTGGGGACGACTCTATAGTCGTCGGAAATGTCGGTGGCGGGCCAATCTAGTCTCGCGGTCGTGGGGACGACCCTATAATCGTCGGACATGACGGTGGCGGGCCAACCTAGTTCCGGGGTCGTGGGGACGACCCTATAGTCGTCGGACAAGTCGGCAGCTTGCCAACTTTGGCACGGAGTCGTGGGGACGACCCTACAGTCGTCGGACAACTCGGCGGCGAGCCAATCTAGTCCCGCGGTCGTGGGCACGACCCTATAGTCGTCGGACAACTCAGCGGCTGGCCAACATTGGCCCGTGGTAGTGGGGACGACCCTATAGTCGTCGGACATATCAGCGGCTGACCAACTTTGGCCCGGGGTCGTGGGGACGACCCTATAGTCGTCGGACAAGTCGGCGGCGGGCCAACCTAGTCCCGGGGTCGTGGGGACGACCCTATAATCGTCGGACAAGCCGGCGGCTGGCCAACTTTGGCCCGTGGTCGCGTGGACGACCCTATAGTCTTCGGATATGTCGGCGGCTGGCCAACTTTGACCAGTGGTCGTGGGGACGACCCTATAGTCGTCGGACATGACAGTGGCGGGCCAATCTAGGCCCGGGTCGGGGGGACGACCCTGTAGTCGTCGGATATGCCGGCGGCTGGCCAAGTTTGGCCCGTGGTCGTGGGGAGGACCCTATACTCGTCGGACAAGTCGGCGGCTGGCCAAATTTGGCCCGTGGTCGTGGGGACGACCCTATAGTCAATGCACTCTAGCGGCTCTATGACAACGAGACGCTGTTTTGATTTGTCTGTGCCGCACCAACGTTCTTATAAATTCACTGCGTCCTTCTCCTACATATCTTCCTATTATTATAACTCCATTCCTGCTAATATACGGTCCCTATCATCGTTTGCTTCATTTAAACTTAGTGCTCGATCTTTCATCCTCTCGCGGTTTCCTATGTAATCGGCTTATTCTTATTCTTGTCTTATTCATAATTTATTTTATCTTATTTTATTGTATTTTAGGTTAGGTTAGGTTGTAGAGCAGCAGTTAATGCTGAACCTCGCCTATTCGCCATTGTAATTTTAGTTGTAATGGTGAATAAAGACATTTAATAATAATAATAATAATAATAATAATAATAGTCGTCGGACATGACGGTGTCGGGCCAATCTAGTCCCGGGGTCGTGGGGACGACCCTATAGTCGTCGGACAAGTCGGCAGCTTGCCAACTTTGGCACGGAGTCGTGGGGACGACCCTACAGTCTTCGGACAAATCGGCGGCTGGCCAACTTTGGCCCGGGGTCGTGGGGACGACGCTATTGTCGTCGGACAAGTCGGCGGTGAGCCAACCTAGTCCAGGGGTCGTGGGGACGACCCTATAGTCGTCGGACATGTCGGCGGCTTGCCAACTTTGGCCCGGGGTCGTGGGCACGACCCTATAGTCGTCGGACATGTTGCCGGCTGCTCAACCTAGTCCCGGGTCGTGGGGACGACCTTATAGTCGTCGGATTTGACGGTGGCGGGCCAATCTAGTCCCGGGGTCGTGGGGACGACCCAATAGTCGTCGGACAAGTCGGCGGCTGGCCAACTTTTGCCCGGGGTCGTGGGGACGACCCTATAGTCGTCGGACATGGCGGTGGCGGGCCAATCTAGTCCCGGGGTCGTGGGGACGACCCTATAATCGTCGGACAAGTCGGCAGCTTGCCAACTTTGGCCCGGGGTCGTGGGGACGACCCTATAATCGTCGGATATGACGGTCGCGGGCCAATCTAGTCCCGGGGTCGTGGGGACGACCCTATAATCGTTGGACATGACGGTGGCGGGCCAATCTAGTCCCGGGGTCGTGGGGACGACCCTATAGTCGTCGGACAAGACGGCGGCTGGACATCATTGGCCCGGGGTCGTGGGGACGACCCTATAGTCGTCGGACAAGACGGCGGCTGGACATCTTTGGCCCGGGGTCGTGGGGACGACCCTATAGTCGTCGGACATGTTGGCGACTTGTCAGCCTAGTCCCAGGGTCGTGGGTACGACCCTATAGTCGTCGGACAAGTCGGCGGCGGGCCAACCTTGGCCCGGGGTCGTGGGGACGATCCAATAATAGTCGGACATGTCGGCGGCTGGCCAACTTTGGCCCGTGGTGGTGGGGACGACCCTATAGTCGTTGGACATGACGGTGGCGGGCCAATCTAGTCCCGGGGTCGTGGGGACGACCCTATAGGCGTCGGACAACACGGCGGCTGGACATCTTTGGCCCGGGGTCGTGGGGACGACCCTATAGTCGCCGGACATGTCGGCGGCTGGCCAACTTTGGCCCGGGGTCGTGGGGACGACCCTATAGTCGTCGGACATGTCGGCGGCTGGCCAACCGAGTCCCGAGGTCGTCGGACTTGACGGTGGCGGGCCAATCTAGTCCCGGGGTCGTGGGGACGACCCTACAGTCGTCGGACTTGACGGTGGCGGGCCAAGCTTGTCCCGGGGTCGTGGGGACGACCCTATAATCGTCGGACATGACGGTGGCGGGCCAATCTAGTCCTGGGGTCGTGGGGACGACCCTATAATCGTTGGACAAGTCGGCGGCGGGCCAAGCTTGTCCCGGGGTCGTGGGGACGACCCTATAATCGTCGGACATGACGATGGCGGGCCAATCTAGTCCCGGGGTCATGGGGCCGACCCTATAGTCGTCGGACAAGTCGGCGGCGGGCCAAGCTTGTCCCGGGGTCGTGGGGACGACCCTATAATCGTCGGACATGACGGTGGCGGGCCAATCTAGTCCCGGGGTCGTGGGGCCGACCCTATAGTCGTCGGACGTTTCGGCGGCTTGCCAACTTTGGCCGTCGTCGGACATGTTGGCGGCTTGTCAACCTAGTCCCGGGGTTGTGGGGACGACCCTATAGTCGTTGGATATGACGGTGGCGGGCCAATCTAGTCCCGGGGTCGTAGGAACGACCCTATAGTCGTCGGACATGTCGGCGGCTTGCCAACTTTGGCCCGGGGTCGTGGGGACGACCCTATACTCGTCGGACATGTCGGCGGCTGGCCAACCTAGTCCCGAGGTCGTGGGGACGACCGTATAGTCGTCGGACATGTCGGCGGCTGGCCAACCTAGCCCCGAGGTCGTGGTAGCGACCCTACAGTCGTCGGACATTTCGGCGGCTTGCCAACTTTGGCCCGGGGTCGTGGGGACGACCCTATAGTCGTCGGACATGTCGGCGGCTGGCTAACATTGGCTCGTGGTCGTGGGGACGACCCAATTATCGTTGGACATATCGGCGGCTGGCCAACTTTGGCCCATGGTCGTGGGGACGACCCTATAGTCGTTGGACATGACGGTGGCGGGCCAATCTAGTCCCGGGGTCGTAGGGACGACCCTATAGTCGTCGGACATGTCGGCGATTGGCCAACATTGGCCCGGGGTCGTGGGGACGACCCTATAGTCGTCGGAGAAGACGGCGGCTGGACATCTTTGGCCCGGGGTCGTGGGGACGACCCTATAGTCGTCGGACATTTCGGGGGCATGCCACCGTTGGCCCGGGGTCGTGGGGACGACCCTATAGTCGTCGGACATGTCGGCGGCTGGCCAACCTAGTCCCGAGGTCGTGGGGACGACCGTATAGTCGTCGGACATGTCGGCGGCTGGCCAACCTAGCCCCGGGGTCGTGGGGGCGACCCTACAGTCGTCGGACATTTCGGCGGCTTGCCAACTTTGGCCCGGGGCCGTGGGGACGACCCTATAGTCGTCGGACATGTCGGCGATTGGCCAACATTGGCCCGGGGTCGTGGGGACGACCCTATAGTCGTCGGAGAAGACGGCGGCTGGACATCTTTGGCCCGCGGTCCTGGGGACGACCCTATAGTCGTCGGACATTTCGGCGGCATGCCATCTTTGGCCCGGGGTCGCACATGTTGGCGGCTTGTCAACCTAGTCCCGGGGTCGTAGGCACGATCCAATAGTCGTCGGACATGTCGCCGGCTGGCCAACTTTGGCCCGTGGTTGTGGGGACGACCCTATAGTCGTTGGACATGACGGTGGCGGGCCAATCTAGTCCCGGGGTCGTGGGGACGACCCTATAGTCGTCGGACATGTCGGCGATTGGCCGACATTGGCCCGGGGTCGTGGGGACGACCCTATAGTCGTCGGAGAAGACGGCGGCTGGACATCTTTGGCCCGGGGTCGTGGGGACGACCCTATAGTCGTCGGACATGTCGGCGGCTGGCTAACATTGGCCCGTGGTCGTGGGGACGACCCAATTATCGTTGGACATATCGGCGGCTGGCCAACTTTGGCCCATGGTCGTGGGGACGACCCTATAGTCGTTGGACATGACGGTGGCGGGCCAATCTAGTCCCGGGGTCGTAGGGACGACCCTATAGTCGTCGGACATGTCGGCGATTGGCCAACATTGGCCCGGGGTCGTGGGGACGACCCTATAGTCGTCGCAGAAGACGGCGGCTGGACATCTTTGGCCCGGGGTCGTGGGGACGACCCTATAGTCGTCGGACATTTCGGGGGCATGCCACCTTTGGCCCGGGGTCGTGGGGACGACCCTATAGTCGTCGGACATGTCGGCGGCTGGCCAACCTAGTCCCGAGGTCGTGGGGACGACCGTATAGTCGTCGGACATGTCGGCGGCTGGCCAACCTAGCCCCGGGGTCGTGGGGGCGACCCAACAGTCGTCGGACATTTCGGCGGCTTGCCAACTTTGGCCCGGGGCCGTGGGGACGACCCTATAGTCGTCGGACATGTCGGCGATTGGCCAACATTGGCCCGGGGTCGTGGGGACGACCCTATAGTCGTCGGAGAAGACGGCGGCTGGACATCTTTGGCCCGCGGTCCTGGGGACGACCCTATAGTCGTCGGACATTTCGGCGGCATGCCATCTTTGGCCCGGGGTCGTGGGGACGACCCTATAGTCGTCGCACATGTTGGCGGCTTGTCAACCTAGTCCCAGGGTCGTAGGCACGATCCAATAGTCGTCGGACATGTCGCCGGCTGGCCAACTTTGGCCCGTGGTTGTGGGGACGACCCTATAGTCGTTGGACATGACGGTGGCGGGCCAATCTAGTCCCGGGGTCGTGGGGACGACCCTACAGTCGTCGGACAAGACGGCGGCTGGACATCATTGGCCCGGGGTCGTGGGGACGACCCTATAGTCGTCGGACATGACGGCGATTGGCCGACATTGGCCCGGGGTCGTGGGGACGACCCTATAGTCGTCGGAGAAGACGGCGGCTGGACATCTTTGGCCCGGGGTCGTGGGGACGACCCTATAGTCGTCGGACATTTCGGGGGCATGCCACCTTTGGCCCGGGGTCGTGGGGACGACCCTATAGTCGTCGGACATGTCGGCGGCTGGCCAACCTAGTCCCGAGGTCGTGGGGACGACCGTATAGTCGTCGGACATGTCGGCGGCTGGCCAACCTAGCCCCGGGGTCGTGGGGGCGACCCTACAGTCGTCGGACATTTCGGCGGCTTGCCAACTTTGGCCCGGGGCCGTGGGAACGACCCTATAGTCGTCGGACATGTCGGCGATTGGCCAACATTGGCCCGGGGTCGTGGGGACGACCCTATAGTCGTCGGAGAAGACGGCGGCTGGACATATTTGGCCCGCGGTCCTGGGGACGACCCTATAGTCGTCGGACATTTCGGCGGCATGCCATCTTTGGCCCGGGGTCGTGGGGACGACCCTATAGTCGTCGCACATGTTGGCGGCTTGTCAACCTAGTCCCGGGGTCGTAGGCACGATCCAATAGTCGTCGGACATGTCGGCGGCTGGCCAACTTTGGCCCGTGGTTGTGGGGACGACCCTATAGTCGTTGGACATGTCGGCGGCTGGCCAACCTAGTCCCGAGGTCGTGGGGACGACCCTATAGTCGTCGGACTTGACGGTGGCGGGCCAATCTAGTCCCGGGGTCGTGGGGACGACCCTACAGTCGTCGGACTTGACGGTGGCGGGCCAATCTAGTCCCGGGGTCGTGGGGACGACCCTATAGTCGTTGGACATGACGGTGGCGGGCCAATCTAGTCCCGGGGTCGTAGGGACGACCCTATAGTCGTCGGACATGTCGGCGATTGGCCAACATTGGCCCGGGGTCGTGGGGACGAGCCTATAGTCGTCGGACATGTCGGCGGCTGGCCAACCTAGTCCCGAGGTCGTGGGGACGACCCTATAATCGTCGGACTTGACGGTGGCGGGCCAATCTAGTCCCGGGGTCCGTGGGGACCACCCTATAGTCGTCGGAAATGTCGGTGGCTGTCCAACTTTGGCCCGTGGTCGTGAAGACGACCTTATAGTCGTCGGACAAGACGGTGGCGGGCCAACCTAGACCCGGGGTCGTGGGGACGACCCTATAGTCCTCGAACAAGTCGGCGGCTGGCCAACTTTGGCCCGTGGTCGTGGGAACGACCCTATAGTCGTCGGACAAGTCGGCGGCTGGCCAAATATGGCCCGTGGTCGTGGGGACGACCCTATATTCGTCGGAAATGTCGGCGGCGAGCCAACCTAGTCCCGGCGTCGTGGGGACGACCCTATAATGTTCGGACAAGTCGGCAGCTGGCCAAATTTGGCCCGTGGTCGAGAGGACGACCCTATAGTCGTCGGAAATGTCGGCGGCTGGCCAACTTTGGCCCGTGGTCGTGAAGACGACCTTATAGTCGTCGGACAAGACGGTGGCGGGCCAATCTAGTCCCGGGGTCGTGGGGACGACCCTATAGTCGTCGGACATGACGGTGTCGGGCCAATCTAGTCCCGGGATCGTGGGGACGACCCTATAGTCGTCGGACATGTTGGCGCCTGGCCAGCTTTGGCCCATGGTCGTGGGGACGATCCGATAGTCGTCGGACGTGACGGTGGCTAGCCAACCTAGTCCCGGCGTCGTGGGGACGACCCTATAATGTTCGGACAAGTCGGCAGCTGGCCAAATTTGGCCCGTGGTCGAGAGGACGACCCTATAGTCGTCGGATATGTCGGCGGCTGGCCAACTTTGACCCGTGGTCGTGGGGACGACCCTATAATCGTCGGATATGACGGTCGCGGGCCAATCTAGTCCCGGGGTCGTGGGGACGACCCTATAGTCGTCGGACATGTCGGCGGCTGGCCAACTTTGGCCCGGGGTCGTGGGGACGACCCTATAGACGTCGGACATGTCGGCGGCTGGCCAACTTTGGCCCGTGGTTGTGGGGACGACCCTATAATCGTTGGACATGACGGTGGCGGGCCAATCTAGTCCCGGGGTCGTGGGGACGACCCTATAGTCGTCGGACAAGACGGCGGCTGGACATCATTGGCCCGGGGTCGTGGGGACGACCCTATAGTCGTCGGACAAGACGGCGGCTGGACATCTTTGGCCCGGGGTCGTGGGGACGACCCTATAGTCGTCGGACATGTTGGCGACTTGTCAGCCTAGTACCAGGGTCGTGGGTACGACCCTATAGTCGTCGGACAAGTCGGCGGCGGGCCAACCTTGGCCCGGGGTCGTGGGGACGATCCAATAATAGTCGGACATGTCGGCGGCTGGCCAACATTGGCCCGGGGTCGTGGGGACGACCCTATAGTCATCGGACATGTCGGCGGCTGGCCAACCTAGTCCCGAGGTCGTGGGGACGACCCTATAGTCGTCGGACATGTCGGCGGCTGGCTAACATTGGCCCGTGGTCGTGGGGACGACCCAATTATCGTTGGACATATCGGCGGCTGGCCAACTTTGGCCCATGGTCGTGGGGACGACCCTATAGTCGTTGGACATGACGGTGGCGGGCCAATCTAGTCCCGGGGTCGTAGGGACGACCCTATAGTCGTCGGACATGTCGGCGATTGGCCAACATTGGCCCGGGGTCGTGGGGACCACCCTATAGTCGTCGCAGAAGACGGCGGCTGGACATCTTTGGCCCGGGGTCGTGGGGACGACCCTATAGTCGTCGGACATTTCGGGGGCATGCCACCTTTGGCCCGGGGTCGTGGGGACGACCCTATAGTCGTCGGACATGTCGGCGGCTGGCCAACCTAGTCCCGAGGTCGTGGGGACGACCGTATAGTCGTCGGACATGTCGGCGGCTGGCCAACCTAGCCCCGTGGTCGTGGGGGCGACCCTACAGTCGTCGGACATTTCGGCGGCTTGCCAACTTTGGCCCGGGGCCGTGGGGACGACCCTATAGTCGTCGGACATGTCGGCGATTGGCCAACATTGGCCCGGGGTCGTGGGGACGACCCTATAGTCGTCGGAGAAGACGGCGGCTGGACATCTTTGGCCCGCGGTCCTGGGGACGACCCTATAGTCGTCGGACATTTCGGCGGCATGCCATCTTTGGCCCGGGGTCGTGGGGACGACCCTATAGTCGTCGCACATGTTGGCGGCTTGTCAACCTAGTCCCAGGGTCGTAGGCACGATCCAATAGTCGTCGGACATGTCGCCGGCTGGCCAACTTTGGCCCGTGGTTGTGGGGACGACCCTATAGTCGTTGGACATGACGGTGGCGGGCCAATCTAGTCCCGGGGTCGTGGGGACGACCCTACAGTCGTCGGACAAGACGGCGGCTGGACATCATTGGCCCGGGGTCGTGGGGACGACCCTATAGTCGTCGGACATGACGGCGATTGGCCGACATTGGCCCGGGGTCGTGGGGACGACCCTATAGTCGTCGGAGAAGACGGCGGCTGGACATCTTTGGCCCGGGGTCGTGGGGACGACCCTATAGTCGTCGGACATTTCGGGGGCATGCCACCTTTGGCCCGGGGTCGTGGGGACGACCCTATAGTCGTCGGACATGTCGGCGGCTGGCCAACCTAGTCCCGAGGTCGTGGGGACGACCGTATAGTCGTCGGACATGTCGGCGGCTGGCCAACCTAGCCCCGGGGTCGTGGGGGCGACCCTACAGTCGTCGGACATTTCGGCGGCTTGCCAACTTTGGCCCGGGGCCGTGGGAACGACCCTATAGTCGTCGGACATGTCGGCGATTGGCCAACATTGGCCCGGGGTCGTGGGGACGACCCTATAGTCGTCGGAGAAGACGGCGGCTGGACATCTTTGGCCCGCGGTCCTGGGGACGACCCTATAGTCGTCGGACATTTCGGCGGCATGCCATCTTTGGCCCGGGGTCGTGGGGACGACCCTATAGTCGTCGCACATGTTGGCGGCTTGTCAACCTAGTCCCGGGGTCGTAGGCACGATCCAATAGTCGTCGGACATGTCGGCGGCTGGCCAACTTTGGCCCGTGGTTGTGGGGACGACCCTATAGTCGTTGGACATGTCGGCGGCTGGCCAACCTAGTCCCGAGGTCGTGGGGACGACCCTATAGTCGTCGGACTTGACGGTGGCGGGCCAATCTAGTCCCGGGGTCGTGGGGACGACCCTACAGTCGTCGGACTTGACGGTGGCGGGCCAATCTAGTCCCGGGGTCGTGGGGACGACCCTATAGTCGTTGGACATGACGGTGGCGGGCCAATCTAGTCCCGGGGTCGTAGGGACGACCCTATAGTCGTCGGACATGTCGGCGATTGGCCAACATTGGCCCGGGGTCGTGGGGACGAGCCTATAGTCGTCGGACATGTCGGCGGCTGGCCAACCTAGTCCCGAGGTCGTGGGGACGACCCTATAATCGTCGGACTTGACGGTGGCGGGCCAATCTAGTCCCGGGGTCCGTGGGGACCACCCTATAGTCGTCGGAAATGTCGGTGGCTGTCCAACTTTGGCCCGTGGTCGTGAAGACGACCTTATAGTCGTCGGACAAGACGGTGGCGGGCCAACCTAGACCCGGGGTCGTGGGGACGACCCTATAGTCCTCGAACAAGTCGGCGGCTGGCCAACTTTGGCCCGTGGTCGTGGGAACGACCCTATAGTCGTCGGACAAGTCGGCGGCTGGCCAAATATGGCCCGTGGTCGTGGGGACGACCCTATATTCGTCGGAAATGTCGGCGGCGAGCCAACCTAGTCCCGGCGTCGTGGGGACGACCCTATAATGTTCGGACAAGTCGGCAGCTGGCCAAATTTGGCCCGTGGTCGAGAGGACGACCCTATAGTCGTCGGAAATGTCGGCGGCTGGCCAACTTTGGCCCGTGGTCGTGAAGACGACCTTATAGTCGTCGGACAAGACGGTGGCGGGCCAATCTAGTCCCGGGGTCGTGGGGACGACCCTATAGTCGTCGGACATGACGGTGTCGGGCCAATCTAGTCCCGGGATCGTGGGGACGACCCTATAGTCGTCGGACATGTTGGCGCCTGGCCAGCTTTGGCCCATGGTCGTGGGGACGATCCGATAGTCGTCGGACGTGACGGTGGCTAGCCAATCTAGTCCCGGGCTCGTGGGGACGACCCTATAGTCGTCGGACATGTCGGTGGCGGGCCAATCTAGTCCCGGGGTCGTGGGGACGACCCTACAGTCGTCGGACTTGACGGTGGCGGGCCAATCTAGTCCCGGGGTCGTGGGGACGACCCTATAGTCGTTGGACATGACGGTGGCGGGCCAATCTAGTCCCGGGGTCGTAGGGACGACCCTATAGTCGTCGGACATGTCGGCGATTGGCCAACATTGGCCCGGGGTCGTGGGGACGAGCCTATAGTCGTCGGACATGTCGGCGGCTGGCCAACCTAGTCCCGAGGTCGTGGGGACGACCCTATAATCGTCGGACTTGACGGTGGCGGGCCAATCTAGTCCCGGGGTCCGTGGGGACCACCCTATAGTCGTCGGAAATGTCGGTGGCTGTCCAACTTTGGCCCGGGGGTCGTGGGGACGACCCTATAGTCGTCGGACATGTCGGCGGCGAGCCAACATTGACCCGGGGTCGTGGGGACGACTCTATAGTCGTCGGACATGTCGGCGGCTGGCCAAATATGACCCGGGGACGTGGGGACGACCCTATAGTCTTCGGACAAGTCGGCGGCTGGCCAAATTTGGCCCGGGGTCGTGGGGACGACCCTATAGTCGTCGGAGATGTCGGCGGCGAGCCAACCTAGTCCCGGCGTCGTGGGGACGACCCTATAATGTTCGGACAAGTCGGCAGCTGGCCAAATTTGGCCCGTGGTCGAGAGGACGACCCTATAGTCGTCGGAAATGTCGGCGGCTGGCCAACTTTGGCCCGTGGTCGTGAAGACGACCTTATAGTCGTCGGACAAGACGGTGGCGGGCCAATCTAGTCCCGGGGTCGTGGGGACGACCCTATAGTCGTCGGACATGACGGTGTCGGGCCAATCTAGTCCCGGGATCGTGGGGACGACCCTATAGTCGTCGGACATGTTGGCGCCTGGCCAGCTTTGGCCCATGGTCGTGGGGACGATCCGATAGTCGTCGGACGTGACGGTGGCTAGCCAATCTAGTCCCGGGCTCGTGGGGACGACCCTATAGTCGTCGGACATGTCGGTGGCGGGCCAATCTAGTCCCGGGGTCGTGGGGACGACCCTACAGTCGTCGGACTTGACGGTGGCGGGCCAATCTAGTCCCGGGGTCGTGGGGACGACCCTATAGTCGTTGGACATGACGGTGGCGGGCCAATCTAGTCCCGGGGTCGTAGGGACGACCCTATAGTCGTCGGACATGTCGGCGATTGGCCAACATTGGCCCGGGGTCGTGGGGACGAGCCTATAGTCGTCGGACATGTCGGCGGCTGGCCAACCTAGTCCCGAGGTCGTGGGGACGACCCTATAATCGTCGGACTTGACGGTGGCGGGCCAATCTAGTCCCGGGGTCCGTGGGGACCACCCTATAGTCGTCGGAAATGTCGGTGGCTGTCCAACTTTGGCCCGGGGGTCGTGGGGACGACCCTATAGTCGTCGGACATGTCGGCGGCGAGCCAACATTGACCCGGGGTCGTGGGGACGACTCTATAGTCGTCGGACATGTCGGCGGCTGGCCAAATATGACCCGGGGACGTGGGGACGACCCTATAGTCTTCGGACAAGTCGGCGGCTGGCCAAATTTGGCCCGGGGTCGTGGGGACGACCCTATAGTCGTCGGAGATGTCGGCGGCTGTCCTACTTTGGCCCGGTGTCTTGGGGACGACTCTATAGTCGTCGGACATGTCGGCGGCTGGCCAACCTAGACCCGGGGTCGTGGGGACGACCCTATAGTCCTCGAACATGTCGGCGGCTCGCCAACTTTGGCCCGTGGTCGTGGGAACCACCCTATAGTCGTCGGACAAGTCGGCGGCTGGCCAAATATGGCCCGTGGTCGTGGGGACGACCCTATAGTCGTCGGAAATGTCGGCGGCGAGCCAACCTAGTCCCGGCGTCGTGGGGACGACCCTATAATGTTCGGACAAGTCGGCAGCTGGCCAAATTTGGCCCGTGGTCGAGAGGACGACCCTATAGTCGTCGGAAATGTCGGCGGCTGGCCAACTTTGGCCCGTGGTCGTGAAGACGACCTTATAGTCGTCGGACAAGACGGTGGCGGCCCAATCTAGTCCCGGGGTCGTGGGGACGACCCTATAGTCGTCGGATATGTCGGCGGCTGGCCAACTTTGACCCGTGGTCGTGGGGACGACCCTATAATCGTCGGATATGACGGTCGCGGGCCAATCTAGTCCCGGGGTCGTGGGGACGACCCTATAGTCGTCGGACATGTCGGCGGCTGGCCAACTTTGGCCCGGGGTCGTGGGGACGACCCTATAGACGTCGGACATGTCGGCGGCTGGCCAACTTTGGCCCGTGGTTGTGGGGACGACCCTATAATCGTTGGACATGACGGTGGCGGGCCAATCTAGTCCCGGGGTCGTGGGGACGACCCTATAGTCGTCGGACATAACGGTGGCGGGCCAATCTAGTCCCGGGGTCGTGGGGACGACCCTATAGCCGTCAGACAAGTCGGCGGCGGGCCTACCTAGTCCCGGGGTCGTGGGGACGACCCTATAGTCGTCGGACAAGTCAGCGGCTGGCCTACATTGGCCCGTGGTCGTGGGGACGACCATATAGTCGTCGGACATGACGGTGGCGGGCCAGTCTAGTCCCGGGGTCGTGGGGACGACCCTATATTCGTTGGACATGTCAGCGGCTGGCCAACTTTGGCCCGGTGTCGTGGGGACGACTCTATTGTCGTCGGACATGTCGGCGGCTGGCCAACCTAGACCCGGGGTCGTGGGGACGACCCTACAGTCGTCGGACATGTCGGCGGCTGGCCAACCTAGTCCCGAGGTCGTCGGACTTGACGGTGGCGGGCCAATCTAGTCCCGGGGTCGTGGGGACGACCCTACAGTCGTCGGACTTGACGGTGGCGGGCCAAGCTTGTCCCGGGGTCGTGGGGACGACCCTATAATCGTCGGACATGACGGTGGCGGGCCAATCTAGTCCTGGGGTCGTGGGGACGACCTTATAATCGTTGGACAAGTCGGCGGCGGGCCAAGCTTGTCCCGGGGTCGTGGGGACGACCCTATAATCGTCGGACATGACGATGGCGGGCCAATCTAGTCCCGGGGTCGTGGGGCCGACCCTATAGTCGTCGGACAAGTCGGCGGCGGGCCAAGCTTGTCCCGGGGTCGTGGGGACGACCCTATAATCGTCGGACATGACGGTGGCGGGCCAATCTAGTCCCGGGGTCGTGGGGCCGACCCTATAGTCGTCGGACGTTTCGGCGGCTTGCAAACTTTGGCCGTCGTCGGACATGACGGTGGCGGGCCAATCTAGTCCCGGGGTCGTGGGGATGACCCTATAGTCGTCGGACATGTCGGCGGCTGGCCAACCTAGCCCCGGGGTCGTGGGGACGACCCTATTGTCGTCGGACATGACGGTGGCGGGCCAATCTAGTCTCGGGGTCGTGGGGACGACCCTATAGTCGTCGGACATGTCGGCGGCTGGCCAACTTTGGCCCGGGGTCGTGGGGACGACTCTATAGTCGTCGGAAATGTCGGCGGCTGGCCAACCTGGACTCGGGGTCGTGGGGACGACCCTATAGTCGTCGGACAAGACGGCGGCTGGACATCTTTGGCCCGGGGTCGTGGGGACGACACTATAGTCGTCGGAAATGTCGGCGGCTGGCCAACCTGGACCCGGGGTCGTGGGGACGACCCTATTGTCGTCGGACATGACGGTGGCGGGCCAATCTAGTCTCGGGGTCGTGGGGACGACCCTATAGTCGTCGGACATGTCGGCGGCTGGCCAACTTTGGCCCGGGGTCGTGGGGACGACCCTATATTCGTCGGACATGACGGTGGCGGGCCAATCTAGTCCCGGGGTCGTCGGGACGACCCTATAGTCGTCGGACATGTCGGCGGCTGGCCAACCTAGTCCCGGGGTCGTGGGGACGACCCTATAGTCGTCGGACATTTCGGCGGCTTGCGAACTTTGGCCCGGGGTCGTGGGGACGACCCTATAGTCGTCGGACATGTCGGCGGCTGGCCAACATTGGCCCGTGGTTGTGGGGACGACCCTATAGTCGTTGGACATGACGGTGGCGGGCCAATCTAGTCCCGGGGTCGTGGGGACGACCCTATAGTCGTCGGACAAGACGGCGGCTGGACATCTTTGGCCCGGGGTCGTGGGGACGACCCTATAGTCGTCGGACATGTTGGCGGCTTGTCAGCCTAGTCCCAGGGTCGTGGGTACGACCCTATAGTCGTCGGACAAGTCGGCGGCGGGCCAACCTTGTCCCGAGGTCGTGGGGACGACCCTATAATCGTCGGACAAGACGGCGGCTGGACATCTTTGGCCCGGGGTCGTGGGGACGACCCTATAGTCGTCGGACATGTTGGCGGCTTGTCAGCCTAGTCCCGGGGTCGTGGGTACGACCCTATAGTCGTCGGACAAGTCGGTGGCTGGCCAACCTAGACCCGGGGTCGTGGGGACGACCCTATTGTCGTCGGACATGACGGTGGCGGGCCAATCTAGTCCCGGGGTCGTGGGGACGACCCTATAGTCGTCGAACAATTCGGCGGCGGGCCAAGCTTGTCCCGGGGTCGTGGGGACGACCCTATAATCGTCGGACATGACGGTGGCGGGCCAATCTAGTCCCGGGGTCGTGGGGATGACCCTATAGTCGTCGGACATGTCTGCGGCTGGCCAACTTTGGCCCGGTGTCGTAGGGACGACACTATAGTCGTCGGAAATGTCGGCGGCTGGCCAACCTGGACCCGGGGTCGTGGGGACGACCCTATTGTCGTCGGACATGACGGTGGCGGGCCAATCTAGTCTCGGGGTCGTGGGGACGACCCTATAGTCGTCGGACATGTCGGCGGCTGGCCAACTTTGGCCCGGGGTCGTGGGGACGACTCTATAGTCGTCGGAAATGTCGGCGGCTGGCCAACCTGGACTCGGGGTCGTGGGGACGACCCTATAGTCGTCGGACAAGACGGCGGCTGGACATCTTTGGCCCGGGGTCGTGGGGACGACCCTATAGTCGTCGGACATGTTGGCGGCTTGTCAGCCTAGTCCCGGGGTCGTGGGGACGACCCTATAGTCGTCGGACATGTCGGCGGCTGGCCAACTTTGGCCCGGTGTCGTGGGGACGACTCTATAGTCGTCGGAAATGTCGGCGGCTGGCCAACCTGGACCCGGGGTCGTGGGGACGACCCTATTGTCGTCGGACATGACGGTGGCGGGCCAATCTAGTCTCGGGGTCGTGGGGACGACCCTATAGTCGTCGGACATGTCGGCGTGTGGCCAACTTTGGCCCGGGGTCGTGGGGACGACTCTATAGTCGTCGGAAATGTCGGCGGCTGGCCAACCTGTACTCGGGGTCGTGGGGACGACCCTATAGTCGTCGGACAAGACGGCGGCTGGACATCTTTGGCCCGGGGTCGTGGGGACGACCCTATAGTCGTCGGACATGTCGGCGGCTGGCCAACTTTGGCCCGGTGTCGTGGGGACGACTCTATAGTCGTCGGAAATGTCGGCGGCTGGCCAACCTGGACCCGGAATCGTGACGACGACCCTATAGTCGTCGGAGAAGACGGCGGCTGGACATCTTTGGCCCGGGGTCGTGGGGACGACCCTATAGTCGTCGGACATGACGGTGGCGGGCCAGTCTAGTCCCGGGGTCGTGGGGACGACCCTATATTCGTTGGACATGTCAGCGGCTGGCCAACTTTGGCCCGGTGTCGTGGGGACGACTCTATTGTCGTCGGACATGTCGGCGGCTGGCCAACCTAGACCCGGGGTCGTGGGGACGACCCTACAGTCGTCGGACATGTCGGCGGCTGGCCAACCTAGTCCCGAGGTCGTCGGACTTGACGGTGGCGGGCCAATCTAGTCCCGGGGTCGTGGGGACGACCCTACAGTCGTCGGACTTGACGGTGGCGGGCCAAGCTTGTCCCGGGGTCGTGGGGACGACCCTATAATCGTCGGACATGACGGTGGCGGGCCAATCTAGTCCTGGGGTCGTGGGGACGACCCTATAATCGTTGGACAAGTCGGCGGCGGGCCAAGCTTGTCCCGGGGTCGTGGGGACGACCCTATAATCGTCGGACATGACGATGGCGGGCCAATCTAGTCCCGGGGTCGTGGGGCCGACCCTATAGTCGTCGGACAAGTCGGCGGCGGGCCAAGCTTGTCCCGGGGTCGTGGGGACGACCCTATAATCGTCGGACATGACGGTGGCGGGCCAATCTAGTCCCGGGGTCGTGGGGCCGACCCTATAGTCGTCGGACGTTTCGGCGGCTTGCAAACTTTGGCCGTCGTCGGACATGACGGTGGCGGGCCAATCTAGTCCCGGGGTCGTGGGGATGACCCTATAGTCGTCGGACATGTCGGCGGCTGGCCAACCTAGCCCCGGGGTCGTGGGGACGACCCTATTGTCGTCGGACATGACGGTGGCGGGCCAATCTAGTCTCGGGGTCGTGGGGACGACCCTATAGTCGTCGGACATGTCGGCGGCTGGCCAACTTTGGCCCGGGGTCGTGGGGACGACTCTATAGTCGTCGGAAATGTCGGCGGCTGGCCAACCTGGACTCGGGGTCGTGGGGACGACCCTATAGTCGTCGGACAAGACGGCGGCTGGACATCTTTGGCCCGGGGTCGTGGGGACGACACTATAGTCGTCGGAAATGTCGGCGGCTGGCCAACCTGGACCCGGGGTCGTGGGGACGACCCTATTGTCGTCGGACATGACGGTGGCGGGCCAATCTAGTCTCGGGGTCGTGGGGACGACCCTATAGTCGTCGGACATGTCGGCGGCTGGCCAACTTTGGCCCGGGGTCGTGGGGACGACCCTATATTCGTCGGACATGACGGTGGCGGGCCAATCTAGTCCCGGGGTCGTCGGGACGACCCTATAGTCGTCGGACATGTCGGCGGCTGGCCAACCTAGTCCCGGGGTCGTGGGGACGACCCTATAGTCGTCGGACATTTCGGCGGCTTGCGAACTTTGGCCCGGGGTCGTGGGGACGACCCTATAGTCGTCGGACATGTCGGCGGCTGGCCAACATTGGCCCGTGGTTGTGGGGACGACCCTATAGTCGTTGGACATGACGGTGGCGGGCCAATCTAGTCCCGGGGTCGTGGGGACGACCCTATAGTCGTCGGACAAGACGGCGGCTGGACATCTTTGGCCCGGGGTCGTGGGGACGACCCTATAGTCGTCGGACATGTTGGCGGCTTGTCAGCCTAGTCCCAGGGTCGTGGGTACGACCCTATAGTCGTCGGACAAGTCGGCGGCGGGCCAACCTTGTCCCGAGGTCGTGGGGACGACCCTATAATCGTCGGACAAGACGGCGGCTGGACATCTTTGGCCCGGGGTCGTGGGGACGACCCTATAGTCGTCGGACATGTTGGCGGCTTGTCAGCCTAGTCCCGGGGTCGTGGGTACGACCCTATAGTCGTCGGACAAGTCGGCGGCTGGCCAACCTAGACCCGGGGTCGTGGGGACGACCCTATTGTCGTCGGACATGACGGTGGCGGGCCAATCTAGTCCCGGGGTCGTGGGGACGACCCTATAGTCGTCGAACAATTCGGCGGCGGGCCAAGCTTGTCCCGGGGTCGTGGGGACGACCCTATAATCGTCGGACATGACGGTGGCGGGCCAATCTAGTCCCGGGGTCGTGGGGATGACCCTATAGTCGTCGGACATGTCTGCGGCTGGCCAACTTTGGCCCGGTGTCGTAGGGACGACACTATAGTCGTCGGAAATGTCGGCGGCTGGCCAACCTGGACCCGGGGTCGTGGGGACGACCCTATTGTCGTCGGACATGACGGTGGCGGGCCAATCTAGTCTCGGGGTCGTGGGGACGACCCTATAGTCGTCGGACATGTCGGCGGCTGGCCAACTTTGGCCCGGGGTCGTGGGGACGACTCTATAGTCGTCGGAAATGTCGGCGGCTGGCCAACCTGGACTCGGGGTCGTGGGGACGACCCTATAGTCGTCGGACAAGACGGCGGCTGGACATCTTTGGCCCGGGGTCGTGGGGACGACCCTATAGTCGTCGGACATGTTGGCGGCTTGTCAGCCTAGTCCCGGGGTCGTGGGAACGACCCTATAGTCGTCGGACAAGTCGGCGGCTGGCCAAATATGGCCCGTGGTCGTGGGGACGACCCTATATTCGTCGGAAATGTCGGCGGCGAGCCAACCTAGTCCCGGCGTCGTGGGGACGACCCTATAATGTTCGGACAAGTCGGCAGCTGGCCAAATTTGGCCCGTGGTCGAGAGGACGACCCTATAGTCGTCGGAAATGTCGGCGGCTGGCCAACTTTGGCCCGTGGTCGTGAAGACGACCTTATAGTCGTCGGACAAGACGGTGGCGGGCCAATCTAGTCCCGGGGTCGTGGGGACGACCCTATAGTCGTCGGACATGACGGTGTCGGGCCAATCTAGTCCCGGGATCGTGGGGACGACCCTATAGTCGTCGGACATGTTGGCGCCTGGCCAGCTTTGGCCCATGGTCGTGGGGACGATCCGATAGTCGTCGGACGTGACGGTGGCTAGCCAATCTAGTCCCGGGCTCGTGGGGACGACCCTATAGTCGTCGGACATGTCGGTGGCGGGCCAATCTAGTCCCGGGGTCGTGGGGACGACCCTACAGTCGTCGGACTTGACGGTGGCGGGCCAATCTAGTCCCGGGGTCGTGGGGACGACCCTATAGTCGTTGGACATGACGGTGGCGGGCCAATCTAGTCCCGGGGTCGTAGGGACGACCCTATAGTCGTCGGACATGTCGGCGATTGGCCAACATTGGCCCGGGGTCGTGGGGACGAGCCTATAGTCGTCGGACATGTCGGCGGCTGGCCAACCTAGTCCCGAGGTCGTGGGGACGACCCTATAATCGTCGGACTTGACGGTGGCGGGCCAATCTAGTCCCGGGGTCCGTGGGGACCACCCTATAGTCGTCGGAAATGTCGGTGGCTGTCCAACTTTGGCCCGGGGGTCGTGGGGACGACCCTATAGTCGTCGGACATGTCGGCGGCGAGCCAACATTGACCCGGGGTCGTGGGGACGACTCTATAGTCGTCGGACATGTCGGCGGCTGGCCAAATATGACCCGGGGACGTGGGGACGACCCTATAGTCTTCGGACAAGTCGGCGGCTGGCCAAATTTGGCCCGGGGTCGTGGGGACGACCCTATAGTCGTCGGAGATGTCGGCGGCGAGCCAACCTAGTCCCGGCGTCGTGGGGACGACCCTATAATGTTCGGACAAGTCGGCAGCTGGCCAAATTTGGCCCGTGGTCGAGAGGACGACCCTATAGTCGTCGGAAATGTCGGCGGCTGGCCAACTTTGGCCCGTGGTCGTGAAGACGACCTTATAGTCGTCGGACAAGACGGTGGCGGGCCAATCTAGTCCCGGGGTCGTGGGGACGACCCTATAGTCGTCGGACATGACGGTGTCGGGCCAATCTAGTCCCGGGATCGTGGGGACGACCCTATAGTCGTCGGACATGTTGGCGCCTGGCCAGCTTTGGCCCATGGTCGTGGGGACGATCCGATAGTCGTCGGACGTGACGGTGGCTAGCCAATCTAGTCCCGGGCTCGTGGGGACGACCCTATAGTCGTCGGACATGTCGGTGGCGGGCCAATCTAGTCCCGGGGTCGTGGGGACGACCCTACAGTCGTCGGACTTGACGGTGGCGGGCCAATCTAGTCCCGGGGTCGTGGGGACGACCCTATAGTCGTTGGACATGACGGTGGCGGGCCAATCTAGTCCCGGGGTCGTAGGGACGACCCTATAGTCGTCGGACATGTCGGCGATTGGCCAACATTGGCCCGGGGTCGTGGGGACGAGCCTATAGTCGTCGGACATGTCGGCGGCTGGCCAACCTAGTCCCGAGGTCGTGGGGACGACCCTATAATCGTCGGACTTGACGGTGGCGGGCCAATCTAGTCCCGGGGTCCGTGGGGACCACCCTATAGTCGTCGGAAATGTCGGTGGCTGTCCAACTTTGGCCCGGGGGTCGTGGGGACGACCCTATAGTCGTCGGACATGTCGGCGGCGAGCCAACATTGACCCGGGGTCGTGGGGACGACTCTATAGTCGTCGGACATGTCGGCGGCTGGCCAAATATGACCCGGGGACGTGGGGACGACCCTATAGTCTTCGGACAAGTCGGCGGCTGGCCAAATTTGGCCCGGGGTCGTGGGGACGACCCTATAGTCGTCGGAGATGTCGGCGGCTGTCCTACTTTGGCCCGGTGTCTTGGGGACGACTCTATAGTCGTCGGACATGTCGGCGGCTGGCCAACCTAGACCCGGGGTCGTGGGGACGACCCTATAGTCCTCGAACATGTCGGCGGCTCGCCAACTTTGGCCCGTGGTCGTGGGAACCACCCTATAGTCGTCGGACAAGTCGGCGGCTGGCCAAATATGGCCCGTGGTCGTGGGGACGACCCTATAGTCGTCGGAAATGTCGGCGGCGAGCCAACCTAGTCCCGGCGTCGTGGGGACGACCCTATAATGTTCGGACAAGTCGGCAGCTGGCCAAATTTGGCCCGTGGTCGAGAGGACGACCCTATAGTCGTCGGAAATGTCGGCGGCTGGCCAACTTTGGCCCGTGGTCGTGAAGACGACCTTATAGTCGTCGGACAAGACGGTGGCGGCCCAATCTAGTCCCGGGGTCGTGGGGACGACCCTATAGTCGTCGGATATGTCGGCGGCTGGCCAACTTTGACCCGTGGTCGTGGGGACGACCCTATAATCGTCGGATATGACGGTCGCGGGCCAATCTAGTCCCGGGGTCGTGGGGACGACCCTATAGTCGTCGGACATGTCGGCGGCTGGCCAACTTTGGCCCGGGGTCGTGGGGACGACCCTATAGACGTCGGACATGTCGGCGGCTGGCCAACTTTGGCCCGTGGTTGTGGGGACGACCCTATAATCGTTGGACATGACGGTGGCGGGCCAATCTAGTCCCGGGGTCGTGGGGACGACCCTATAGTCGTCGGACATAACGGTGGCGGGCCAATCTAGTCCCGGGGTCGTGGGGACGACCCTATAGCCGTCAGACAAGTCGGCGGCGGGCCTACCTAGTCCCGGGGTCGTGGGGACGACCCTATAGTCGTCGGACAAGTCAGCGGCTGGCCTACATTGGCCCGTGGTCGTGGGGACGACCATATAGTCGTCGGACATGACGGTGGCGGGCCAGTCTAGTCCCGGGGTCGTGGGGACGACCCTATATTCGTTGGACATGTCAGCGGCTGGCCAACTTTGGCCCGGTGTCGTGGGGACGACTCTATTGTCGTCGGACATGTCGGCGGCTGGCCAACCTAGACCCGGGGTCGTGGGGACGACCCTACAGTCGTCGGACATGTCGGCGGCTGGCCAACCTAGTCCCGAGGTCGTCGGACTTGACGGTGGCGGGCCAATCTAGTCCCGGGGTCGTGGGGACGACCCTACAGTCGTCGGACTTGACGGTGGCGGGCCAAGCTTGTCCCGGGGTCGTGGGGACGACCCTATAATCGTCGGACATGACGGTGGCGGGCCAATCTAGTCCTGGGGTCGTGGGGACGACCCTATAATCGTTGGACAAGTCGGCGGCGGGCCAAGCTTGTCCCGGGGTCGTGGGGACGACCCTATAATCGTCGGACATGACGATGGCGGGCCAATCTAGTCCCGGGGTCGTGGGGCCGACCCTATAGTCGTCGGACAAGTCGGCGGCGGGCCAAGCTTGTCCCGGGGTCGTGGGGACGACCCTATAATCGTCGGACATGACGGTGGCGGGCCAATCTAGTCCCGGGGTCGTGGGGCCGACCCTATAGTCGTCGGACGTTTCGGCGGCTTGCAAACTTTGGCCGTCGTCGGACATGACGGTGGCGGGCCAATCTAGTCCCGGGGTCGTGGGGATGACCCTATAGTCGTCGGACATGTCGGCGGCTGGCCAACCTAGCCCCGGGGTCGTGGGGACGACCCTATTGTCGTCGGACATGACGGTGGCGGGCCAATCTAGTCTCGGGGTCGTGGGGACGACCCTATAGTCGTCGGACATGTCGGCGGCTGGCCAACTTTGGCCCGGGGTCGTGGGGACGACTCTATAGTCGTCGGAAATGTCGGCGGCTGGCCAACCTGGACTCGGGGTCGTGGGGACGACCCTATAGTCGTCGGACAAGACGGCGGCTGGACATCTTTGGCCCGGGGTCGTGGGGACGACACTATAGTCGTCGGAAATGTCGGCGGCTGGCCAACCTGGACCCGGGGTCGTGGGGACGACCCTATTGTCGTCGGACATGACGGTGGCGGGCCAATCTAGTCTCGGGGTCGTGGGGACGACCCTATAGTCGTCGGACATGTCGGCGGCTGGCCAACTTTGGCCCGGGGTCGTGGGGACGACCCTATATTCGTCGGACATGACGGTGGCGGGCCAATCTAGTCCCGGGGTCGTCGGGACGACCCTATAGTCGTCGGACATGTCGGCGGCTGGCCAACCTAGTCCCGGGGTCGTGGGGACGACCCTATAGTCGTCGGACATTTCGGCGGCTTGCGAACTTTGGCCCGGGGTCGTGGGGACGACCCTATAGTCGTCGGACATGTCGGCGGCTGGCCAACATTGGCCCGTGGTTGTGGGGACGACCCTATAGTCGTTGGACATGACGGTGGCGGGCCAATCTAGTCCCGGGGTCGTGGGGACGACCCTATAGTCGTCGGACAAGACGGCGGCTGGACATCTTTGGCCCGGGGTCGTGGGGACGACCCTATAGTCGTCGGACATGTTGGCGGCTTGTCAGCCTAGTCCCAGGGTCGTGGGTACGACCCTATAGTCGTCGGACAAGTCGGCGGCGGGCCAACCTTGTCCCGAGGTCGTGGGGACGACCCTATAATCGTCGGACAAGACGGCGGCTGGACATCTTTGGCCCGGGGTCGTGGGGACGACCCTATAGTCGTCGGACATGTTGGCGGCTTGTCAGCCTAGTCCCGGGGTCGTGGGTACGACCCTATAGTCGTCGGACAAGTCGGTGGCTGGCCAACCTAGACCCGGGGTCGTGGGGACGACCCTATTGTCGTCGGACATGACGGTGGCGGGCCAATCTAGTCCCGGGGTCGTGGGGACGACCCTATAGTCGTCGAACAATTCGGCGGCGGGCCAAGCTTGTCCCGGGGTCGTGGGGACGACCCTATAATCGTCGGACATGACGGTGGCGGGCCAATCTAGTCCCGGGGTCGTGGGGATGACCCTATAGTCGTCGGACATGTCTGCGGCTGGCCAACTTTGGCCCGGTGTCGTAGGGACGACACTATAGTCGTCGGAAATGTCGGCGGCTGGCCAACCTGGACCCGGGGTCGTGGGGACGACCCTATTGTCGTCGGACATGACGGTGGCGGGCCAATCTAGTCTCGGGGTCGTGGGGACGACCCTATAGTCGTCGGACATGTCGGCGGCTGGCCAACTTTGGCCCGGGGTCGTGGGGACGACTCTATAGTCGTCGGAAATGTCGGCGGCTGGCCAACCTGGACTCGGGGTCGTGGGGACGACCCTATAGTCGTCGGACAAGACGGCGGCTGGACATCTTTGGCCCGGGGTCGTGGGGACGACCCTATAGTCGTCGGACATGTTGGCGGCTTGTCAGCCTAGTCCCGGGGTCGTGGGGACGACCCTATAGTCGTCGGACATGTCGGCGGCTGGCCAACTTTGGCCCGGTGTCGTGGGGACGACTCTATAGTCGTCGGAAATGTCGGCGGCTGGCCAACCTGGACCCGGGGTCGTGGGGACGACCCTATTGTCGTCGGACATGACGGTGGCGGGCCAATCTAGTCTCGGGGTCGTGGGGACGACCCTATAGTCGTCGGACATGTCGGCGTGTGGCCAACTTTGGCCCGGGGTCGTGGGGACGACTCTATAGTCGTCGGAAATGTCGGCGGCTGGCCAACCTGTACTCGGGGTCGTGGGGACGACCCTATAGTCGTCGGACAAGACGGCGGCTGGACATCTTTGGCCCGGGGTCGTGGGGACGACCCTATAGTCGTCGGACATGTCGGCGGCTGGCCAACTTTGGCCCGGTGTCGTGGGGACGACTCTATAGTCGTCGGAAATGTCGGCGGCTGGCCAACCTGGACCCGGAATCGTGACGACGACCCTATAGTCGTCGGAGAAGACGGCGGCTGGACATCTTTGGCCCGGGGTCGTGGGGACGACCCTATAGTCGTCGGACATGACGGTGGCGGGCCAGTCTAGTCCCGGGGTCGTGGGGACGACCCTATATTCGTTGGACATGTCAGCGGCTGGCCAACTTTGGCCCGGTGTCGTGGGGACGACTCTATTGTCGTCGGACATGTCGGCGGCTGGCCAACCTAGACCCGGGGTCGTGGGGACGACCCTACAGTCGTCGGACATGTCGGCGGCTGGCCAACCTAGTCCCGAGGTCGTCGGACTTGACGGTGGCGGGCCAATCTAGTCCCGGGGTCGTGGGGACGACCCTACAGTCGTCGGACTTGACGGTGGCGGGCCAAGCTTGTCCCGGGGTCGTGGGGACGACCCTATAATCGTCGGACATGACGGTGGCGGGCCAATCTAGTCCTGGGGTCGTGGGGACGACCCTATAATCGTTGGACAAGTCGGCGGCGGGCCAAGCTTGTCCCGGGGTCGTGGGGACGACCCTATAATCGTCGGACATGACGATGGCGGGCCAATCTAGTCCCGGGGTCGTGGGGCCGACCCTATAGTCGTCGGACAAGTCGGCGGCGGGCCAAGCTTGTCCCGGGGTCGTGGGGACGACCCTATAATCGTCGGACATGACGGTGGCGGGCCAATCTAGTCCCGGGGTCGTGGGGCCGACCCTATAGTCGTCGGACGTTTCGGCGGCTTGCAAACTTTGGCCGTCGTCGGACATGACGGTGGCGGGCCAATCTAGTCCCGGGGTCGTGGGGATGACCCTATAGTCGTCGGACATGTCGGCGGCTGGCCAACCTAGCCCCGGGGTCGTGGGGACGACCCTATTGTCGTCGGACATGACGGTGGCGGGCCAATCTAGTCTCGGGGTCGTGGGGACGACCCTATAGTCGTCGGACATGTCGGCGGCTGGCCAACTTTGGCCCGGGGTCGTGGGGACGACTCTATAGTCGTCGGAAATGTCGGCGGCTGGCCAACCTGGACTCGGGGTCGTGGGGACGACCCTATAGTCGTCGGACAAGACGGCGGCTGGACATCTTTGGCCCGGGGTCGTGGGGACGACACTATAGTCGTCGGAAATGTCGGCGGCTGGCCAACCTGGACCCGGGGTCGTGGGGACGACCCTATTGTCGTCGGACATGACGGTGGCGGGCCAATCTAGTCTCGGGGTCGTGGGGACGACCCTATAGTCGTCGGACATGTCGGCGGCTGGCCAACTTTGGCCCGGGGTCGTGGGGACGACCCTATATTCGTCGGACATGACGGTGGCGGGCCAATCTAGTCCCGGGGTCGTCGGGACGACCCTATAGTCGTCGGACATGTCGGCGGCTGGCCAACCTAGTCCCGGGGTCGTGGGGACGACCCTATAGTCGTCGGACATTTCGGCGGCTTGCGAACTTTGGCCCGGGGTCGTGGGGACGACCCTATAGTCGTCGGACATGTCGGCGGCTGGCCAACATTGGCCCGTGGTTGTGGGGACGACCCTATAGTCGTTGGACATGACGGTGGCGGGCCAATCTAGTCCCGGGGTCGTGGGGACGACCCTATAGTCGTCGGACAAGACGGCGGCTGGACATCTTTGGCCCGGGGTCGTGGGGACGACCCTATAGTCGTCGGACATGTTGGCGGCTTGTCAGCCTAGTCCCAGGGTCGTGGGTACGACCCTATAGTCGTCGGACAAGTCGGCGGCGGGCCAACCTTGTCCCGAGGTCGTGGGGACGACCCTATAATCGTCGGACAAGACGGCGGCTGGACATCTTTGGCCCGGGGTCGTGGGGACGACCCTATAGTCGTCGGACATGTTGGCGGCTTGTCAGCCTAGTCCCGGGGTCGTGGGTACGACCCTATAGTCGTCGGACAAGTCGGCGGCTGGCCAACCTAGACCCGGGGTCGTGGGGACGACCCTATTGTCGTCGGACATGACGGTGGCGGGCCAATCTAGTCCCGGGGTCGTGGGGACGACCCTATAGTCGTCGAACAATTCGGCGGCGGGCCAAGCTTGTCCCGGGGTCGTGGGGACGACCCTATAATCGTCGGACATGACGGTGGCGGGCCAATCTAGTCCCGGGGTCGTGGGGATGACCCTATAGTCGTCGGACATGTCTGCGGCTGGCCAACTTTGGCCCGGTGTCGTAGGGACGACACTATAGTCGTCGGAAATGTCGGCGGCTGGCCAACCTGGACCCGGGGTCGTGGGGACGACCCTATTGTCGTCGGACATGACGGTGGCGGGCCAATCTAGTCTCGGGGTCGTGGGGACGACCCTATAGTCGTCGGACATGTCGGCGGCTGGCCAACTTTGGCCCGGGGTCGTGGGGACGACTCTATAGTCGTCGGAAATGTCGGCGGCTGGCCAACCTGGACTCGGGGTCGTGGGGACGACCCTATAGTCGTCGGACAAGACGGCGGCTGGACATCTTTGGCCCGGGGTCGTGGGGACGACCCTATAGTCGTCGGACATGTTGGCGGCTTGTCAGCCTAGTCCCGGGGTCGTGGGGACGACCCTATAGTCGTCGGACATGTCGGCGGCTGGCCAACTTTGGCCCGGTGTCGTGGGGACGACTCTATAGTCGTCGGAAATGTCGGCGGCTGGCCAACCTGGACCCGGGGTCGTGGGGACGACCCTATTGTCGTCGGACATGACGGTGGCGGGCCAATCTAGTCTCGGGGTCGTGGGGACGACCCTATAGTCGTCGGACATGTCGGCGTGTGGCCAACTTTGGCCCGGGGTCGTGGGGACGACTCTATAGTCGTCGGAAATGTCGGCGGCTGGCCAACCTGTACTCGGGGTCGTGGGGACGACCCTATAGTCGTCGGACAAGACGGCGGCTGGACATCTTTGGCCCGGGGTCGTGGGGACGACCCTATAGTCGTCGGACATGTCGGCGGCTGGCCAACTTTGGCCCGGTGTCGTGGGGACGACTCTATAGTCGTCGGAAATGTCGGCGGCTGGCCAACCTGGACCCGGAATCGTGACGACGACCCTATAGTCGTCGGAGAAGACGGCGGCTGGACATCTTTGGCCCGGGGTCGTGGGGACGACCCTATAGTCGTCGGACATGTTGGCGGCTTGTCAGCCTAGTCCCGGGGTCGTGGGTACGACCCTATAGTCGTCGGACAAGTCGGCGGCTGGCCAACCTAGACCCGGGGTCGTGGGGACGACCCTATAAACGTCGGACATTACGGTGGCGGGCCAATCTAGTCCCGGGGTCGTGGGGATGGCCCTATAGTCGTCGGACATGTCTGCGGCTGGCCAACTTTGGCCCGTTGTCGTAGGGACGACACTATAGTCGTCGGAAATGTCGGCGGCTGGCCAACCTGGACCCGGGGTCGTGGGGACGACCCTATTGTCGTCGGACATGACGGTGGCGGACCAATCTAGTCTCGGGGTCGTGGGGACGACCCTATAGTCGTCGGACATGTCGGCGGCTGGCAAACTTTGGCCCGGGGTCGTGGGGACGACTCTATAGTCGTCGGAAATGTCGGCGGCTGGCCAACCTGGACTCGGGGTCGTGGGGACGACCCTATAGTCGTCGGACAAGACGGCGGCTGGACATCTTTGGCCCGGGGTCGTGGGGACGACCCTATAGTCGTCGGACATGTTGGCGGCTTGTCAGCCTAGTCCCGGGGTCGTGGGGACGACCCTATAGTCGTCGGACATGTCGACGGCTGGCCAACCTGGACCCGGGGTCGTGGGGACGACCCTATTGTCGTCGGACATGACGGTGGCGGGCCAATCTAGTCTCGGGGTCGTGGGGACGACCCTATAGTCGTCGGACATGTCGGCGGCTGGCCAACTTTGGCCCGGGGTCGTGGGGACGACTCTATAGTCGTCGGAAATGTCGGCGGCTGGCCAACCTGGACCCGGGGTCGTGGGGACGACCCTATTGTCGTCGGACATGACGGTGGCGGGCGAATCTAGTCTCGGGGTCGTGGGGACGACCCTATAGTCGTCGGACATGTCGGCGTGTGGCCAACTTTGGCCCGGGGTCGTGGGGACGACTCTATAGTCGTCGGAAATGTCGGCGGCTGGCCAACCTGTACTCGGGGTCGTGGGGACGACCCTATAGTCGTCGGACAAGACGGCGGCTGGCCAACTTTGTCCCGGTGTCGTGGGGACGACTCTATAGTCGTCGGAAATGTCGGCGGCTGGCCAACCTGGACCCGGGGTCGTGGGGACGACCCTATAGTCGTCGGACTTGACGGTAGCGGGCCAATCTAGTCCCGAGGTCGTGGGGACGACCCTATAGTCTTCGGACATGACGGTAGCGGGCCAATCTAGACCCGAGGTCGTGGGGACGACCCTATAGTAGTCGGACATGTCGGCGGCTGTCCAACTTTGGCGCGGTGTCGTGGGAACGACTCTATAGTCGTCGGACATGTCGGCAGCTGGGCAACCTAGACCCGGGGTCGTGGGGACGACCCTATTGTCGTCGGACATGACGGTGGCGGGCCAATCTAGTCCCGGGTTCGTGGGGACGACCCTATAGTCGTCGGACAAGTCGGCGGCGGGCCAAGCTTGTCCCGGGGTCGTGGGGACGACCCTATATTCGTCGGACATGACGGTGGCGGGCCAATCTAGTCCCGGGGTCGTGGGGACGACCCTATAATCGTTGGACATGACGGTGGCGGGCCAATCTAGTCCCGGGGTCGTAGGGACGACCCTATAGTCGTCGGACATGTTGGCGATTGGCCAACATTGGCCCGGGGTCGTCGGGACGACCCTATAGTCGTCGGACATGTCGGCGGCTGGCCAACCTAGTCCCGGGGTCGTGGGGACGACCCTATAGTCGTCGGACATTTCGGCGGCTTGCGAACTTTGGCCCGGGGTCGTGGGGACGACCCTATATTCGTCGGACATGTCCGCGGCTGGCCAACTTTGGCCCGTGGTTGTGGGGACGACCCTATAGTCGTTGGACATGACGGTGGCGGGCCAATCTAGTCCCGGGGTCGTGGGGACGACCCTATAGTCGTCGGACAAGACAGCGGCTGGACATGTTTGGCCCGGGGTCGTGGGGACGACCCTATAGTCGTCGGACATGTTGGCGGCTTGTCAGCCTAGTCCCAGGGTCGTGGGTACGACCCTATAGTCGTCGGACAAGTCGGCGGCGGGCCAACCTTGTCCCGAGGTCGTGGGGACGACCCTATAATCGTCGGACATGTCGGCGGCTGGCCAACTTTGGCCCGGTGTCGTGGGGACGACTCTATAGTCGTCGGAAATGTCGGCGGCTGGCCAACCTGGACCCGGGGTCGTGGGGACGACCCTATTGTCGTCGGACATGACGGTGGCGGGCCAATCTAGTCTCGCGGTCGTGGGGACGACCCTATAATCGTCGGACAAGTCGGCGGCTGGCCAACCAAGACCCGGGGTCGTGGGGACGACCCTATTGTCGTCGGACATGACGGTGGCGGGCCAATCTAGTCTCTGGGTCGTGGGGACGACCCTATAGTCGTCGGACATGTCGGCGGCTGGCCAACTTTGGCCCGGGGTCGTGGGGACGACTCTATAGTCGTCGGAAATGTCGGCGGCTGGCCAACCTGGACTCGGGGTCGTGGGGACGACCCTATTGTCGTCGGACATGACGGTGGCGGGCCAATCTAGTCTCGCGGTCGTGGGGACGACCCTATAATCGTCGGACAAGTCGGCGGCTGGCCAACCTAGACCCGGGGTCGTGGGGACGACCCTATTGTCGTCGGACATGACGGTGGCGGGCCAATCTAGTCTCGGGGTCGTGGGGACGACCCTATAGTCGTCGGACATGTCGGCGGCTGGCCAACTTTGGCCCGGGGTCGTGGGGACGACTCTATAGTCGTCGGAAATGTCGGCGGCTGGCCAACCTGGACTCGGGGTCGTGGGGACGACCCTATAGTCGTCGGACAAGACGGCGGCTGGACATCTTTGGCCCGGGGTCGTGGGGACGACCCTATAGTCGTCGGACATGTTGGCGGCTTGTCAGCCTAGTCCCGGGGTCGTGGGGACGACCCTATAGTCGTCGGACATGTCGGCGGCTGGCCAACCTGGACCCGGGGTCGTGGGGACGACCCTATTGTCGTCGGACCTGACGGTGACGGGCCAGTCTAGTCCCGGGTCGTGGGGACGACCCTATAGTCGTCGGACATGTCGCCGGCTGGCCAACTTTGGCCCGTGGTCGTGGGGACGACCCTATAGTCGTCGGACATAACGGTGGCGGGCCAATCTAGTCCCGGGGTCGTGGGGACGACCCTATAGTCGTCGGACAAGTCGGGGGCGGGCCTACCTAGTCCCGGGGTCGTGGGGACGACCCTATAGTCGTCGGATAAGTCGGCAGCTTGCCAACTTTGGCCCGGGGTCGTGGGAACGACCCTATAGTCGTCGGACAAGTCGGGGGCGAGCCCATCTAGTCCGGGGGTCGTGGGGACGACCCTATAGTCGTCGGACAAGTCGGCGGCCGGCCAACCTAGTCCGGGGGTCGTGGGGACGACCCTATAGTCGTCGGACATGACGGTGGCGGGCCAATCTAGTCCCGGGGTCGTGGGGACGACCCTATAGTCGTCGGACTTGACGGTGGCGGGCCAATCTAGTCCCGGGGTCGGGGGGGACGACCCTATAGTCGTCGGACTTGACGGTGGCGGGCCAACTTTGGCCCGTGGTCGTAAAGACGAACCTATTGTCGTCGGACAAGACGGTGGCGGGCCAATCTAGTCCCGGCTTCGTGGGGACGACCCTATACTCGTCGGACAAGTCGGCGGCTGGCCAACTTTTGCCCGGGGTCGTGGGGACGACAATATAGTGGTCGGACTAGTCGGCGGCTGGCCAACCTAGTCCCGGGTCCGTGGGGACGACCCTATAGTCCTCGGACATGTCGGCGGCTGGCCAACTTTGGCCCGTGGTCGTGGGGACGACCCTATAGTCGTCAGACATGACGGTGGCGAGCCAACCTAGTCCCGGGGTAGTGGGGACGACCCTATAGTCGTCGGACTTGACGGTGGCGGGCCAATCTAGTTTCAGGGTCGTGTGGACGACCCCATAGTCGTCGGACATGACGGCGGCGGGCCAATCTAGTCCCGGGGTCGTGGGGACGACCCTATAGTCGTCGGATATGTCGGCGGCTTGCCAACTTTGGCCCGGGGTCGTGGGGACGGTCCAATAGTCGTCGGACATGTCGGCGGCTGGTCAACTTTGGCCCGTGGTCGTAAAGACGACCCTATTGTCGTCGGACTTGACGGTGGCGGGCCAATCTAGTCCCGGGGTCGTGGGGACGACCCTATAGTCGTCGGATATGTCGGCGGCTTGCCAACTTTGGCCCGGGGTCGTGGGGACGATCCAATAGTCGTCGGACATGTCGGCGGCTGGTCAACTTTGGCCCGTGGTCGTAAAGACGACCCTATTGTCGTCGGACAAAACGGTGGGGGGCCAATCTAGTCCCGGCGTCGTGGGGTCGATCCCATAGTCGTTGGACATGACGGTGGCGGGCCAGTCTAGTCCCGGGTCGTGGGCACGACCCTATAGTCGTCGGACATGACAGTGGCGGCCAATCTAGGCCCGGGTCGTGGGGACGACCCTGTAGTCGTCGGACATGTCGCCGGCTGGCCAACTTTGGCCCGTGGTCGTGGGGACGACCCTATAGTCGTCGGACAAGTCGGCGGCTGTCCAGCTTTGGCCCGGGGTCGTGGGGACGACCCTATAGTCGTCGGACAAGTCGGCGGCTGTCCAGCTTTGGCCCGGGGTCGTGGGGACGACCCTATAGTCGTCGGACAAGTCGGCGGCTGGCCAACTTTGGCCCGTGGTCGTGGGGACGACCCTATAGTCTTCGGACTTGACGGTGGCGGGCCAATCTAGTCCCGGGGTCGTGGGGACGACCCTATAGTCGTCGGATATGTCGGCGGCTTGCCAACTTTGGCCCGGGGTCGTGGGGACGATCCAATAGTCGTCGGACATGTCGGCGGCTGGTCAACTTTGGCCCGTGGTCGTAAAGACGACCCTATTGTCGTCGGACAAAACGGTGGGGGGCCAATCTAGTCCCGGCGTCGTGGGGTCGACCCTATACTCGTCGGACAAGTCGGCGGCTGGCCATCTTTGGCCCAGGGTTGTGGGGACGATCCTATAGTCGCCGGACATGTTGGCGGCAGGTCAACCTAGTCCCGGGGTCGTGGGGACGACCCTATAATCGTCGGAGGTGTCGGCGGTTGGCCAACTTTGGCCCGTGGTCGTGGGGACGACCCTATAGTCCTCGGACAAGTCGGCGGCTGGCCAACTTTGGCCCAGGGTTGTGGGGACGACCCTATAGTCGACGGACATGACGGCGGCTGGCCAACTTTGGCCCGTGGTCGTGGGGAGGACTCAATAGTCGTCGGACATGTCGCCGGCTGGCCAACTTTGGCCCGGTGCCGTGGGGACGACCCTATAGTCGGCGGACATGACGGCGATTGGCCAACACTGGCCCGGGGTCATGGGGACGACCCTATAATCGTCGGACATGTCGGCGGCTGGCCAACTTTGGCCCGTGGTCGTGGGGACGGCCCAATAGTCGTCGGACATGACGGTAGCTGGCCAATCTAGTCCGGGGGTCGTGGGGACGACACTATAGTCGTCGGACAACACGGCGGCTGGCCATCTTTGGCCCGTGGTCGTGGGGACGACCCTATAGTCGTCGGACATGACGGCGGCGGGCCAATCTATTCTCGGGGTCGTGGGGACGACCCTATAGTCGTCGGACATGTCGGCGGCTGGCCAACTGTGGCCTGTGGTCGTGGGGACGACCCTATAGTCGTCGGACATGACGGTGGCCGGCCAATCTAGTCCCGGGGTCGTGAGAACGACCCTATAGTCGTCGGACAAGACGGCGGCGGGCCAACCTAGCCCCGGGGTCGTGGGGACCACCCTATTGTCGTCGGACATGACGGTGGCGGGCCAATCTAGTCCTGGGGTCGTGGGGACGACCCTATAGTCGTCGGACATGTCGCCGGCGGGCCAACTCAGGCCCAGGATCGTGGGGACGACCCTATAGTCGTCGGATATGTCGGCGGTTGGCCAACCTAGTCCGGGGGTCGTGGGGAGGACCGTGTAGTCGCCGGACAATTCCGCGGCCGGCCAACTTTGGCCCGGGGTCGTGGGGCCGACCCTATAGTCGTCGGACATGTCGGCGGCTGGCCAACCTAGTCCGGGGTCGTGGGGACGACCCTATAGTCGTCGGACATGTCGGCGGCTGGCCAACTTTGGCCCGTGGTCGTGGGGACGACTGTTTTGTCGTCGGACATGTCGGCGGCTGGCCAACCTAGTCCCGAGGTCGTGGGGACGACCCTATAGTCGTCGGACATGTCGGCGGCGGGCCAGTCTATTCCCGGGGTCGTGGGGACGACCCTATTGTCGTCGGACATGACCGTGGCGGGCCAATCTAGTCCCGGGGTCGTAGGGATGACCCTATAGTCGTCGGACAAGTCGGCGGCGGGCCAATCTAGTCCCGGGGTCGTGGTGACGACCCTATTGTCGTCGGACATGTCGGCGGCTGGCCAACTTTGGCCCGTGGTCGTGGGGACGACTCAATAGTCGCCGGACATGTCGGCGGCTGGCCAACTTTGGCCCGTGGTCGTGGGGACGACCCTATAGTCCTCGGACAAGTCGGCGGCTGGCCAACTTTGGCCCAGGGTTGTGGGGACGACCCTATAGTCGACGGACATGACGGTGGCGGGCCAATCTAGTCCCGGGGTCGTGGGGACGACCCTATAGTCGTCGGACATGTCGGCGGCTGGCCAACTTTGGCCCGTGGTCGTGGGGACGACCCTATAGTCGTCGGAAATGTCGGCGGCGGGCCAACATTGACCCGGGGTCGTGGGGACGACTCTATAGCCGTCGGACATGTCGGCGTCTGGCCATATATGACCCGGGGACGTGGGGACGAGCCTATAGTCTTCGGACAAGTCGGCGGCTGGCCAAATTTGGCCCGTGGTCGTGGGGACCACCCTATAGTCGTCGGACATGACGGAGTCGGGCCAATCTAGTCCCGGGGTCGTGGGGACGACCCCATAGTCGTTGGACATGACGGTGGCGGGCCAGTCTAGTCCCGGGTCGTGGGCACGACCCTATAGTCGTCGGAAATGTCGCCGGCTGGCCAACTTTGGCCCGTGGTCGTGGGGACGACCCTATAGTCGTCGGACAAGTCGGCGGCTGTCCAGCTTTGGCCCGGGGTCGTGGGGACGACCCTATAGTCGTCGGACAAGTCGACGGCGGGCCAAGCTAGTCCGGGGGTCGTGGGGACGACCCTATAGTCGGCGGACTTGACGGTGTCGGGCCAATCTAGTCCCGGGGTTGTAGGGACGACCCTATTGTCGTCGGACATGACGGTGGCGGGCCAATCTAGTCCCGGGGTCGTGGGGACGACCCTATAGTCGTCGGACAAGTCGGAGGCTGGCCAACTTTGGCCCGTGGTCGTGGGGACGACCCTATAGTCGTCGGACAAATCGGCGGCTGGCCATCTTTGGCCCGGGGTCGTGGGGACGACGCTATTGTCGTCGGACAAGTCGGCGGTGAGCCAACCTAGTACAGGGGTCGTGGGGACGACCCTATAGTCGTCGGACATGTCGGCGGCTTGCCAACTTTGGACCGGGGTTGTGGGGACGACCCTGTAGTCGTCGGAAATGTCGGCGGCTGTCCAACTTTGGCCCGGGGTCGTGGGGACGACCCTATAGTCGTCGGACATGATGGCGGCGAGCCAACCTAGTCCCGGGGTTGTGGGGACGACCCAATAGTCGACGGACATGACGGTGGCGGGCTAATCTAGTCCCGGGGTCATGGGGGCGACCCTTGAGTCGTCGGATATGACGGCGGCTGGCCAACTTTGGCCCGTGGTTATTGGGACGACCCTATAGTTGTCGGACATGACGGCGGCGAGCCAACCTAGTCCCGGGGTTGTGGGGACGACCCAATAGTCGTCGGACAATTCGGTGGCGGGCCAATCTAGTCCCGGGGTCGTGGGGACGACCCTATAGTCGTCGGACATATCAGCGGCTGGCCAACTTTGGCCCGGGGTCGTGGGGACGACCCTACAGTCGTCGGATATGTCGGCGGCTGGCCAACTTTGGCCCGTGGTCGTGGGGACGACCCTATAGTCGTCGGAAATGACGGTGGCGGGCCAATCTAGTCCCGGGGTCGTGGGGACGACCCTATAGTCGTCGGACAAGTCGGCGGCGGGCCAACCTAGTCCCGGGGTCGTGGGGATGACCCTATAGTCGTCGGACATGACGGTGGCGGGCCAGTCTAGTCCCGGGTCGTGGGGACGACCCTATAGTCGTCGGACATGTCGCCGGCTGGCCAGTCTAGTCCCGGGTCGTGGGGACGACCCTATAGTCGTCGGACATGTCGGCGGCTGGCCAACCTAGACCCGGGATCGTGGGGACGACCCTATAATCGTCGGACATGTTGGCGATTGGCCAACATTGGCCCGGGGTCGTCGGGACGACCCTATAGTCGTCGGACATGTCGGCGGCTGGCCAACCTTGTCCCGGGGTCGTGGGGACGACCCTATAGTCGTCGCACATGTCGGCGGCTGGCCAACTTTGGCCCGTGGTCGTGGGGACGATCCAATAGTCGTCGGACATGTCGGCGGCTGGCCAACTTTGGCCCGTGGTCGTGGGGACGACCCTATAGTCGTTGGACAAGTCAGCGGCTGGCCAACTTTGGCCCGGTGTCGTGGGGACGACTCTATAGTCGTCGGACATGACGGCGGCTGGCCAACCTAGACCCGGGGTCGTGGGGACGACCCTATTGTCGTCGGACATGTCGGCGGCTGGCCAACTTTGGCCCGTGGTCGTGGGGACGACCCTATAGTCGTTGGGCATGTCAGCGGCTGACCGGTGTCGTGGGGACGCCTCTATAGTCGTCGAACATGTCGGCGGCTGGCCAATCTAGACCCGGGGTCGTGGGGACGACCATATAGTCATCGGACATGTCGGCGGCTGGCCAACTTTGGCCCGTGGTCGTGGGGCGACCCAATAGTCGTTGGACATGTCGGCGGCTGGCCAACTTTGGCTCGTGGTCGTGGGGACGATCCGATAGTCGTCGGACGTGACGGTGGCTAGCCAATCTAGTCCCAGGGTCGTGGGGACGACCAAATAGTCGTCGGATCTGTCGGCGGCTGGCCAACTTTGGCCCGTGGTCGTGGGAACGATCCGATAGTCGTTGGACATGACGCTGCCGGGCCAATCAAGTCCCGGGGTCGTAGGTACGACCCTATAGTCGTCGGACATGTCGGCGATTGGCCATTATTGGCCCGGGGTCGTGGGGACGACCCTATAGTCGTCGGACATGTCGGCGGCTGGCCAACTTTGGCCCGTGGTCGTGGGGACGACCCAATAGTCGTCGGACATGTCGGCGGCTGGCCAACTTTGGCCCGTGGTCGTGGGGACGATCCGATAGTCGTTGGACATGACGGTGCCGGGGCAATCGAGTCCCGGGGTCGTAGGTACGACCCTATAGTCGTCGGACATGTCGGGGATTGGCCAACTTTAGCCCGTGGTCGTGGGGACGACCCTATAGCCGTCGGACATGTCGGCGGCTGGCCAACTTTGGCCCGTGGTCGTGGGGACGACCCTGAAGTCGCCGGACATGTTGGCGGCAGGTCAACCTAGTCCCGGGGTCGTGGGGACGACCCTATAGTCTTCGGACAAGTCGACGGCGGGCCAAGCTAGTCCGGGGGTCGTGGGGACGACCCTATAGTCGGCGGACTTGACGGTGTCGGGCCAATCTAGTCCCGGGGTTGTAGGGACGACCCTATAGTCGTCGGACATGTCGGCAGCGGGCCAACCTGGACCCGGGGTCGTGGGGACGACCCTATTGTCGTCGGACATGACGTTGGCGGGCCAATCTAGTCCCGGGGTCGTGGGGACGACCCTATAGTCGTCGGACAAGTCGGAGGCTGGCCAACTTTGGCCCGTGGTCGTGGGGACGACCCTATAGTCGTCGGACAAATCGGCGGCTGGCCATCTTTGGCCCGGGGTCGTGGGGACGACGCTATTGTCGTCGGACAAGTCGGCGGTGAGCCAACCTAGTACAGGGGTCGTGGGGACGACCCTATAGTCGTCGGACATGTCGGCGGCTTGCCAACTTTGGACCGGGGTTGTGGGGACGACCCTGTAGTCGTCGGAAATGTCGGCGGCTGTCCAACTTTGGCCCGGGGTCGTGGGGACGACCCTATAGTCGTCGGACATGATGGCGGCGAGCCAACCTAGTCCCGGGGTTGTGGGGACGACCCAATAGTCGACGGACATGACGGTGGCGGGCTAATCTAGTCCCGGGGTCATGGGGGCGACCCTTGAGTCGTCGGATATGACGGCGGCTGGCCAACTTTGGCCCGTGGTTATTGGGACGACCCTATAGTTGTCGGACATGACGGCGGCGAGCCAACCTAGTCCCGGGGTTGTGGGGACGACCCAATAGTCGTCGGACAATTCGGTGGCGGGCCAATCTAGTCCCGGGGTCGTGGGGACGACCCTATAGTCGTCGGACATATCAGCGGCTGGCCAACTTTGGCCCGGGGTCGTGGGGACGACCCTACAGTCGTCGGATATGTCGGCGGCTGGCCAACTTTGGCCCGTGGTCGTGGGGACGACCCTATAGTCGTCGGAAATGACGGTGGCGGGCCAATCTAGTCCCGGGGTCGTGGGGACGACCCTATAGTCGTCGGACAAGTCGGCGGCGGGCCAACCTAGTCCCGGGGTCGTGGGGATGACCCTATAGTCGTCGGACATGACGGTGGCGGGCCAGTCTAGTCCCGGGTCGTGGGGACGACCCTATAGTCGTCGGACATGTCGCCGGCTGGCCAGTCTAGTCCCGGGTCGTGGGGACGACCCTATAGTCGTCGGACATGTCGGCGGCTGTCCAACTTTGGCCCGGGGTCGTGGGGACGACCCTATAGTCGTCGGACATGATGGCGGCGAGCCAACCTAGTCCCGGGGTTGTGGGGACGACCCAATAGTCGACGGACATGACGGTGGCGGGCCAATCTAGTCCCGGGGTCGTGGGGACGACCCTATAGTCGTCGGACATGTCGGCGGCTGGCCAACTTTGGCCCCTGGTCGTGGGGCGACCCAATAGTCGTCGGACATGTCGGCGGCTGGCCAACTTTTGCCCGTGGTCGTGGGGACGACCCAATAGTCGTCGGACATGTCGGCGGCTGGCCAACTTTTGCCCGTGGTCGTGGGGACGATCCGATAGTCGTCGGACATGTCGGCGGCTGGCCAACTTTGGCCCGTGGTCGTGGGGACGATCCGATAGTCGTTGGACATGACGGTGGCGGGCCATTCTAGTCCCGGGGTCGTGGGGACGACCCTATAGTCGTCGGACATGTCGGCGGCTGGCCAACTTTGGCCCGTGGTCGTGGGGACGACCCCATAGTCGCCGGACATGTCGGTGGCTGGCCAACTTTTGCCCGTGGTCGTGGGGACGATCCGATAGTCGTTGGACATGACGGTGGCGGGCCAATCTAGTCCCGGGGTCGTGGGGACGACCCTATAGTCGTCGGACATGTCGGCGGCTGGCCAACTTTGGCCCGGTGTCGTGGGGACGACTCTATAGTCGTCGGACATGTCGGCGGCGGGCCAATCTAGTCCCGGGGTCGTGGGGACGACCCTATAGTCGTCGGACAAGACGGCGGCTGGACATCTTTGGCCCGGGGTCGTGGGGACGACCCTATAGTCGTCGTACATGTCGGCGGCTGGCCAACTTTGGCCCGTGGTCGTGGGGACGACCCAATAGTGGTCGGACATGTCGGCGGCTGGCCAACCTAGTCCCGAAGTCGTGGGGACGATCCAATAGTCGCCGGACGCGTCGGCGGCTGGCCAACTTTGGCCCGTGGTCGTGGGGACGACCCTATAGTCGTTGGACATGTCAGCGGCTGGCCAACTTTGGCCCGGTGTCGTGGGGACGACTCTATAGTCGTCGGACATGTCGACGGCTGGCCAACCTAGACCCGGGGTCGTGGGGACGACCCTATTGTCGTCGGACATGACGGTGGCGGGCCCGTCTAGTCCCGGGTCGTGGGGACGACCCTATAGTCGTCGGAAATGTCGGCGGCAGGCCAACTTTGGCCCGTGGTCGTGGGGACGACCCAATAGTCGTCGGACATGTCGGCGGCTGGCCAACTTTGGCCCGTGGTCGTGGGGACGATCCGATAGTCGTCGGACGTGACGGTGGCTAGCCAATCTAGTCCCGGGGTCGTGGGGACGACCCTATAGTCGTCGGACAAGTCGGCGGCTGGCCTACTGTGGCCCGGTGTCGTGGGGACGACTCTATAGTCGTCGGACATGTCGGCGGCTGGCCAACCTAGACCCGGGGTCGTGGGGACGACCCTATGACCCTCGGACAAGTCGGCGGATGGCCAACTTTGGCCCGTGGTCGTGGGAACGACCCTATAGTCGTCGGACAAGTCGGCGGCTGGCCAAATTTGGCCCGTGGTCGTAAAGACGACCCTATAGTCGTTGGACGAGTCGGTGGCGGGCCAATCTAGTCCCGGCGTCGTGGGGACGAGCCTATAGTCGTCGGACATGTCGGTGGCGAGCCAACATAGTCCCGGGGTCGTGGGGACGACCCTATAGTGGTCGGACAAGTCGGCGGCTGGCCAACCTAGTCCCGGGGTCGTGGGGACGACCCTATTGTCGCCGGATATGACGGTGGCGGGCCAATCTAGTCCCGGTGTCGTGGGGACGACCCTATAGTCGTCGGACAAGTCGGCGGTGGGCCAACCTAGTCCCGGGGTCGTAGGGGACGACCCTATAGTCGTCGGACAAGTCCGCAGCTTGCCAACTTTGGTCCGGGGTCGAGGGGACGACCCTATAGTCGTCGGACTTGACGGTGGCGGCCCAATCTAGTCCCGGGGTCGTGGGGACGACCCTATTGTCGTCGGACATGTCGTCGGCGGGCCAAACGTAGGCCCAGGATCGTGGGGACGACCCTATAGTCGTCGGATATGTCGGCGGTTGGCCAACCTAGTCCCGGGGTCGTGGGGAGGTCCGTATAGTCGTCGGACAATTCGACGGCCGGCCAACTTTGGCCCGGGGTCGTGGAGACGACCCTATAGTCGTCGGACATGTCGGCGGCTGGCCAACCTTGTGCCGAGGTCGTGGGGACGACCCTATAGTCGTCGGACATGTCGGCGGCTGGCCAACCTAGTCCCGAGGTCGTGGGGATGACCCTATAGTCGTCGGACAAGTCGGCGGCGGGCCAATCTATTCCCGGGGTCGTGGGGACGACCCAATAGTCGTCGGACATGTCGGCGGCTGGCCAACTTTTGCCCGTGGTCGTGGGGACGATCCGATAGTCGTCGGACATGTCGGCGGCTGGCCAACTTTGGCCCGTGGTCGTGGGGACGATACGATAGTCGTTGGACATGACGGTGGCGGGCCATTCTAGTCCCGGGGTCGTGGGGACGACCCTATAGTCGTCGGACATGTCGGCGGTTGGCCAACTTTGGCCCGTGGTCGTGGGGACGACCCCATAGTCGTCGGACATGTCGGTGGCTGGCCAACTTTTGCCCGTGGTCGTGGGGACGATCCGATAGTCGTTGGACATGACGGTGGCGGGCCAATCTAGTCCCGGGGTCGTGGGGACGACCCTATAGTCGTCGGACATGTCGGCGGCTGGCCAACTTTGGCCCGGTGTCGTGGGGACGACTCTATAGTCGTCGGACATGTCGGCGGCGGGCCAATCTAGTCCCGGGGTCGTGGGGACGACCCTATAGTCGTCGGACAAGACGGCGGCTGGACATCTTTGGCCCGGGGTCGTGGGGACGACCCTATAGTCGTCGTACATGTCGGCGGCCTTCCAACTTTGGCCGGTGGTCGTGGGGCGACCCAATAGTCGCTGGACAAGTCGGCGGCTGGCCAAAAATGGCCCGTGGTCGTAAAGACGACCCTATAGTCGTCGGACAATACGGTGGCGGGCCAATCTAGTCCCGGCGTCGTGGGGACGACCCTATACTCGTCGGACAAGTCGGCGGCTGGCCATCTTTTGCCCTGGGTCGTGGGGACGACCTTATAGTCGTCGGACATGTTGGCGGCAGGTCAGCCTAGTCCCTGGGTCGTGGGGACGACCCTATAGTCGTCGGACATGTCGGCGGCTGGCCAACTTTGGCCCGTGGTCGTGGGGACGACTCTATAGTCGTCGGACATGTCGGCGGCTGGCCAGCCTAGACCCGGGGTCGTGGGGACGACCCTATTGTCGTCGGACATGACGGTGGCGGGCCAATCTAATCCCGGGGTCGTGGGGACGACCCTATAGTCGTCGGACATGTCGGCGGCTGGCCAACTTTGGCCCGTGGTCGTGGGGCGACCCAATAGTCGTTGGACAAGTCGGCGGCTGGCCAAAAATGGCCCGTGGTCGTGGGGACGACCCTATAGTCGTCGGAAATGTCGGGGGCTGGCCAACTTTGGCCCGTGGTCGTAAAGACGACCCTCTAGTCGTCGAACAAGTCGGCGGCTGGCCAACTTTTGCCCTGGGTCGTGGGGACGACCCTATAGTCGTCGGACTTGACGGTGTCGGGCCAATCTAGTCCCGGGGTCGTGGGGACGACCCTATTGTCGTCGGACATGACGGTGGCGGGCCAACCTAGTCCCGGGGTCGTAGGGACGACCATATAGTCGTCGGACATGTCGGCGATTGGCCAACATTGGCCCGGGGTCGTGGGGACGACCCTATAGTCTTCGGACATGACGGTAGCGGGCCAATCTAGACCCGAGGTCGTGGGGACGACCCTATAGTCGTCGGTCATGACGGGAGCGGGACAATCTAGACCCGAGGTCGTGGGGACGACCACATAGTCTTCGGACATGTCGGCGGCTGTCCAACTTTGGCCCGGTGTCGTGGGGACGACTCTATATTCGTCGGACATGTCGGCGGCTGGCCAAATTTGGCCCGGTGTCGTGGGGACGACTCTATAGTCGTCGGAAATGTCGGCGGCTGGCCAACTTTGGCCCGGGGTCGTGGGGACGACGCTATTGTCGACGGACAAGTCGGCGGTGAGCCAACCTAGTCCAGGGGTCGTGGGGACGACCCTATAGTCGTCGGACATGTCGGCGGCTGGCCAACCTAGACCCGGGGTCGTGGGGACGACCCTATTGTCGTCGGACATGACGGTGGCGGGCCATCCTAGTCCCGGGGTCGTAGGGACGACCATATAGTCGTCGGACATGTCGGCGGCTGGCCAACTTTGGCCCGGGGTCGTAGGGACGACCCTATTGTCGTCGGACTTGACGGTGTCGGGCCAATCTAGTCCCGGGGTCGTGGGGACGACCCTATTGTCGTCGGACATGACGGTGGCGGGCCATCCTAGTCCCGGGGTCGTAGGGACGACCCTATAGTCGTCGGACATGTCGGCGGCTGGCCAACTTTGGCCCGGTGTCGTGGGGACGACCCTATAGTCGTTGGACATGACGGTGGCGGGCCAATCTAGTCCCGGGGTCGTGGGGACGACCCTATAGTCGTCGGACAAGACGGCGGCTGGACATCTTTGGCCCGTGGTCGTGGAGACGACCCTATAGTCGTCGTACATGTCGGCGGCTGGCCAACTTTGGCCCGTGGTCGTGGGGACGACCCAATAGTGGTCGGACATGTCGGCGGCTGGCCAACCTAGTCCCGAAGTCGCGCGGACGACCCTATAGTCGTCGGACAAGTCGGCGGCGGGCCAAGCTTGTCCCGGGGTCGTGGGGACGACCCTATAATCGTCGGACATGACGGTGGCGGGCCAATCTAGTCCCGGGGTCGTGGGGACGACCCTATAGTCGTCGGACATGTCGGCGGCTGGCCAACCTGGACCCGGGGTCGTGACGACGACCCTATAGTCGTCGGAGAAGACGGCGGCTGGACATCTTTGGCCCGGGGTCGTGGGGACGACCCTATAGTCGTCGGACATGACGGTGGCGGACCAATCTAGTCCCGGGGTCGTGGGGACGACCCTATAGTCGTCGGACATGTCGGCCGCAGGCCAACTTTGGCCCGTGGTCGTGGGGACGATCCAATAGTCGTCGGACATGTCGGCGGCTGGCCAACTTTGGCCCGTGGTTGTGGTAACGACCCTATAGTCGTTGGACATGACGGTGGCGGGCCAATCTAGTCCCGGGGTCGTGGGGACGACCCTATAGTCGTCGGACATGTCGGCGGCATGCCAACTTTGGCCCGTGGTCGTGGGGACGACCCTATAGTCGTTGGACATGACGGTGGCGGGCCAATCTAGTCCCGGGGTCGTAGGGACGACCCTATAGTCGTCGGACATGTCGGCGATTGGCCAACATTGGCCCGGGGTCGTGGGGACGACCCTATAGTCGTCGGACATGTCGGCGGCTGGCCAACCTAGTCCCGAGGTCGTGGGGACGACCCTATAGTCGTCGGTCATGTCGGCGGCTGGCCAACTTTGGCTCGTGGTTGTGGGGACGACCCTATAGTCGTCGGACATGTCGGCGGCTGGCCAACTTTGGCCCGGTGTCGTGGGGACGACTCTATAGTCGTCGGAAATGTCGGTGGCGGGCCAATCTAGTCTCGCGGTCGTGGGGACGACCCTATAATCGTCGGACATGACGGTGGCGGGCCAATCTAGTCCCGGGGTCGTGGGGACGACCCTATAGTCGTCGGACATGTCGGCGGCTGGCCAACTTTGGCCCGGTGTCGTGGGGACGACTCTATAGTCGTCGGAAATGTCGGCGGCTGGCCAACCTGGACCCGGGGTCGTGGGGACGACCCTATTGTCGTCGGACATGACGGTGGCGGGCCAATCTAGTCTCGGGGTCGTGGGGACGACCCTATAGTCGTCGGAAATGTCGGCGGCTGGCCAACCTGGACCCGGCGTCGTGGGGACGACCCTATTGTCGTCGGACATGACGGTGGCGGGCCAATCTAGTCCCGGGGTCGTGGGGACGACCCTATAGTCGTCGGACATGTCGGCGGCTGGCCAACTTTGGCCCGTGGTCGTGGGGACGATCCAATAGTCGTCGGACATGTCGGCGGCTGGCCAACTTTGGCCCGTGGTCGTGGGGACGATCCAATAGTCGTCGGACATGTCGGCGGCTGGCCAACTTTGGCCCGTGGTTGTGGGAACGACCCTATAGTCGTTGAACATGACGGTGGCGGGCCAATCTAGTCCCGGGGTCGTGGGGACGACCCTACAGTCGTCGGAAATGTCGGCGGCTGGCCAACCTAGACCCGGGGTCGTGGGGACGACCCTATTGTCGTCGGACATGACGGTGGCGGGCCAATCTAGTCCCGGGGTCGTGGGGACGACCATATAGTCGTCGAACAATTCGGCGGCGGGCCAAGCTTGTCCCGGGGTCGTGGGGACGACCCTATAATCGTCGGACATGACGGTGGCGGGCCAATCTAGTCCCGGGGTCGTGGGGACGACCCTATAGTCGTCGGACATGTCGGCGGCTGGCCAACCTACTCCCGAGGTCGTGGGGCCGACCCTATAGTCGTCGGACATGACGGTGGCGGGCCAATCTAGTCCCGGGGTCGTGGGGACGACCCTATTGTCGTCGGACATGACGGTGGCGGGCCAATCTAGTCTCGGGGTCGTGGGGACGACCCTATAGTCGTCGGACATGTCGGCGGCTGGCCAACTTTGGCCCGGGGTCGTGGGGACGACCCTATAGTCGTCGGACATGTTGGCGGCTTGTCAGCCTAGTCCCGGGGTCGTGGGTACGACCCTATAGTCGTCGGACAAGTCGCCGGCTGGCCAACCTAGACCCGGGGTCGTGGGGACGACCCTATAGTCGTCGGACATGTCGGCGGCTGGCCAACTTTGGCCCGTGGTCGTGGGGACGATCCAATAGTCGTCGGACATGTCGGCGGCTGGCCAACTTTGGCCCGTGGTTGTGGGAACGACCCTATAGTCGTTGGACATGACGGTGGCGGGCCAATCTAGTCCCGGGGTCGTGGGGACGACCCTATAGTCGTTGGACATGACGGTGGCGGGCCAATCTAGTCCCGGGGTCGTGGGGACGACCCTACAGTCTTCGGACATTTCGGCGGCTTGCCAACATTGCCCCGGGGTCGAGGGACGACCCTATAGTCGTCGGACATGTCGGCGGCTGGCCAACCTAGTCCCGAGGTCGTGGGGACGACCCTATAGTCGTCGGACATGTCGGCGGCTGGCCAACTTTGGCCCGGTGTCGTGGGGACGACCCTATAGTCGTCGGACAAGACGGCGGCTGGACATCTTTGGCCCGTGGTTGTGGGGACGACCCTATAGTCGTCGGACATGTCGGCGGCTGGCCAACTTTGGCCCGGTGTCGTGGGGACGACCCTATAGTCGTCGGACAAGACGGCGGCTGGACATCTTTGGCCCGGGGTCGTGGGGACGACCCTATAGTCGTCGGACATGTCGGCGGCGGGCCAACCTTGTCCAGGGGTCGTGGGGACGACCCTATAGTCGTCGAACAAGTCGGCGGCGGGCCAAGCTTGTCCCGGGGTCGTGGGGACGACCCTATAATCGTCGGACATGACGGTGGCGGGCCAATCTAGTCCCGGGGTCGTGGGGACGACCCTATAGTCGTCGGACATGTCGGCGGCTGGCCAACTTTGGCCCGGTGTCGTGGGGACGACTCTATAGTCGTCGGAAATGTCGGCGGCTGGCCAACCTGGACCCGGGGTCGTGGGGACGACCCTATTGTCGTCGGACATGACGGTGGCGGGCCAATCTAGTCCCGGGGTCGTGGGGACGACCCTATAGTCGTCGGACATGTCGGCGGCTGGTCAACTTTGGCCCGTGGTCGTGGGGACGACCCTATAGTCGTCGGACAAGACGGCGGCTGGACATCTTTGGCCCGGGGTCGTGGGGACGACCCTATAGTCGTCGGACAAGTTGGCGGCATGCCAACTTTGGCCCGTGGTCGTGGGGACGACCCTATAGTCGTTGGACATGACGGTGGCGGGCCAATCTAGTCCCGAGGTCCTGGGGACGACCCTATAGTCGTCGGACAAGTCGGCGGGTGGCCAACCTAGACCCGGGGTCGTGGGGACGACCCTATTGTCGTCGGACATGACGGTGGCGGGCCAATCTAGTCCCGGGGTCGTGGGGACGACCCTATAGTCATCGAACAATTCGGCGGCGGGCCAAGCTTGTCCCGGGGTCGTGGGGACGACCCTATAATCGTCGGACATGACGGTGGCGGGCCAATCTAGTCCGTGGTTGTGGGGACGACCCTATAGTCGTTGGACATGACGGTGGCGGGCCAATCTAGTCCCGGGGTCGTGGGGACGACCCTATAGTCGTCGGACATGTCGGCGGCTGGCCAACTTTGGCCCGGTGTCGTGGGGACGACTCTATAGTCGTCGGAAATGTCGGCGGCTGGCCAACTTGGACCCGGGGTCGTGGGGACGACCCTATAATCGTCGGACATGACGGTGGCGGGCCAATCTAGTCCGTGGTTGTGGGGACGACCCTATAGTCGTTGGACATGACGGTGGCGGGCCAATCTAGTCCCGGGGTCGTGGGGACGACCCTATAGTCGTCGGACAAGACGGCGGCTGGACATCTTTGGCCCGGGGTCGTGGGGACGACCCTATAGTCGTCGGACATGTTGGCGGCTTGTCAGCCTAGTCCCGGGGTCGTGGGTACGACCCTATAGTCGTCGGACAAGTCGCCGGCTGGCCAACCTAGACCCGGGGTCGTGGGGACGACCCTATAGTCGTCGGACATGTCGGCGGCTGGCCAACTTTGGCCCGTGGTCGTGGGGACGACCCTATAGTCGTCGGACTTGACGGTGGCGGGCCAATCTAGTCTCGGGGTCGTGGGGACGACCCTACAGTCGTCGGACATTTCGGCGGCTTGCCAACTTTGGCCCGGGGTCGTGGGGACGACCCTATAGTCGTCGGACATGACGGTGGCGGGCCAATCTAGTCCCGGGGTCGTGGGGACGACCCTATAATCGTCGGACATTTCGGCGGCATGCCAACTTTGGCCCGTGGTCGTGGGGACGACCCTATAGTCGTTGGACATGACGGTGGCGGGCCAATCTAGTCCCGGGGTCGTGGGGACGACCCTACAGTCTTCGGACATTTCGGCGGCTTGCCAACTTGGGCCCGGGGTCGTGGGCACGACCCTATAGTCGTCGGACATGTCGGCGGCTGGCCAACCTACTCCCGAGGTCGTGGGGCCGACCCTATAGTCGTCGGACATGACGGTGGCGGGCCAATCTAGTCCCGGGGTCGTGGGGACGACCCTATAGTGGTCGGACATTTCGGCGGCTGGCCAACTTGGGCCGGGGGTCGTGGGGACGACCCTATAGTCGTCGGACATGTTGGCGGCTTGTCAGCCTAGTCCCGGGGTCGTGGGTACGGCCCTATAGTCGTCGGACAAGTCGGCGGCTGGCCAACCTAGACCCGGGGTCGTGGGGACGACCCTATTGTCGTCGGACATGACGGTGGCGGGCCAATCTAGTCCCGGGGTCGTGGGGACGACCCTATAGTCGTCGGACATGTCGGCGGCTGGCCAACTTTGGCGCGTGGTCGTGGGGACGACCCTATAGTCGTCGGACATGTCGGCGGCTGGCCAACTTTGTCCCGGTGTCGTGGGGACGACCCTACAGTCGTCGGACATGTCGGCGGCTGGCCAACTTTGGCGCGTGGTCGTGGGGACGATCCGATTGTCGTCGGACATGTCGGCGGCTGGCCAACTTTGGCACCGTGGTCGTGGGGACGATCCAATAGTCGTCGGACATGTCGGCGGCTGGCCAACTTTGGCGCGAGGTCGTGGGGACGATCCGATTGTCGTCGGACATGTCGGCGGCTGACCAACCTAGACCCGGGGTCGTGGGGACGACCCTATTGTCGTCGGACATGGCGGTGGCGGGCCAATCTAGTCCCGTGGTCGTGGGGACGACCCTATAATCGTCGGACATGACGGTGGCGGGCCAATCTAGTCCCGGGGTCGTGGGGACGACCATATAGTCGTCGAACAATTCGGCGGCGGGCCAAGCTTGTCCCGGGGTCGTGGGGACGACTCTATAGTCGTCGGAAATTTCGGCGGCTGGCCAACCTGGACCCGAGGTCGTGGGGACGACCCTATTGTCGTCGGACATGACGGTGGCGGCCCAATCTAGTCTCGGGGTCGTGGGGACGACCCTATAATCGTCGGACATGACGGTGGCGGGCCAATCTAGTCCCGGGGTCGTGGGGACGACCATATAGTCGTCGAACAATTCGGCGGCGGGCCAAGCTTGTCCCGGGGTCGTGGGGACGACCCTATAATCGTCGGACATGACGGTGGCGGGCCAATCTAGTCCCGGGGTCGTGGGGACGACCCTATAGTCGTCGGACATGTCGGCGGCTGGCCAACTTTCGCCCGGTGTCGTGGGGACGACTCTATAGTCGTCGGAAATGTCGGCGGCTGGCCAACTTGGACCCGGGGTCTTGGGGACGACCCTATTGTCGTCGGACATGACGGTGGCGGGCCAATCTAGTCTCGGGGTCGTGGGGACGACCCTATAGTCGTCGGACATGTCGGCGGCTGGCCAACTTTGGCCCGGGGTCGTGGGGACGACCCTATAGTCGTCGGACATGTTGGCGGCTTGTCAGCCTAGTCCCGGGGTCGTGGGTACGACCCTATAGTCGTCGGACAAGTCGCCGGCTGGCCAACCTAGACCCGGGGTCGTGGGGACGACCCTATAGTCGTCGGACATGTCGGCGGCTGGCCAACTTTGGCCCGTGGTCGTGGGGACGATCCAATAGTCGTCGGACATGTCGGCGGCTGGCCAACTTTGGCCCGTGGTTGTGGGAACGACCCTATAGTCGTTGGACATGACGGTGGCGGGCCAATCTAGTCCCGGGGTCGTGGGGACGACCCTATAGTCGTTGGACATGACGGTGGCGGGCCAATCTAGTCCCGGGGTCGTGGGGACGACCCTACAGTCTTCGGACATTTCGGCGGCTTGCCAACATTGCCCCGGGGTCGAGGGACGACCCTATAGTCGTCGGACATGTCGGCGGCTGGCCAACCTAGTCCCGAGGTCGTGGGGACGACCCTATAGTCGTCGGACATGTCGGCGGCTGGCCAACTTTGGCCCGGTGTCGTGGGGACGACCCTATAGTCGTCGGACAAGACGGCGGCTGGACATCTTTGGCCCGTGGTTGTGGGGACGACCCTATAGTCGTCGGACATGTCGGCGGCTGGCCAACTTTGGCCCGGTGTCGTGGGGACGACCCTATAGTCGTCGGACAAGACGGCGGCTGGACATCTTTGGCCCGGGGTCGTGGGGACGACCCTATAGTCGTCGGACATGTCGGCGGCGGGCCAACCTTGTCCAGGGGTCGTGGGGACGACCCTATAGTCGTCGAACAAGTCGGCGGCGGGCCAAGCTTGTCCCGGGGTCGTGGGGACGACCCTATAATCGTCGGACATGACGGTGGCGGGCCAATCTAGTCCCGGGGTCGTGGGGACGACCCTATAGTCGTCGGACATGTCGGCGGCTGGCCAACTTTGGCCCGGTGTCGTGGGGACGACTCTATAGTCGTCGGAAATGTCGGCGGCTGGCCAACCTGGACCCGGGGTCGTGGGGACGACCCTATTGTCGTCGGACATGACGGTGGCGGGCCAATCTAGTCCCGGGGTCGTGGGGACGACCCTATAGTCGTCGGACATGTCGGCGGCTGGTCAACTTTGGCCCGTGGTCGTGGGGACGACCCTATAGTCGTCGGACAAGACGGCGGCTGGACATCTTTGGCCCGGGGTCGTGGGGACGACCCTATAGTCGTCGGACAAGTTGGCGGCATGCCAACTTTGGCCCGTGGTCGTGGGGACGACCCTATAGTCGTTGGACATGACGGTGGCGGGCCAATCTAGTCCCGAGGTCCTGGGGACGACCCTATAGTCGTCGGACAAGTCGGCGGGTGGCCAACCTAGACCCGGGGTCGTGGGGACGACCCTATTGTCGTCGGACGTGACGGTGGCGGGCCAATCTAGTCCCGGGGTCGTGGGGACGACCCTATAGTCATCGAACAATTCGGCGGCGGGCCAAGCTTGTCCCGGGGTCGTGGGGACGACCCTATAATCGTCGGACATGACGGTGGCGGGCCAATCTAGTCCGTGGTTGTGGGGACGACCCTATAGTCGTTGGACATGACGGTGGCGGGCCAATCTAGTCCCGGGGTCGTGGGGACGACCCTATAGTCGTCGGACATGTCGGCGGCTGGCCAACTTTGGCCCGGTGTCGTGGGGACGACTCTATAGTCGTCGGAAATGTCGGCGGCTGGCCAACTTGGACCCGGGGTCGTGGGGACGACCCTATAATCGTCGGACATGACGGTGGCGGGCCAATCTAGTCCGTGGTTGTGGGGACGACCCTATAGTCGTTGGACATGACGGTGGCGGGCCAATCTAGTCCCGGGGTCGTGGGGACGACCCTATAGTCGTCGGACAAGACGGCGGCTGGACATCTTTGGCCCGGGGTCGTGGGGACGACCCTATAGTCGTCGGACATGTTGGCGGCTTGTCAGCCTAGTCCCGGGGTCGTGGGTACGACCCTATAGTCGTCGGACAAGTCGCCGGCTGGCCAACCTAGACCCGGGGTCGTGGGGACGACCCTATAGTCGTCGGACATGTCGGCGGCTGGCCAACTTTGGCCCGTGGTCGTGGGGACGACCCTATAGTCGTCGGACTTGACGGTGGCGGGCCAATCTAGTCTCGGGGTCGTGGGGACGACCCTACAGTCGTCGGACATTTCGGCGGCTTGCCAACTTTGGCCCGGGGTCGTGGGGACGACCCTATAGTCGTCGGACATGACGGTGGCGGGCCAATCTAGTCCCGGGGTCGTGGGGACGACCCTATAATCGTCGGACATTTCGGCGGCATGCCAACTTTGGCCCGTGGTCGTGGGGACGACCCTATAGTCGTTGGACATGACGGTGGCGGGCCAATCTAGTCCCGGGGTCGTGGGGACGACCCTACAGTCTTCGGACATTTCGGCGGCTTGCCAACTTGGGCCCGGGGTCGTGGGCACGACCCTATAGTCGTCGGACATGTCGGCGGCTGGCCAACCTACTCCCGAGGTCGTGGGGCCGACCCTATAGTCGTCGGACATGACGGTGGCGGGCCAATCTAGTCCCGGGGTCGTGGGGACGACCCTATAGTGGTCGGACATTTCGGCGGCTGGCCAACTTGGGCCGGGGGTCGTGGGGACGACCCTATAGTCGTCGGACATGTTGGCGGCTTGTCAGCCTAGTCCCGGGGTCGTGGGTACGGCCCTATAGTCGTCGGACAAGTCGGCGGCTGGCCAACCTAGACCCGGGGTCGTGGGGACGACCCTATTGTCGTCGGACATGACGGTGGCGGGCCAATCTAGTCCCGGGGTCGTGGGGACGACCCTATAGTCGTCGGACATGTCGGCGGCTGGCCAACCTAGTCCCGAGGTCGTGGGGACGACCCTATAGTCGTCGGACATTTCGGCGGCTTGCCAACTTTGGCCCGGGGTGGTGGGGACGACCCTATAGTCGTCGGACATGTCGGCGGCTGGCCTACCTAGTCCCGAGGTCGTGGGGGCGGCCCTATAGTCGTCGGACATGTCGGCGGCTGGCCAACCTAGTCCCTAGGTCGTCGGACTTGACGGTGGCGGGCCAATCTAGTCCCGGGGTCGTGGGGACGACCCTACAGTCGTCGGACATTTCGGCGGCTTGCCAACTTTGGCCCGGGGTCGTGGGGACGACCCTATAGTCGTCGGACATGTCGGCGGCTGGCCAACCTAGTCCCGAGGTCGTCGGACTTGACGGTGGCGGGCCAATCTAGTCTCGGGGTCGTGGGGACGACCCTATAGTCGTCAGACATGTCGGCGGCTGGCCGTGGACGTGGGGACGACCCTATAGTCGTCGGACATGTCGGAGGCTGGCCAACCTAGTCCCGAGGTCGTGGGGACGACCCTATAGTCGTCGGACATTTCGGCGGCTTGCCAACTTTGGCCCGGGGTGGTGGGGACGACCCTATAGTCGTCGGACATGTCGGCGGCTGGCCTACCTAGTCCCGAGGTCGTGGGGGCGACCCTATAGTCGTCGGACATGTCGGCGGCTGGCCAACCTAGTCCCGAGGTCGTCGGACTTGACGGTGGCGGGCCAATCTAGTCCCGGGGTCTTGGGGACGACCCTACAGTCGTCGGACATTTCGGCGGCTTGCCAACTTTGGCCCGGGGTGGTGGGGACGACCCTATAGTCGTCGGACATGTCGGCGGCTGGCCAACTTTGGCCCGGTGTCGTGGGGACGACTCTATAGTCGTCGGAAATGTCGGCGGCTGGCCAACCTGGAGCCGGTGTCGTGGGGACGACCCTATAGTCGTCGGACATGTCGGCGACTGGCCAACTTTGGTCCGGTGTCGTGGGGACGACTCTATAGTCGTCGGAAATGTCGGCGGCTGGCCAACCTGGACCCGGGGTCGTGGGGACGACCCTATTGTCGTCGGACATGACGGTGGCGGGCCAATCTAGTCTCGGGGTCGTGGGGACGACCCTATAGTCGTCGGACATGTCGGCGGCTGGCCAACTTTGGCCCGGTGTCGTGGGGACGACTCTATAGTCGTCGGAAATGTCGGCGGCTGGCCAACCTGGACCCGGGGTCGTGGGGACGACCCTATTGTCGTCGGACATGACGGTGGCGGGCCAATCTAGTCTCGGGGTCGTGGGGACGACCCTATAGTCGTCAGACATGTTGGCGGCTTGTCAGCCTAGTCCCGGGGTCGTGGGTACGACCCTATAGTCGTCGGACAAGTCGGCGGCGGGCCAACCTTGTCCCGGGGTCGTGGGGACGACCCTATAGTCGTCGGACATGTCGGCGGCTGGCCAACTTTGGCCCGGTGTCGTGGGGACGACTCTATAGTCGTTGGAAATGTCGGCGCTTGGCCAACCTGGACACGGGGTCGTGGGGACGACACTATTGTCGTCGGACATGACGGTGGCGGGCCAATCTAGTCTCGGGGTCGTGGGGACGACCCTATAGTCGTCTGACATGACGGTGGCCGGCCAATCTAGTCCCAGGGTCGTGGGGACGACCCTATAGTCGTCGGACTTGACGGTGGCGGGCCAATCTAGTCCCGGGGTCTTGGGGACGGCCCTACAGTCGTCGGACATTTCGGCGGCTTGCCAACTTTGGCCCGGGGTGGTGGGGACGACCCTATAGTCGTCGGACATGTCAGCGGCTGGCCTACCTAGTCCCGAGGTCGTGGGGGCGACCCTATAGTCGTCGGACATGTCGGCGGCTGGCCAACCTAGTCCCGAGGTCGTCGGACTTGACGGTGGCGGGCCAATCTAGTCCCGGGGTCTTGGGGACGACCCTACAGTCGTCGGACATTTCGGCGGCTTGCCAACTTTGGCCCGGGGTGGTGGGGACGACCCTATAATCTTCGGACATGTCGGCGGCTGGCCAACCTAGTCCCGAGGTCGTGGGGGCGACCGTATAGTCGTCGGACATGTCCGCGGCTGGCCAACCTAGTCCCGAGGTCGTCGGACTTGACGGTGGCGGGCCAATCTAGTCCCGGTGTCGTGGGGACGACCCTATAGTCGTCGGACAAGACGGCGGCTGGACATCTTTGGCCCGGGGTGGTGGGGACGACCCTATAGTCGTCGGACATGTCGGCGGCTGGCCTACCTAGTCCCGAGGTCGTGGGGGCGACCCTACAGTCGTCGGACATGTCGGCGGCTGGCCAACCTAGTCCCGAGGTCGTCGGACTTGACGGTGGCGGGCCAATCTAGTCCCGGGGTCTTGGGGACGACCCTACAGTCGTCGGACATTTCGGCGGCTTGCCAACTTTGGCCCGGGGTGGTGGGGACGACCCTATAGTCGTCGGACATGTCGGCGGCTGGCCTACCTAGTCCCGAGGTCGTGGGGGCGACCCTATAGTCGTCGGACATGTCGGCGGCTGGCCAACCTAGTCCCGAGGTCGTCGGACTTGACGGTGGCGGGCCAATCTAGTCCCGGTGTCGTGGGGACGACCCTATAGTCGTCGGACAAGACGGCGGCTGGACATCTTTGGCCCGGGGTGGTGGGGACGACCCTATAGTCGTCGGACATGTCGGCGGCTGGCCAACTTTGGCCCGTGGTCGTGGGGACGATCCAATAGTCGTCGGACATGTCGGCGGCTGGCCAACCTAGACCCGGGGTCGTGGGGACGACCCTATTGTCGTCGGACATGGCGGTGGCGGGCCAATCTAGTCCCGTGGTCGTGGGGACGACCCTATAGTCTTCGGACATGACGGTAGCGGGCCAATCTAGACCCGGGGTCGTGGGGACGACCCTATAATCGTTGGACATGACGGTGGCATGCCAATCTAGTCCCGGGGTCGTAGGGACGACCCTATAGTCGTTGGACATGTCGGCGATTGGCCAACATTGGCCCGTGGTCATGGGGACGATCCAATAGTCGTCGGACATGTCGGCGGCTGGCCAACCTAGACCCGGGGTCGTGGGGACGACCCTATTGTCGTCGGACATGGCGGTGGCGGGCCAATCTAGTCCCGTGGTCGTGGGGACGACCCTATAGTCTTCGGACATGACGGTAGCGGGCCAATCTAGACCCGAGGTCCTGGGGACGACCCTATAGTAGTCGGACATGTCGGCGGCTGTCCAACTTTGGCCCCGTGTCGTGGGGACGACTCTATAGTCGTCGGATATGTCGGCGGCTGGTCAACCTAGACCCGGGGTCGTGGGGACGACCCTATTGTCGTCGGACATGACGGTGGCGGGCCAATCTATTCGCGGGGTGGTGGGGACGACCCTATAGTCGTCGGACATTTCGGCGGCTTGCCAACTTTGGCCCGGGGTGGTGGGGACGACCCTATAGTCGTCGGACATGTCGGCGGCTGGCCAACCTAGTCCCGAGGTCGTTGGGACGACCCTATAGTCGTCGGACTTGACGGTGGCGGGCCAATCTAGTCCCGGGGTCGTGGGGACGACCCTACAGTCGTCGGACATTTCGGCGGCTTGCCAACTTTGGCCCGGGGTCGTGGGGACGACCCTATAGTCGTCGGACATGTCGGCGGCTGGCCAACCTAGTCCCGAGGTCGTCGGACTTGACGGTGGCGGGCCAATCTAGTCTCGGGGTCGTGGGGACGACCCTATAGTCGTCAGACATGTCGGCGGCTGGCCGTGGACGTGGGGACGACCCTATAGTCGTCGGACATGTCGGAGGCTGGCCAACCTAGTCCCGAGGTCGTGGGGACGACCCTATAGTCGTCGGACATTTCGGCGGCTTGCCAACTTTGGCCCGGGGTGGTGGGGACGACCCTATAGTCGTCGGACATGTCGGCGGCTGGCCTACCTAGTCCCGAGGTCGTGGGGGCGACCCTATAGTCGTCGGACATGTCGGCGGCTGGCCAACCTAGTCCCGAGGTCGTCGGACTTGACGGTGGCGGGCCAATCTAGTCCCGGGGTCTTGGGGACGACCCTACAGTCGTCGGACATTTCGGCGGCTTGCCAACTTTGGCCCGGGGTGGTGGGGACGACCCTATAGTCGTCGGACATGTCGGCGGCTGGCCAACTTTGGCCCGGTGTCGTGGGGACGACTCTATAGTCGTCGGAAATGTCGGCGGCTGGCCAACCTGGAGCCGGTGTCGTGGGGACGACCCTATAGTCGTCGGACATGTCGGCGACTGGCCAACTTTGGTCCGGTGTCGTGGGGACGACTCTATAGTCGTCGGAAATGTCGGCGGCTGGCCAACCTGGACCCGGGGTCGTGGGGACGACCCTATTGTCGTCGGACATGACGGTGGCGGGCCAATCTAGTCTCGGGGTCGTGGGGACGACCCTATAGTCGTCGGACATGTCGGCGGCTGGCCAACTTTGGCCCGGTGTCGTGGGGACGACTCTATAGTCGTCGGAAATGTCGGCGGCTGGCCAACCTGGAGCCGGTGTCGTTGGGACGACCCTATAGTCGTCGGACATGTCGGCGGCTGGCCAACTTTGGCCCGGTGTCGTGGGGACGACTCTATAGTCGTCGGAAATGTCGGCGGCCGGCCAACCTGGACCCGGGGTCGTGGGGACGACCCTATTGTCGTCGGACATGACGGTGGCGGGCCAATCTAGTCTCGGGGTCGTGGGGACGACCCTATAGTCGTCAGACATGTTGGCGGCTTGTCAGCCTAGTCCCGGGGTCGTGGGTACGGCCCTACAGTCGTCGGACATTTCGGCGGCTTGCCAACTTTGGCCCGGGGTGGTGGGGACGACCCTATAGTCGTCGGACATGTCGGCGGCTGGCCTACCTAGTCCCGAGGTCGTGGGGGCGACCCTATAGTCGTCGGACATGTCGGCGGCTGGCCAACCTAGTCCCGAGGTCGTCGGACTTGACGGTGGCGGGCCAATCTAGTCCCGGGGTCTTGGGGACGACCCTACAGTCGTCGGACATTTCGGCGGCTTGCCAACTTTGGCCCGGGGTGGTGGGGACGACCCTATAGTCGTCGGACAAGTCGGCGGCGGGCCAACCTTGTCCCGGGGTCGTGGGGACGACCCTATAGTCGTCGGACATGTCGGCGGCTGGCCAACTTTGGCCCGGTGTCGTGGGGACGACTCTATAGTCGTTGGAAATGTCGGCGCTTGGCCAACCTGGACCCGGGGTCGTGGGGACGACACTATTGTCGTCGGACATGACGGTGGCGGGCCAATCTAGTCTCGGGGTCGTGGGGACGACCCTATAGTCGTTTGACATGACGGTGGCGGGCCAATCTAGTCCCAGGATCGTGGGGACGACCCTATAGTCGTCGGACTTGACGGTGGCGGGCCAATCTAGTCCCGGGGTCTTGGGGACGGCCCTACAGTCGTCGGACATTTCGGCGGCTTGCCAACTTTGGCCCGGGGTGGTGGGGACGACCCTATAGTCGTCGGACATGTCGGCGGCTGGCCTACCTAGTCCCGAGGTCGTGGGGGCGACCCTATAGTCGTCGGACATGTCGGCGGCTGGCCAACCTAGTCCCGAGGTCGTCGGACTTGACGGTGGCGGGCCAATCTAGTCCCGGGGTCTTGGGGACGACGCTACAGTCGTCGGACATTTCGGCGGCTTGCCAACTTTGGCCCGGGGTGGTGGGGACGACCCTACAATCTTCGGACATGTCGGCGGCTGGCCAACCTAGTCCCGAGGTCGTGGGGGCGACCGTATAGTCGTCGGACATGTCCGCGGCTGGCCAACCTAGTCCCGAGGTCGTCGGACTTGACGGTGGCGGGCCAATCTAGTCCCGGTGTCGTGGGGACGACCCTATAGTCGTCGGACAAGACGGCGGCTGGACATCTTTGGCCCGGGGTGGTGGGGACGACCCTATAGTCGTCGGACATGTCGGCGGCTGGCCTACCTAGTCCCGAGGTCGTGGGGGCGACCCTATAGTCGTCGGACATGTCGGCGGCTGGCCAACCTAGTCCCGAGGTCGTCGGACTTGACGGTGGCGGGCCAATCTAGTCCCGGGGTCTTGGGGACGACCCTACAGTCGTCGGACATTTCGGCGGCTTGCCAACTTTGGCCCGGGGTGTTGGGGACGACCCTATAGTCGTCGGACATGTCGGCGGCTGGCCAACCTAGTCCCGAGGTCGTTGGGACGACCCTATAGTCGTCGGACTTGACGGTGGCGGGCCAATCTAGTCCCGGGGTCGTGGGGACGACCCTACAGTCGTCGGACATTTCGGCGGCTTGCCAACTTTGGCCCGGGGTCGTGGGGACGACCCTAAAGTCGTCGGACATGTCGGCGGCTGGCCAACCTAGTCCCGAGGTCGTCGGACTTGACGGTGGCGGGCCAATCTAGTCTCGGGGTCGTGGGGACGACCCTATAGTCGTCAGACATGTCGGCGGCTGGCCGTGGACGTGGGGACGACCCAATAGTCGTCGGACATGTTGGCGGCTTGTCAGCCTAGTCCCGGGGTCGTGGGTACGACCCTATAGTCGTCGGACAAGTCGGCGGCGGGCCAACCTTGTCCCGGGGTAGTGGGGACGACCCTATAGTCGTCGGACATGTCGGCGGCTGGCCAACCTAGTCCCGAGGTCGTCGGACTTGACGGTGGCGGGCCAATCTAGTCCCGGGGTCGTGGGGACGACCCTACAGTCGTCGGACATTTCGGCGGCTTGCCAACTTTGGCCCGGGGTCGTGGGGACGACCCCATAGTCGTCGGACATGACAGTGGCGGACCAATCTAGTCCCGGGGTCGTGGGGAAGACCCTATACTCGTCGGACATGTCGGCGGCTGGCCAACCTAGTCCCGAGGTCGTTGGGACGACCCTATAGTCGTCGGACTTGACGGTGGCGGGCCAATCTAGTCCCGGGGTCGTGGGGACGACCCTACAGTCGTCGGACATTTGGGCGGCTTGCCAACTTTGGCCCGGGGTCGTGGGGACGAACCTATAGTCGTCTGACTTGACGGTGGCGGGCCAATCTAGTCCCGGGGTCTTGGGGACGACCCTACAGTCGTCGGACATTTCGGCGGCTTGCCAACTTTGGCCCGGGGTGGTGGGGACGACCCTATTGTCGTCGGACATGTCGGCGGCTGGCCTACCTAGTCCCGAGGTCGTGGGGGCGACCCTATAGTCGTCGGACATGTCGGCGGCTGGCCAACCTAGTCCCAAGGTCGTCGGACTTGACGGTGGCGGGCCAATCTAGTCCCGGGGTCGTGGAGACGACCCTACAGTCGTCGGACATTTCGGCGGCTTGCCAACCTAGTCCCGAGGTCGTGGGGACGACCCTATAGTCGTCGGACTTGACGGTGGCGGGCCAATCTAGTCCCGGGGTCGTGGGGACGACCCTACAGTCGTCGGACATTTCGGCGGCTTGCCATCTTTGGCCCGGGGTCGTGGGGACGACCCTATAGTCGTCGGACAAGACGGCGGCGGGCCAATCCAGTCCCGGGGTCGTAGGGACGACCCTATAGTCGTCGGACAAGTCGGCGGCTGACCAACCTAGACCCGGGGTCGTGGGGACGACCCTATTGTCGTCGGACATGACGGTGGCGGGCCAATCTAGTCCCGGGGTCGTGGGGACGACCCTATAGTCGTCGGACATGTCGGCGGCTGGCCAACTTTGGCCCGGTGTCGTGGGGACGACTCTATAGTCGTCGGAAATGTCGGCGGCTGGCCAACCTGGACCCGGCGTCGTGGGGACGACCCTATTGTCGTCGGACATGACGGTGGCGGGCCAATCTAGTCTCGGGGTCGTGGGGACGACCCTATAGTCGTCGGACATATCGGCGGCTGGCCAACTTTGGGCCGGGGTCGTGGGGACGACTCTATAGTCGTCGGAAATGTCGGCGGCTGGCCAACCTGGACTCGGGGTCGTGGGGACGACCCTATAGTCGTCGGACAAGACGGTGGCGGACCAATCTAGTCCCGGGGTCGTGGGGACGACCCTATAGTCGTCGGACATGTCGGTGGCTGGCCAACTTTGGCCCGTGGTCGTGGGGACGATCCAATAGTCGTCGGAAATGTCGGCGGCTGGCCAACCTGGACCCGGGGTCGTGGGGACGACCCTATTGTCGTCGGACATGACGGTGGCGGGCCAATCTAGTCCCGGGGTCGTGGGGACGACCCTATAGTCGTCGGACAAGACGGCGGCTGGACATCTTTGGCCCGGGGTCGTGGGGACGACCATATAGTCGTCGGACATGTTGGCGGCTTGTCAGCCTAGTCCCGGGGTCGTGGGTACGACCCTATAGTCGTCGGACAAGTCGGCGGCTGGCCAACCTAGACCCGGGGTCGTGGGGACGACCCTATTGTCGTCGGACATGACGGTGGCGGGCCAATCTAGTCCCGGGGTCGTGGGGACGACCCTATAGTCGTCGAACAATTCGGCGGCGGGCCAAGCTTCTCCCGGGGTCGTGGGGACGACCCTATAATCGTCGGACATGGCGGTGGCGGGCCAATCTAGTCCCGGGGTCGTGGGGACGACCCTATAGTCGTCGGACATGTCGGCGGCTGGCCAACTTTGGCCCGGTGTCGTGGGGACGACTCTATAGTCGTCGGAAATGTCGGCGGCTGGCCAACTTGGACCCGGGGTCGTGGGGACGACCCTATAATCGTCGGACATGACGGTGGCGGGCCAATCTAGTCCGTGGTTGTGGGGACGACCCTATAGTCGTTGGACATGACGGTGGCGGGCCAATCTAGTCCCGGGGTCGTGGGGACGACCCTATAGTCGTCGGACAAGACGGCGGCTGGACATCTTTGGCCCGGGGTCGTGGGGACGACCCTATAGTCGTCGGACATGTTGGCGGCTTGTCAGCCTAGTCCCGGGGTCGTGGGTACGACCCTATAGTCGTCGGACAAGTCGCCGGCTGGCCAACCTAGACCCGGGGTCGTGGGGACGACCCTATAGTCGTCGGACATGTCGGCGGCTGGCCAACTTTGGCCCGTGGTCGTGGGGACGATCCAATAGTCGTCGGACATGTCGGCGGCTGGCCAACTTTGGCCCGTGGTTGTGGGAACGACCCTATAGTCGTTGGACATGACGGTGGCGGGCCAATCTAGTCCCGGGGTCGTGGGGACGACCCTATAGTCGTTGGACATGACGGTGGCGGGCCAATCTAGTCCCGGGGTCGTGGGGACGACCCTACAGTCTTCGGACATTTCGGCGGCTTGCCAACATTGCCCCGGGGTCGAGGGACGACCCTATAGTCGTCGGACATGTCGGCGGCTGGCCAACCTAGTCCCGAGGTCGTGGGGACGACCCTATAGTCGTCGGACATGTCGGCGGCTGGCCAACTTTGGCCCGGTGTCGTGGGGACGACCCTATAGTCGTCGGACAAGACGGCGGCTGGACATCTTTGGCCCGTGGTTGTGGGGACGACCCTATAGTCGTCGGACATGTCGGTGGCTGGCCAACTTTGGCCCGGTGTCGTGGGGACGACCCTATAGTCGTCGGACAAGACGGCGGCTGGACATCTTTGGCCCGGGGTCGTGGGGACGACCCTATAGTCGTCGGACATGTCGGCGGCGGGCCAACCTTGTCCAGGGGTCGTGGGGACGACCCTATAGTCGTCGAACAAGTCGGCGGCGGGCCAAGCTTGTCCCGGGGTCGTGGGGACGACCCTATAATCGTCGGACATGACGGTGGCGGGCCAACCTGGAGCCGGTGTCGTGGGGACGACCCTATAGTCGTCGGACATGTCGGCGGCTGGCCAACTTTGGCCCGGTGTCGTGGGGACGACTCTATAGTCGTCGGAAATGTCGGCGGCTGGCCAACCTGGACCCGGGGTCGTGGGGACGACCCTATTGTCGTCGGACATGACGGTGGCGGGCCAATCTAGTCTCGGGGTCGTGGGGACGACCCTATAGTCGTCAGACATGTTGGCGGCTTGTCAGCCTAGTCCCGGGGTCGTGGGTACGACCCTATAGTCGTCGGACAAGTCGGCGGCGGGCCAAACTTGTCCCGGGTTCGTGGGGACGACCCTATAGTCGTCGGACATGTCGGCGGCTGGCTAACTTTGGCCCGGTGTCGTGGGGACGACTCTATAGTCGTTGGAAATGTCGGCGCTTGGCCAACCTGGACCCGGGGTCGTGGGGACGACCCTATTGTCGTCGGACATGACGGTGGCGGGCCAAGCTAGTCTCGGGGTCGTGGGGACGACTCTATAGTCGTCTGACATGACGGTGGCGAGCCAATCTAGTCCCAGGGTCGTGGGGACGACCCTATAGTCGTCGGACAAGACGGCGGCTGGACATCTTTGGCCCGCGATCGTGGGGACGACCCTATAGACGTCGGACATGTCGGCGGCTGGCCAACCTAGTCCCGAGGTCGTGGGGGCGACCATATAGTCGTCGGACATGTCCGCGGCTGGCCAACCTAGTCCCGAGGTCGTCGGACTTGACGGTGGCGGGCCAATCTAGTCCCGGTGTCGTGGGGACGACCCTATAGTCGTCGGACAAGACGGCGGCTGGACATCTTTGGCCCGGGGTGGTGGGGACGACCCTATAGTCGTCGGACATGTCGGCGGCTGGCCAACTTTGGCCCGTGGTCGTGGGGACGATCCAATAGTCGTCGGACATGTCGGCGGCTGGCCAACCTAGACCCGGGGTCGTGGGGACGACCCTATTGTCGTCGGACATGGCGGTGGCGGGCCAATCTAGTCCCGTGGTCGTGGGGACGACCCTATAGTCTTCGGACATGACGGTAGCGGGCCAATCTAGACCCGGGGTCGTGGGGACGACCCTATAATCGTTGGACATGACGGTGGCATGCCAATCTAGTCCCGGGGTCGTAGGGACGACCCTATAGTCGTTGGACATGTCGGCGATTGGCCAACATTGGCCCGTGGTCATGGGGACGATCCAATAGTCGTCGGACATGTCGGCAGCTGGCCAACCTAGACCCGGGGTCGTGGGGACGACCCTATTGTCGTCGGACATGGCGGTGGCGGGCCAATCTAGTCCCGTGGTCGTGGGGACGACCCTATAGTCTTCGGACATGACGGTAGCGGGCCAATCTAGACCCGAGGTCCTGGGGACGACCCTATAGTAGTCGGACATGTCGGCGGCTGTCCAACTTTGGCCCCGTGTCGTGGGGACGACTCTATAGTCGTCGGATATGTCGGCGGCTGGTCAACCTAGACCCGGGGTCGTGGGGACGACCCTATTGTCGTCGGACATGACGGTGGCGGGCCAATCTATTCGCGGGGTGGTGGGGACGACCCTATAGTCGTCGGACATTTCGGCGGCTTGCCAACTTTGGCCCGGGGTGGTGGGGACGACCCTATAGTCGTCGGACATGTCGGCGGCTGGCCAACCTAGTCCCGAGGTCGTTGGGACGACCCTATAGTCGTCGGACTTGACGGTGGCGGGCCAATCTAGTCCCGGGGTCGTGGGGACGACCCTACAGTCGTCGGACATGACGGTGGCATGCCAATCTAGTCCCGGGGTCGTAGGGACGACCCTATAGTCGTTGGACATGTCGGCGATTGGCCAACATTGGCCCGTGGTCATGGGGACGATCCAATAGTCGTCGGACATGTCGGCGGCTGGCCAACCTAGACCCGGGGTCGTGGGGACGACCCTATTGTCGTCGGACATGGCGGTGGCGGGCCAATCTAGTCCCGTGGTCGTGGGGACGACCCTATAGTCTTCGGACATGACGGTAGCGGGCCAATCTAGTCCCGGGGTCGTGGGGACGACCCTATAGTCGTCGGACAAGACGGCGGCTGGACATCTTTGGCCCGGGGTCGTGGGGACGACCCTATAGTCGTCGGACATGTTGGCGGCTTGTCAGCCTAGTCCCGGGGTCGTGGGTACGACCCTATAGTCGTCGGACAAGTCGCCGGCTGGCCAACCTAGACCCGGGGTCGTGGGGACGACCCTATAGTCGTCGGACATGTCGGCGGCTGGCCAACTTTGGCCCGTGGTCGTGGGGACGATCCAATAGTCGTCGGACATGTCGGCGGCTGGCCAACTTTGGCCCGTGGTTGTGGGAACGACCCTATAGTCGTTGGACATGACGGTGGCGGGCCAATCTAGTCCCGGGGTCGTGGGGACGACCCTATAGTCGTTGGACATGACGGTGGCGGGCCAATCTAGTCCCGGGGTCGTGGGGACGACCCTACAGTCTTCGGACATTTCGGCGGCTTGCCAACATTGCCCCGGGGTCGAGGGACGACCCTATAGTCGTCGGACATGTCGGCGGCTGGCCAACCTAGTCCCGAGGTCGTGGGGACGACCCTATAGTCGTCGGACATGTCGGCGGCTGGCCAACTTTGGCCCGGTGTCGTGGGGACGACCCTATAGTCGTCGGACAAGACGGCGGCTGGACATCTTTGGCCCGTGGTTGTGGGGACGACCCTATAGTCGTCGGACATGTCGGTGGCTGGCCAACTTTGGCCCGGTGTCGTGGGGACGACCCTATAGTCGTCGGACAAGACGGCGGCTGGACATCTTTGGCCCGGGGTCGTGGGGACGACCCTATAGTCGTCGGACATGTCGGCGGCGGGCCAACCTTGTCCAGGGGTCGTGGGGACGACCCTATAGTCGTCGAACAAGTCGGCGGCGGGCCAAGCTTGTCCCGGGGTCGTGGGGACGACCCTATAATCGTCGGACATGACGGTGGCGGGCCAACCTGGAGCCGGTGTCGTGGGGACGACCCTATAGTCGTCGGACATGTCGGCGGCTGGCCAACTTTGGCCCGGTGTCGTGGGGACGACTCTATAGTCGTCGGAAATGTCGGCGGCTGGCCAACCTGGACCCGGGGTCGTGGGGACGACCCTATTGTCGTCGGACATGACGGTGGCGGGCCAATCTAGTCTCGGGGTCGTGGGGACGACCCTATAGTCGTCAGACATGTTGGCGGCTTGTCAGCCTAGTCCCGGGGTCGTGGGTACGACCCTATAGTCGTCGGACAAGTCGGCGGCGGGCCAAACTTGTCCCGGGTTCGTGGGGACGACCCTATAGTCGTCGGACATGTCGGCGGCTGGCTAACTTTGGCCCGGTGTCGTGGGGACGACTCTATAGTCGTTGGAAATGTCGGCGCTTGGCCAACCTGGACCCGGGGTCGTGGGGACGACCCTATTGTCGTCGGACATGACGGTGGCGGGCCAATCTAGTCTCGGGGTCGTGGGGACGACTCTATAGTCGTCTGACATGACGGTGGCGAGCCAATCTAGTCCCAGGGTCGTGGGGACGACCCTATAGTCGTCGGACAAGACGGCGGCTGGACATCTTTGGCCCGCGGTCGTGGGGACGACCCTATAGACGTCGGACATGTCGGCGGCTGGCCAACCTAGTCCCGAGGTCGTGGGGGCGACCATATAGTCGTCGGACATGTCCGCGGCTGGCCAACCTAGTCCCGAGGTCGTCGGACTTGACGGTGGCGGGCCAATCTAGTCCCGGTGTCGTGGGGACGACCCTATAGTCGTCGGACAAGACGGCGGCTGGACATCTTTGGCCCGGGGTGGTGGGGACGACCCTATAGTCGTCGGACATGTCGGCGGCTGGCCAACTTTGGCCCGTGGTCGTGGGGACGATCCAATAGTCGTCGGACATGTCGGCGGCTGGCCAACCTAGACCCGGGGTCGTGGGGACGACCCTATTGTCGTCGGACATGGCGGTGGCGGGCCAATCTAGTCCCGTGGTCGTGGGGACGACCCTATAGTCTTCGGACATGACGGTAGCGGGCCAATCTAGACCCGGGGTCGTGGGGACGACCCTATAATCGTTGGACATGACGGTGGCATGCCAATCTAGTCCCGGGGTCGTAGGGACGACCCTATAGTCGTTGGACATGTCGGCGATTGGCCAACATTGGCCCGTGGTCATGGGGACGATCCAATAGTCGTCGGACATGTCGGCAGCTGGCCAACCTAGACCCGGGGTCGTGGGGACGACCCTATTGTCGTCGGACATGGCGGTGGCGGGCCAATCTAGTCCCGTGGTCGTGGGGACGACCCTATAGTCTTCGGACATGACGGTAGCGGGCCAATCTAGACCCGAGGTCCTGGGGACGACCCTATAGTAGTCGGACATGTCGGCGGCTGTCCAACTTTGGCCCCGTGTCGTGGGGACGACTCTATAGTCGTCGGATATGTCGGCGGCTGGTCAACCTAGACCCGGGGTCGTGGGGACGACCCTATTGTCGTCGGACATGACGGTGGCGGGCCAATCTATTCGCGGGGTGGTGGGGACGACCCTATAGTCGTCGGACATTTCGGCGGCTTGCCAACTTTGGCCCGGGGTGGTGGGGACGACCCTATAGTCGTCGGACATGTCGGCGGCTGGCCAACCTAGTCCCGAGGTCGTTGGGACGACCCTATAGTCGTCGGACTTGACGGTGGCGGGCCAATCTAGTCCCGGGGTCGTGGGGACGACCCTACAGTCGTCGGACATGACGGTGGCATGCCAATCTAGTCCCGGGGTCGTAGGGACGACCCTATAGTCGTTGGACATGTCGGCGATTGGCCAACATTGGCCCGTGGTCATGGGGACGATCCAATAGTCGTCGGACATGTCGGCGGCTGGCCAACCTAGACCCGGGGTCGTGGGGACGACCCTATTGTCGTCGGACATGGCGGTGGCGGGCCAATCTAGTCCCGTGGTCGTGGGGACGACCCTATAGTCTTCGGACATGACGGTAGCGGGCCAATCTAGACCCGAGGTCCTGGGGACGACCCTATAGTAGTCGGACATGTCGGCGGCTGTCCAACTTTGGCCCCGTGTCGTGGGGACGACTCTATAGTCGTCGGATATGTCGGCGGCTGGTCAACCTAGACCCGGGGTCGTGGGGACGACCCTATTGTCGTCGGACATGACGGTGGCGGGCCAATCTATTCGCGGGGTGGTGGGGACGACCCTATAGTCGTCGGACATTTCGGCGGCTTGCCAACTTTGGCCCGGGGTGGTGGGGACGACCCTATAGTCGTCGGACATGTCGGCGGCTGGCCAACCTAGTCCCGAGGTCGTTGGGACGACCCTATAGTCGTCGGACTTGACGGTGGCGGGCCAATCTAGTCCCGGGGTCGTGGGGACGACCCTACAGTCGTCGGACATTTCGGCGGCTTGCCAACTTTGGCCCGGGGTCGTGGGGACGACCCTATAGTCGTCGGAAATGTCGGCGGCTGGCCAACCTGGACCCGGGGTCGTGGGGACGACCCTATTGTCGTCGGACATGACGGTGGCGGGCCAATCTAGTCCCGGGGTCGTGGGGACGACCCTATAGTCGTCGGACAAGACGGCGGCTGGACATCTTTGGCCCGGGGTCGTGGGGACGACCATATAGTCGTCGGACATGTTGGCGGCTTGTCAGCCTAGTCCCGGGGTCGTGGGTACGACCCTATAGTCGTCGGACAAGTCGGCGGCTGGCCAACCTAGACCCGGGGTCGTGGGGACGACCCTATTGTCGTCGGACATGACGGTGGCGGGCCAATCTAGTCCCGGGGTCGTGGGGACGACCCTATAGTCGTCGAACAATTCGGCGGCGGGCCAAGCTTCTCCCGGGGTCGTGGGGACGACCCTATAATCGTCGGACATGGCGGTGGCGGGCCAATCTAGTCCCGGGGTCGTGGGGACGACCCTATAGTCGTCGGACATGTCGGCGGCTGGCCAACTTTGGCCCGGTGTCGTGGGGACGACTCTATAGTCGTCGGAAATGTCGGCGGCTGGCCAACTTGGACCCGGGGTCGTGGGGACGACCCTATAATCGTCGGACATGACGGTGGCGGGCCAATCTAGTCCGTGGTTGTGGGGACGACCCTATAGTCGTTGGACATGACGGTGGCGGGCCAATCTAGTCCCGGGGTCGTGGGGACGACCCTATAGTCGTCGGACAAGACGGCGGCTGGACATCTTTGGCCCGGGGTCGTGGGGACGACCCTATAGTCGTCGGACATGTTGGCGGCTTGTCAGCCTAGTCCCGGGGTCGTGGGTACGACCCTATAGTCGTCGGACAAGTCGCCGGCTGGCCAACCTAGACCCGGGGTCGTGGGGACGACCCTATAGTCGTCGGACATGTCGGCGGCTGGCCAACTTTGGCCCGTGGTCGTGGGGACGATCCAATAGTCGTCGGACATGTCGGCGGCTGGCCAACTTTGGCCCGTGGTTGTGGGAACGACCCTATAGTCGTTGGACATGACGGTGGCGGGCCAATCTAGTCCCGGTGTCGTGGGGACGACCCTATAGTCGTTGGACATGACGGTGGCGGGCCAATCTAGTCCCGGGGTCGTGGGGACGACCCTACAGTCTTCGGACATTTCGGCGGCTTGCCAACATTGCCCCGGGGTCGAGGGACGACCCTATAGTCGTCGGACATGTCGGCGGCTTGCCAACTTTGGCCCGGTGTCGTGGGGACGACCCTATAGTCGTCGGACAAGACGGCGGCTGGACATCTTTGGCCCGTGGTTGTGGGGACGACCCTATAGTCGTCGGACATGTCGGTGGCTGGCCAACTTTGGCCCGGTGTCGTGGGGACGACCCTATAGTCGTCGGACAAGACGGCGGCTGGACATCTTTGGCCCGGGGTCGTGGGGACGACCCTATAGTCGTCGGACATGTCGGCGGCGGGCCAACCTTGTCCAGGGGTCGTGGGGACGACCCTATAGTCGTCGAACAAGTCGGCGGCGGGCCAAGCTTGTCCCGGGGTCGTGGGGACGACCCTATAATCGTCGGACATGACGGTGGCGGGCCAACCTGGAGCCGGTGTCGTGGGGACGACCCTATAGTCGTCGGACATGTCGGCGGCTGGCCAACTTTGGCCCGGTGTCGTGGGGACGACTCTATAGTCGTCGGAAATGTCGGCGGCTGGCCAACCTGGACCCGGGGTCGTGGGGACGACCCTATTGTCGTCGGACATGACAGTGGCGGACCAATCTAGTCCCGGGGTCGTGGGGAAGACCCTATACTCGTCGGACATGTCGGCGGCTGGCCAACCTAGTCCCGAGGTCGTCGGGACGACCCTATAGTCGTCGGACTTGACGGTGGCGGGCCAATCTAGTCCCGGGGTCGTGGGGACGACCCTACAGTCGTCGGACATTTCGGCGGCTTGCCAACTTTGGCCCGGGGTCGTGGGGACGAACCTATAGTCGTCTGACTTGACGGTGGCGGGCCAATCTAGTCCCGGGGTCTTGGGGACGACCCTACAGTCGTCGGACATTTCGGCGGCTTGCCAACTTTGGCCCGGGGTGGTGGGGACGACCCTATTGTCGTCGGACATGTCGGCGGCTGGCCTACCTAGTCCCGAGGTCGTGGGGGCGACCCTATAGTCGTCGGACATGTCGGCGGCTGGCCAACCTAGTCCCGAGGTCGTCGGACTTGACGGTGGCGGGCCAATCTAGTCCCGGGGTCGTGGAGACGACCCTACAGTCGTCGGACATTTCGGCGGCTTGCCAACCTAGTCCCGAGGTCGTGGGGACGACCCTATAGTCGTCGGACTTGACGGTGGCGGGCCAATCTAGTCCCGGGGTCGTGGGGACGACCCTACAGTCGTCGGACATTTCGGCGGCTTGCCATCTTTGGCCCGGGGTCGTGGGGACGACCCTATAGTCGTCGGACAAGACGGCGGCGGGCCAATCCAGTCCCGGGGTCGTAGGGACGACCCTATAGTCGTCGGACAAGTCGGCGGCTGACCAACCTAGACCCGGGGTTGTGGGGACGACCCTATTGTCGTCGGACATGACGGTGGCGGGCCAATCTAGTCCCGGGGTCGTGGGGACGACCCTATAGTCGTCGGACATGTCGGCGGCTGGCCAACTTTGGCCCGGTGTCGTGGGGACGACTCTATAGTCGTCGGAAATGTCGGCGGCTGGCCAACCTGGACCCGGCGTCGTGGGGACGACCCTATTGTCGTCGGACATGACGGTGGCGGGCCAATCTAGTCTCGGGGTCGTGGGGACGACCCTATAGTCGTCGGACATATCGGCGGCTGGCCAACTTTGGGCCGGGGTCGTGGGGACGACTCTATAGTCGTCGGAAATGTCGGCGGCTGGCCAACCTGGACTCGGGGTCGTGGGGACGACCCTATAGTCGTCGGACAAGACGGTGGCGGACCAACCTGGACCCGGGGTCGTGGGGACGACCCTATAGTCGTCGGACATGTCGGCGGCTGGCCAACTTTGGCCCGGTGTCGTGGGGACGACTCTATAGTCGTCGGAAATGTCGGCGGCTGGCCAACCTGGACCCGGGGTCGTGGGGACGACCCTATTGTCGTCGGACATGACGGTGGCGGGCCAATCTAGTCTCGGGGTCGTGGGGACGACCCTATAGTCGTCAGACATGTTGGCGGCTTGTCAGCCTAGTCCCGGGGTCGTGGGTACGACCCTATAGTCGTCGGACAAGTCGGCGGCGGGCCAAACTTGTCCCGGGTTCGTGGGGACGACCCTATAGTCGTCGGACATGTCGGCGGCTGGCTAACTTTGGCCCGGTGTCGTGGGGACGACTCTATAGTCGTTGGAAATGTCGGCGCTTGGCCAACCTGGACCCGGGGTCGTGGGGACGACCCTATTGTCGTCGGACATGACGGTGGCGGGCCAAGCTAGTCTCGGGGTCGTGGGGACGACTCTATAGTCGTCTGACATGACGGTGGCGAGCCAATCTAGTCCCAGGGTCGTGGGGACGACCCTATAGTCGTCGGACAAGACGGCGGCTGGACATCTTTGGCCCGCGATCGTGGGGACGACCCTATAGACGTCGGACATGTCGGCGGCTGGCCAACCTAGTCCCGAGGTCGTGGGGGCGACCATATAGTCGTCGGACATGTCCGCGGCTGGCCAACCTAGTCCCGAGGTCGTCGGACTTGACGGTGGCGGGCCAATCTAGTCCCGGTGTCGTGGGGACGACCCTATAGTCGTCGGACAAGACGGCGGCTGGACATCTTTGGCCCGGGGTGGTGGGGACGACCCTATAGTCGTCGGACATGTCGGCGGCTGGCCAACTTTGGCCCGTGGTCGTGGGGACGATCCAATAGTCGTCGGACATGTCGGCGGCTGGCCAACCTAGACCCGGGGTCGTGGGGACGACCCTATTGTCGTCGGACATGGCGGTGGCGGGCCAATCTAGTCCCGTGGTCGTGGGGACGACCCTATAGTCTTCGGACATGACGGTAGCGGGCCAATCTAGACCCGGGGTCGTGGGGACGACCCTATAATCGTTGGACATGACGGTGGCATGCCAATCTAGTCCCGGGGTCGTAGGGACGACCCTATAGTCGTTGGACATGTCGGCGATTGGCCAACATTGGCCCGTGGTCATGGGGACGATCCAATAGTCGTCGGACATGTCGGCAGCTGGCCAACCTAGACCCGGGGTCGTGGGGACGACCCTATTGTCGTCGGACATGGCGGTGGCGGGCCAATCTAGTCCCGTGGTCGTGGGGACGACCCTATAGTCTTCGGACATGACGGTAGCGGGCCAATCTAGACCCGAGGTCCTGGGGACGACCCTATAGTAGTCGGACATGTCGGCGGCTGTCCAACTTTGGCCCCGTGTCGTGGGGACGACTCTATAGTCGTCGGATATGTCGGCGGCTGGTCAACCTAGACCCGGGGTCGTGGGGACGACCCTATTGTCGTCGGACATGACGGTGGCGGGCCAATCTATTCGCGGGGTGGTGGGGACGACCCTATAGTCGTCGGACATTTCGGCGGCTTGCCAACTTTGGCCCGGGGTGGTGGGGACGACCCTATAGTCGTCGGACATGTCGGCGGCTGGCCAACCTAGTCCCGAGGTCGTTGGGACGACCCTATAGTCGTCGGACTTGACGGTGGCGGGCCAATCTAGTCCCGGGGTCGTGGGGACGACCCTACAGTCGTCGGACATGACGGTGGCATGCCAATCTAGTCCCGGGGTCGTAGGGACGACCCTATAGTCGTTGGACATGTCGGCGATTGGCCAACATTGGCCCGTGGTCATGGGGACGATCCAATAGTCGTCGGACATGTCGGCGGCTGGCCAACCTAGACCCGGGGTCGTGGGGACGACCCTATTGTCGTCGGACATGGCGGTGGCGGGCCAATCTAGTCCCGTGGTCGTGGGGACGACCCTATAGTCTTCGGACATGACGGTAGCGGGCCAATCTAGTCCCGGGGTCGTGGGGACGACCCTATAGTCGTCGGACAAGACGGCGGCTGGACATCTTTGGCCCGGGGTCGTGGGGACGACCCTATAGTCGTCGGACATGTTGGCGGCTTGTCAGCCTAGTCCCGGGGTCGTGGGTACGACCCTATAGTCGTCGGACAAGTCGCCGGCTGGCCAACCTAGACCCGGGGTCGTGGGGACGACCCTATAGTCGTCGGACATGTCGGCGGCTGGCCAACTTTGGCCCGTGGTCGTGGGGACGATCCAATAGTCGTCGGACATGTCGGCGGCTGGCCAACTTTGGCCCGTGGTTGTGGGAACGACCCTATAGTCGTTGGACATGACGGTGGCGGGCCAATCTAGTCCCGGGGTCGTGGGGACGACCCTATAGTCGTTGGACATGACGGTGGCGGGCCAATCTAGTCCCGGGGTCGTGGGGACGACCCTACAGTCTTCGGACATTTCGGCGGCTTGCCAACATTGCCCCGGGGTCGAGGGACGACCCTATAGTCGTCGGACATGTCGGCGGCTGGCCAACCTAGTCCCGAGGTCGTGGGGACGACCCTATAGTCGTCGGACATGTCGGCGGCTGGCCAACTTTGGCCCGGTGTCGTGGGGACGACCCTATAGTCGTCGGACAAGACGGCGGCTGGACATCTTTGGCCCGTGGTTGTGGGGACGACCCTATAGTCGTCGGACATGTCGGTGGCTGGCCAACTTTGGCCCGGTGTCGTGGGGACGACCCTATAGTCGTCGGACAAGACGGCGGCTGGACATCTTTGGCCCGGGGTCGTGGGGACGACCCTATAGTCGTCGGACATGTCGGCGGCGGGCCAACCTTGTCCAGGGGTCGTGGGGACGACCCTATAGTCGTCGAACAAGTCGGCGGCGGGCCAAGCTTGTCCCGGGGTCGTGGGGACGACCCTATAATCGTCGGACATGACGGTGGCGGGCCAACCTGGAGCCGGTGTCGTGGGGACGACCCTATAGTCGTCGGACATGTCGGCGGCTGGCCAACTTTGGCCCGGTGTCGTGGGGACGACTCTATAGTCGTCGGAAATGTCGGCGGCTGGCCAACCTGGACCCGGGGTCGTGGGGACGACCCTATTGTCGTCGGACATGACGGTGGCGGGCCAATCTAGTCTCGGGGTCGTGGGGACGACCCTATAGTCGTCAGACATGTTGGCGGCTTGTCAGCCTAGTCCCGGGGTCGTGGGTACGACCCTATAGTCGTCGGACAAGTCGGCGGCGGGCCAAACTTGTCCCGGGTTCGTGGGGACGACCCTATAGTCGTCGGACATGTCGGCGGCTGGCTAACTTTGGCCCGGTGTCGTGGGGACGACTCTATAGTCGTTGGAAATGTCGGCGCTTGGCCAACCTGGACCCGGGGTCGTGGGGACGACCCTATTGTCGTCGGACATGACGGTGGCGGGCCAATCTAGTCTCGGGGTCGTGGGGACGACTCTATAGTCGTCTGACATGACGGTGGCGAGCCAATCTAGTCCCAGGGTCGTGGGGACGACCCTATAGTCGTCGGACAAGACGGCGGCTGGACATCTTTGGCCCGCGGTCGTGGGGACGACCCTATAGACGTCGGACATGTCGGCGGCTGGCCAACCTAGTCCCGAGGTCGTGGGGGCGACCATATAGTCGTCGGACATGTCCGCGGCTGGCCAACCTAGTCCCGAGGTCGTCGGACTTGACGGTGGCGGGCCAATCTAGTCCCGGTGTCGTGGGGACGACCCTATAGTCGTCGGACAAGACGGCGGCTGGACATCTTTGGCCCGGGGTGGTGGGGACGACCCTATAGTCGTCGGACATGTCGGCGGCTGGCCAACTTTGGCCCGTGGTCGTGGGGACGATCCAATAGTCGTCGGACATGTCGGCGGCTGGCCAACCTAGACCCGGGGTCGTGGGGACGACCCTATTGTCGTCGGACATGGCGGTGGCGGGCCAATCTAGTCCCGTGGTCGTGGGGACGACCCTATAGTCTTCGGACATGACGGTAGCGGGCCAATCTAGACCCGGGGTCGTGGGGACGACCCTATAATCGTTGGACATGACGGTGGCATGCCAATCTAGTCCCGGGGTCGTAGGGACGACCCTATAGTCGTTGGACATGTCGGCGATTGGCCAACATTGGCCCGTGGTCATGGGGACGATCCAATAGTCGTCGGACATGTCGGCAGCTGGCCAACCTAGACCCGGGGTCGTGGGGACGACCCTATTGTCGTCGGACATGGCGGTGGCGGGCCAATCTAGTCCCGTGGTCGTGGGGACGACCCTATAGTCTTCGGACATGACGGTAGCGGGCCAATCTAGACCCGAGGTCCTGGGGACGACCCTATAGTAGTCGGACATGTCGGCGGCTGTCCAACTTTGGCCCCGTGTCGTGGGGACGACTCTATAGTCGTCGGATATGTCGGCGGCTGGTCAACCTAGACCCGGGGTCGTGGGGACGACCCTATTGTCGTCGGACATGACGGTGGCGGGCCAATCTATTCGCGGGGTGGTGGGGACGACCCTATAGTCGTCGGACATTTCGGCGGCTTGCCAACTTTGGCCCGGGGTGGTGGGGACGACCCTATAGTCGTCGGACATGTCGGCGGCTGGCCAACCTAGTCCCGAGGTCGTTGGGACGACCCTATAGTCGTCGGACTTGACGGTGGCGGGCCAATCTAGTCCCGGGGTCGTGGGGACGACCCTACAGTCGTCGGACATGACGGTGGCATGCCAATCTAGTCCCGGGGTCGTAGGGACGACCCTATAGTCGTTGGACATGTCGGCGATTGGCCAACATTGGCCCGTGGTCATGGGGACGATCCAATAGTCGTCGGACATGTCGGCGGCTGGCCAACCTAGACCCGGGGTCGTGGGGACGACCCTATTGTCGTCGGACATGGCGGTGGCGGGCCAATCTAGTCCCGTGGTCGTGGGGACGACCCTATAGTCTTCGGACATGACGGTAGCGGGCCAATCTAGACCCGAGGTCCTGGGGACGACCCTATAGTAGTCGGACATGTCGGCGGCTGTCCAACTTTGGCCCCGTGTCGTGGGGACGACTCTATAGTCGTCGGATATGTCGGCGGCTGGTCAACCTAGACCCGGGGTCGTGGGGACGACCCTATTGTCGTCGGACATGACGGTGGCGGGCCAATCTATTCGCGGGGTGGTGGGGACGACCCTATAGTCGTCGGACATTTCGGCGGCTTGCCAACTTTGGCCCGGGGTGGTGGGGACGACCCTATAGTCGTCGGACATGTCGGCGGCTGGCCAACCTAGTCCCGAGGTCGTTGGGACGACCCTATAGTCGTCGGACTTGACGGTGGCGGGCCAATCTAGTCCCGGGGTCGTGGGGACGACCCTACAGTCGTCGGACATTTCGGCGGCTTGCCAACTTTGGCCCGGGGTCGTGGGGACGACCCTATAGTCGTCGGAAATGTCGGCGGCTGGCCAACCTGGACCCGGGGTCGTGGGGACGACCCTATTGTCGTCGGACATGACGGTGGCGGGCCAATCTAGTCCCGGGGTCGTGGGGACGACCCTATAGTCGTCGGACAAGACGGCGGCTGGACATCTTTGGCCCGGGGTCGTGGGGACGACCATATAGTCGTCGGACATGTTGGCGGCTTGTCAGCCTAGTCCCGGGGTCGTGGGTACGACCCTATAGTCGTCGGACAAGTCGGCGGCTGGCCAACCTAGACCCGGGGTCGTGGGGACGACCCTATTGTCGTCGGACATGACGGTGGCGGGCCAATCTAGTCCCGGGGTCGTGGGGACGACCCTATAGTCGTCGAACAATTCGGCGGCGGGCCAAGCTTCTCCCGGGGTCGTGGGGACGACCCTATAATCGTCGGACATGGCGGTGGCGGGCCAATCTAGTCCCGGGGTCGTGGGGACGACCCTATAGTCGTCGGACATGTCGGCGGCTGGCCAACTTTGGCCCGGTGTCGTGGGGACGACTCTATAGTCGTCGGAAATGTCGGCGGCTGGCCAACTTGGACCCGGGGTCGTGGGGACGACCCTATAATCGTCGGACATGACGGTGGCGGGCCAATCTAGTCCGTGGTTGTGGGGACGACCCTATAGTCGTTGGACATGACGGTGGCGGGCCAATCTAGTCCCGGGGTCGTGGGGACGACCCTATAGTCGTCGGACAAGACGGCGGCTGGACATCTTTGGCCCGGGGTCGTGGGGACGACCCTATAGTCGTCGGACATGTTGGCGGCTTGTCAGCCTAGTCCCGGGGTCGTGGGTACGACCCTATAGTCGTCGGACAAGTCGCCGGCTGGCCAACCTAGACCCGGGGTCGTGGGGACGACCCTATAGTCGTCGGACATGTCGGCGGCTGGCCAACTTTGGCCCGTGGTCGTGGGGACGATCCAATAGTCGTCGGACATGTCGGCGGCTGGCCAACTTTGGCCCGTGGTTGTGGGAACGACCCTATAGTCGTTGGACATGACGGTGGCGGGCCAATCTAGTCCCGGTGTCGTGGGGACGACCCTATAGTCGTTGGACATGACGGTGGCGGGCCAATCTAGTCCCGGGGTCGTGGGGACGACCCTACAGTCTTCGGACATTTCGGCGGCTTGCCAACATTGCCCCGGGGTCGAGGGACGACCCTATAGTCGTCGGACATGTCGGCGGCTTGCCAACTTTGGCCCGGTGTCGTGGGGACGACCCTATAGTCGTCGGACAAGACGGCGGCTGGACATCTTTGGCCCGTGGTTGTGGGGACGACCCTATAGTCGTCGGACATGTCGGTGGCTGGCCAACTTTGGCCCGGTGTCGTGGGGACGACCCTATAGTCGTCGGACAAGACGGCGGCTGGACATCTTTGGCCCGGGGTCGTGGGGACGACCCTATAGTCGTCGGACATGTCGGCGGCGGGCCAACCTTGTCCAGGGGTCGTGGGGACGACCCTATAGTCGTCGAACAAGTCGGCGGCGGGCCAAGCTTGTCCCGGGGTCGTGGGGACGACCCTATAATCGTCGGACATGACGGTGGCGGGCCAACCTGGAGCCGGTGTCGTGGGGACGACCCTATAGTCGTCGGACATGTCGGCGGCTGGCCAACTTTGGCCCGGTGTCGTGGGGACGACTCTATAGTCGTCGGAAATGTCGGCGGCTGGCCAACCTGGACCCGGGGTCGTGGGGACGACCCTATTGTCGTCGGACATGACAGTGGCGGACCAATCTAGTCCCGGGGTCGTGGGGAAGACCCTATACTCGTCGGACATGTCGGCGGCTGGCCAACCTAGTCCCGAGGTCGTCGGGACGACCCTATAGTCGTCGGACTTGACGGTGGCGGGCCAATCTAGTCCCGGGGTCGTGGGGACGACCCTACAGTCGTCGGACATTTCGGCGGCTTGCCAACTTTGGCCCGGGGTCGTGGGGACGAACCTATAGTCGTCTGACTTGACGGTGGCGGGCCAATCTAGTCCCGGGGTCTTGGGGACGACCCTACAGTCGTCGGACATTTCGGCGGCTTGCCAACTTTGGCCCGGGGTGGTGGGGACGACCCTATTGTCGTCGGACATGTCGGCGGCTGGCCTACCTAGTCCCGAGGTCGTGGGGGCGACCCTATAGTCGTCGGACATGTCGGCGGCTGGCCAACCTAGTCCCGAGGTCGTCGGACTTGACGGTGGCGGGCCAATCTAGTCCCGGGGTCGTGGAGACGACCCTACAGTCGTCGGACATTTCGGCGGCTTGCCAACCTAGTCCCGAGGTCGTGGGGACGACCCTATAGTCGTCGGACTTGACGGTGGCGGGCCAATCTAGTCCCGGGGTCGTGGGGACGACCCTACAGTCGTCGGACATTTCGGCGGCTTGCCATCTTTGGCCCGGGGTCGTGGGGACGACCCTATAGTCGTCGGACAAGACGGCGGCGGGCCAATCCAGTCCCGGGGTCGTAGGGACGACCCTATAGTCGTCGGACAAGTCGGCGGCTGACCAACCTAGACCCGGGGTTGTGGGGACGACCCTATTGTCGTCGGACATGACGGTGGCGGGCCAATCTAGTCCCGGGGTCGTGGGGACGACCCTATAGTCGTCGGACATGTCGGCGGCTGGCCAACCTAGTCCCGAGGTCGTTGGGACGACCCTATAGTCGTCGGACTTGACGGTGGCGGGCCAATCTAGTCCCGGGGTCGTGGGGACGACCCTACAGTCGTCGGACATGACGGTGGCATGCCAATCTAGTCCCGGGGTCGTAGGGACGACCCTATAGTCGTTGGACATGTCGGCGATTGGCCAACATTGGCCCGTGGTCATGGGGACGATCCAATAGTCGTCGGACATGTCGGCGGCTGGCCAACCTAGACCCGGGGTCGTGGGGACGACCCTATTGTCGTCGGACAAGACGGCGGCTAGACATCTTTGGCCCGGGGTCGTGGGGACGACCATATAGTCGTCGGACATGTTGGCGGCTGGCCAACTTTGGCCCGTGGTCGTGGGGACGACCCTATAGTCGTCGGAAATGTCGGCGGCTGGCCAACCTGGACCCGGGGTCGTGGGGACGACCCTATTGTCGTCGGACATGACGGTGGCGGGCCAATCTAGTCCCGGGGTCGTGGGGACGACCCTATAGTCGTCGGACAAGACGGCGGCTGGACATCTTTGGCCCGGGGTCGTGGGGACGACCATATAGTCGTCGGACATGTTGGCGGCTTGTCAGCCTAGTCCCGGGGTCGTGGGTACGACCCTATAGTCGTCGGACAAGTCGGCGGCTGGCCAACCTAGACCCGGGGTCGTGGGGACGACCCTATTGTCGTCGGACATGACGGTGGCGGGCCAATCTAGTCCCGGGGTCGTGGGGACGACCCTATAGTCGTCGAACAATTCGGCGGCGGGCCAAGCTTCTCCCGGGGTCGTGGGGACGACCCTATAATCGTCGGACATGGCGGTGGCGGGCCAATCTAGTCCCGGGGTCGTGGGGACGACCCTATAGTCGTCGGACATGTCGGCGGCTGGCCAACTTTGGCCCGGTGTCGTGGGGACGACTCTATAGTCGTCGGAAATGTCGGCGGCTGGCCAACTTGGACCCGGGGTCGTGGGGACGACCCTATAATCGTCGGACATGACGGTGGCGGGCCAATCTAGTCCGTGGTTGTGGGGACGACCCTATAGTCGTTGGACATGACGGTGGCGGGCCAATCTAGTCCCGGGGTCGTGGGGACGACCCTATAGTCGTCGGACAAGACGGCGGCTGGACATCTTTGGCCCGGGGTCGTGGGGACGACCCTATAGTCGTCGGACATGTTGGCGGCTTGTCAGCCTAGTCCCGGGGTCGTGGGTACGACCCTATAGTCGTCGGACAAGTCGCCGGCTGGCCAACCTAGACCCGGGGTCGTGGGGACGACCCTATAGTCGTCGGACATGTCGGCGGCTGGCCAACTTTGGCCCGTGGTCGTGGGGACGATCCAATAGTCGTCGGACATGTCGGCGGCTGGCCAACTTTGGCCCGTGGTTGTGGGAACGACCCTATAGTCGTTGGACATGACGGTGGCGGGCCAATCTAGTCCCGGTGTCGTGGGGACGACCCTATAGTCGTTGGACATGACGGTGGCGGGCCAATCTAGTCCCGGGGTCGTGGGGACGACCCTACAGTCTTCGGACATTTCGGCGGCTTGCCAACATTGCCCCGGGGTCGAGGGACGACCCTATAGTCGTCGGACATGTCGGCGGCTTGCCAACTTTGGCCCGGTGTCGTGGGGACGACCCTATAGTCGTCGGACAAGACGGCAACTGGACATCTTTGGCCCGTGGTTGTGGGGACGACCCTATAGTCGTCGGACATGTCGGTGGCTGGCCAACTTTGGCCCGGTGTCGTGGGGACGACCCTATAGTCGTCGGACAAGACGGCGGCTGGACATCTTTGGCCCGGGGTCGTGGGGACGACCCTATAGTCGTCGGACATGTCGGCGGCGGGCCAACCTTGTCCAGGGGTCGTGGGGACGACCCTATAGTCGTCGAACAAGTCGGCGGCGGGCCAAGCTTGTCCCGGGGTCGTGGGGACGACCCTATAATCGTCGGACATGACGGTGGCGGGCCAACCTGGAGCCGGTGTCGTGGGGACGACCCTATAGTCGTCGGACATGTCGGCGGCTGGCCAACTTTGGCCCGGTGTCGTGGGGACGACTCTATAGTCGTCGGAAATGTCGGCGGCTGGCCAACCTGGACCCGGGGTCGTGGGGACGACCCTATTGTCGTCGGACATGACAGTGGCGGACCAATCTAGTCCCGGGGTCGTGGGGAAGACCCTATACTCGTCGGACATGTCGGCGGCTGGCCAACCTAGTCCCGAGGTCGTCGGGACGACCCTATAGTCGTCGGACTTGACGGTGGCGGGCCAATCTAGTCCCGGGGTCGTGGGGACGACCCTACAGTCGTCGGACATTTCGGCGGCTTGCCAACTTTGGCCCGGGGTCGTGGGGACGAACCTATAGTCGTCTGACTTGACGGTGGCGGGCCAATCTAGTCCCGGGGTCTTGGGGACGACCCTACAGTCGTCGGACATTTCGGCGGCTTGCCAACTTTGGCCCGGGGTGGTGGGGACGACCCTATTGTCGTCGGACATGTCGGCGGCTGGCCTACCTAGTCCCGAGGTCGTGGGGGCGACCCTATAGTCGTCGGACATGTCGGCGGCTGGCCAACCTAGTCCCGAGGTCGTCGGACTTGACGGTGGCGGGCCAATCTAGTCCCGGGGTCGTGGAGACGACCCTACAGTCGTCGGACATTTCGGCGGCTTGCCAACCTAGTCCCGAGGTCGTGGGGACGACCCTATAGTCGTCGGACTTGACGGTGGCGGGCCAATCTAGTCCCGGGGTCGTGGGGACGACCCTACAGTCGTCGGACATTTCGGCGGCTTGCCATCTTTGGCCCGGGGTCGTGGGGACGACCCTATAGTCGTCGGACAAGACGGCGGCGGGCCAATCCAGTCCCGGGGTCGTAGGGACGACCCTATAGTCGTCGGACAAGTCGGCGGCTGACCAACCTAGACCCGGGGTTGTGGGGACGACCCTATTGTCGTCGGACATGACGGTGGCGGGCCAATCTAGTCCCGGGGTCGTGGGGACGACCCTATAGTCGTCGGACATGTCGGCGGCTGGCCAACTTTGGCCCGGTGTCGTGGGGACGACTCTATAGTCGTCGGAAATGTCGGCGGCTGGCCAACCTGGACCCGGCGTCGTGGGGACGACCCTATTGTCGTCGGACATGACGGTGGCGGGCCAATCTAGTCTCGGGGTCGTGGGGACGACCCTATAGTCGTCGGACATATCGGCGGCTGGCCAACTTTGGGCCGGGGTCGTGGGGACGACTCTATAGTCGTCGGAAATGTCGGCGGCTGGCCAACCTGGACTCGGGGTCGTGGGGACGACCCTATAGTCGTCGGACAAGACGGTGGCGGACCAATCTAGTCCCGGGGTCGTGGGGACGACCCTATAGTCGTCGGACATGTCGGCGGCTGGCCAACTTTGGCCCGTGGTCGTGGGGACGATCCAATAGTCGTCGGAAATGTCGGCGGCTGGCCAACCTGGACCCGGGGTCGTGGGGACGACCCTATTGTCGTCGGACATGACGGTGGCGGGCCAATCTAGTCCCGGGGTCGTGGGGACGACCCTATAGTCGTCGGACAAGACGGCGGCTGGACATCTTTGGCCCGGGGTCGTGGGGACGACCATATAGTCGTCGGACATGTTGGCGGCTTTTCAGCCTAGTCCCGGGGTCGTGGGTACGACCCTATAGTCGTCGGACAAGTCGGCGGCTGGCCAACCTAGACCCGGGGTCGTGGGGACGACCCTATTGTCGTCGGACATGACGGTGGCGGGCCAATCTAGTCCCGGGGTCGTGGGGACGACCCTATAGTCGTCGAACAATTCGGCGGCGGGCCAAGCTTCTCCCGGGGTCGTGGGGACGACCCTATAATCGTCGGACATGGCGGTGGCGGGCCAATCTAGTCCCGGGGTCGTGGGGACGACCCTATAGTCGTCGGACATGTCGGCGGCTGGCCAACTTTGGCCCGGTGTCGTGGGGACGACTCTATAGTCGTCGGAAATGTCGGCGGCTGGCCAACTTGGACCCGGGGTCGTGGGGACGACCCTATAATCGTCGGACATGACGGTGGCGGGCCAATCTAGTCCGTGGTTGTGGGGACGACCCTATAGTCGTTGGACATGACGGTGGCGGGCCAATCTAGTCCCGGGGTCGTGGGGACGACCCTATAGTCGTCGGACAAGACGGCGGCTGGACATCTTTGGCCCGGGGTCGTGGGGACGACCCTATAGTCGTCGGACATGTTGGCGGCTTGTCAGCCTAGTCCCGGGGTCGTGGGTACGACCCTATAGTCGTCGGACAAGTCGCCGGCTGGCCAACCTAGACCCGGGGTCGTGGGGACGACCCTATAGTCGTCGGACATGTCGGCGGCTGGCCAACTTTGGCCCGGTGTCGTGGGGACGACCCTATAGTCGTCGGACAAGACGGCGGCTGGACATCTTTGGCCCGTGGTTGTGGGGACGACCCTATAGTCGTCGGACATGTCGGTGGCTGGCCAACTTTGGCCCGGTGTCGTGGGGACGACCCTATAGTCGTCGGACAAGACGGCGGCTGGACATCTTTGGCCCGGGGTCGTGGGGACGACCCTATAGTCGTCGGACATGTCGGCGGCGGGCCAACCTTGTCCAGGGGTCGTGGGGACGACCCTATAGTCGTCGAACAAGTCGGCGGCGGGCCAAGCTTGTCCCGGGGTCGTGGGGACGACCCTATAGTCGTCGGACATGTCGGCGGCGGGCCAACCTTGTCCAGGGGTCGTGGGGACGACCCTATAGTCGTCGAACAAGTCGGCGGCGGGCCAAGCTTGTCCCGGGGTCGTGGGGACGACCCTATAATCGTCGGACATGACGGTGGCGGGCCAACCTGGAGCCGGTGTCGTGGGGACGACCCTATAGTCGTCGGACATGTCGGCGGCTGGCCAACTTTGGCCCGGTGTCGTGGGGACGACTCTATAGTCGTCGGAAATGTCGGCGGCTGGCCAACCTGGACCCGGGGTCGTGGGGACGACCCTATTGTCGTCGGACATGACGGTGGCGGGCCAATCTAGTCTCGGGGTCGTGGGGACGACCCTATAGTCGTCAGACATGTTGGCGGCTTGTCAGCCTAGTCCCGGGTTCGTGGGGACGACCCTATAGTCGTCGGACATGTCGGCGGCTGGCTAACTTTGGCCCGGTGTCGTGGGGACGACTCTATAGTCGTTGGAAATGTCGGCGCTTGGCCAACCTGGACCCGGGGTCGTGGGGACGACCCTATTGTCGTCGGACATGACGGTGGCGGGCCAATCTAGTCTCGGGGTCGTGGGGACGACTCTATAGTCGTCTGACATGACGGTGGCGAGCCAATCTAGTCCCAGGGTCGTGGGGACGACCCTATAGTCGTCGGACAAGACGGCGGCTGGACATCTTTGGCCCGCGGTCGTGGGGACGACCCTATAGACGTCGGACATGTCGGCGGCTGGCCAACCTAGTCCCGAGGTCGTGGGGGCGACCATATAGTCGTCGGACATGTCCGCGGCTGGCCAACCTAGTCCCGAGGTCGTCGGACTTGACGGTGGCGGGCCAATCTAGTCCCGGCGTCGTGGGGACGACCCTATAGTCGTCGGACAAGACGGCGGCTGGACATCTTTGGCCCGGGGTCGTGGGGACGACCCTATAGTCGTCGGACATGTCGGCGGCTGGCCAACCTAGTCCCGAGGTCGTCGGACATGGCGGTGGCGGGCCAATCTAGTCCCGGGGTCGTGGGGACGACCCTATAGTCGTCGGACATGTCGGCGGCTGGCCAACTTTGGCCCGGTGTCGTGGGGACGACTCTATAGTCGTCGGAAATGTCGGCGGCTGGCCAACTTGGACCCGGGGTCGTGGGGACGACCCTATAATCGTCGGACATGACGGTGGCGGGCCAATCTAGTCCGTGGTTGTGGGGACGACCCTATAGTCGTTGGACATGACGGTGGCGGGCCAATCTAGTCCCGGGGTCGTGGGGACGACCCTATAGTCGTCGGACAAGACGGCGGCTGGACATCTTTGGCCCGGGGTCGTGGGGACGACCCTATAGTCGTCGGACATGTTGGCGGCTTGTCAGCCTAGTCCCGGGGTCGTGGGTACGACCCTATAGTCGTCGGACAAGTCGCCGGCTGGCCAACCTAGACCCGGGGTCGTGGGGACGACCCTATAGTCGTCGGACATGTCGGCGGCTGGCCAACTTTGGCCCGTGGTCGTGGGGACGATCCAATAGTCGTCGGACATGTCGGCAGCTGGCCAACTTTGGCCCGTGGTTGTGGGAACGACCCTATAGTCGTTGGACATGACGGTGGCGGGCCAATCTAGTCCCGGGGTCGTGGGGACGACCCTATAGTCGTTGGACATGACGGTGGCGGGCCAATCTAGTCCCGGGGTCGTGGGGACGACCCTACAGTCTTCGGACATTTCGGCGGCTTGCCAACATTGCCCCGGGGTCGAGGGACGACCCTATAGTCGTCGGACATGTCGGCGGCTGGCCAACCTAGTCCCGAGGTCGTGGGGACGACCCTATAGTCGTCGGACATGTCGGCGGCTGGCCAACTTTGGCCCGGTGTCGTGGGGACGACCCTATAGTCGTCGGACAAGACGGCGGCTGGACATCTTTGGCCCGTGGTTGTGGGGACGACCCTATAGTCGTCGGACATGTCGGCGGCTGGCCAAGCTTGTCCCGGGGTCGTGGGGACGACCCTATAATCGTCGGACATGACGGTGGCGGGCCAATCTAGTCCCGGGGTCGTGGGGACGACCCTATAGTCGTCGGACATGTCGGCGGCTGGCCAACTTTGGCGCGTGGTCGTGGGGACGACCCTATAGTCGTCGGACATGTCGGCGGCTGGCCAACTTTGGCCCGTGGTTGTGGGAACGACCCTATAGTCGTTGGACATGACGGTGGCGGGCCAATCTAGTCCCGGGGTCGTGGGGACGACCCTATAGTCGTTGGACATGTCGGCGGCTGGCCAACTTTGGTCCGTGGTCGTGGGGACGATCCAATAGTCGTCGGACATGTCGGCGGCTGGCCAACTTTGGCCCGTGGTTGTGGGAACGACCCTATAGTCGTTGGACATGACGGTGGCGGGCCAATCTAGTCCCGGGGTCGTGGGGACGACCCTACAGTCTTCGGACATTTCGGCGGCTTGCCAACTTTGGCCCGGGGTCGTGGGGACGACCCTATAATCGTCGGACATTTCGGCGGCATGCCAACTTTGGCCCGTGGTCGTGGGGACGACCCTATAGTCGTTGGACATGACGGTGGCGGGCCAATCTAGTCCCGGGGTCGTGGGGACGACCCTACAGTCTTCGGACATTTCGGCGGCTTGCCAACTTGGGCCCGGGGTCGTGGGCACGACCCTATAGTCGTCGGACATGTCGGCGGCTGGCCAACCTACTCCCGAGGTCGTGGGGCCGACCCTATAGTCGTCGGACATGACGGTGGCGGGCCAATCTAGTCCCGGGGTCGTGGGGACGACCCTATAGTGGTCGGACATTTCGGCGGCTGGCCAACTTGGGCCGGGGGTCGTGGGGACGACCCTATAGTCGTCGGACATGTTGGCGGCTTGTCAGCCTAGTCCCGGGGTCGTGGGTACGGCCCTATAGTCGTCGGACAAGTCGGCGGCTGGCCAACCTAGACCCGGGGTCGTGGGGACGACCCTATTGTCGTCGGACATGACGGTGGCGGGCCAATCTAGTCCCGGGGTCGTGGGGACGACCCTATAGTCGTCGGACATGTCGGCGGCTGGCCAACTTTGGCGCGTGGTCGTGGGGACGACCCTATAGTCGTCGGACATGTCGGCGGCTGGCCAACTTTGTCCCGGTGTCGTGGGGACGACTCTACAGTCGTCGGACATGTCGGCGGCTGGCCAACTTTGGCGCGTGGTCGTGGGGACGACTCTATAGTCGTCGGAAATGTCGGCGGCTGGCCAACCTGGACCCGGGGTCGTGGGGACGACCCTATAGTCGTCGGACATGTTGGCGGCTTGTCAGCCTAGTCCCGGGGTCGTGGGTACGACCCTATAGTCGTCGGACAAGTCGGCGGCGGGCCAACCTTGTCCCGGGGTCGTGGGGACGACCCTATAGTCGTCGGACATGTCGCCGGCTGGCCAACTTTGGCCCGGTGTCGTGGGGACGACTCTATAGTCGTCGGAAATGTCGGCGGCTGGCCAACCTGGACCCGGGGTCGTGGGGACGACCCTATTGTCGTCGGACATGACGGTGGCGGGCCAATCTAGTCTCGCGGTCGTGGGCACGACCCTATAATCGTCGGACATGACGTTGGCGGTCCAATCTAGTCCCGGGGTCGTGGGGACGACCCTATAGTCGTCGGACAAGACGGCGGCTGGACATCTTTGGCCCGGGGTCGTGGGGACGACCCTATAGTCGTCGGACATGTTGGCGGCTTGTCAGCCTAGTCCCGGGGTCGTGGGTACGACCCTATAGTCGTCGGACAAGTCGGCAGCGGGCCAACCTTGTCCCGGGGTCGTGGGGACGACCCTATAGTCGTCGGACATGTCGCTGGCTGGCCAACTTTGGCCCGGTGTCGTGGGGACGACTCTATAGTCGTCGGACATGACGGTGGCGGGCCAGTCTAGTCCCGGGTCGTGGGGACGACCCTATAGTCGTCGGACAAGCCGGCGGCTGGCCAACTTTGGCCCGGGGTCGTGGGGACGACCCTATAGTCGTCGGACTTGACGGTGGCGGGCCAATCTAGTCCCGGGGTCGTGGGGACGACCCTATAGTCGTCGGACAAGTCGGCGGCTGGCCAACCTAGACCCGGGGTCGTGGGGACGACCCTATAGTCGTCGGACATGACGGTGGCGGGCCAATCTAGTCCCGGGGTCGTGGGGACGACCCTATAGTCGTCGGACATGTCGGCGGCTGGCCAACTTTGGCGCGTGGTCGTGGGGACGACCCTATAGTCGTCGGATATGTCGGCGGCAGGCCAACTTTGGCCCGTGGTCGTGGGGACGACCCTATAGTCGTCGGACAAGTCGGCGGCGGGCCAACCTAGTCCCGGGGTCGTGGGGACGGCCCTATATTCGTCGGACAAGCCGGCGGCTGGCCAACTTTGGCCCGGGGTCGTGGGGACGACCCTATAGTCGTCGGACTTGACGGTGGCGGGCCAACCTAGTCCCGAGGCCGTGGGGACGACCCTATAGTCGTCGGACTTGTTGGTGGTGGGCCAATCTATTCCCGGTGTCGTTTGGACGACACTATAATCATCGGACATGTCGGCGGCTGGCCAACTTTGGCCCGGGGTCGTGGGGACGACCTTATAGTCGTCGGACATGACGGTGGCGGGCCAATCTAGTCCCGGGGTCGTGGGGTCGACCCTATAGTCGTCGGTCAAGCCGGCAGCTGGCCAATATTGGCCCGGGGTCGTGGGGACGACCCTATAGTCGTCGGACAAGTCGGCGGCGAGCCAACCAAGTCCGGGGGTCGTGGGGACGACACTATAGTCGTCGCACATGACGGTGGCGGGCCAATCTAGTCCCGGGGTCGTGGGGACGACCCTATAGTCGTCGGACAAGACGGCGGCGAGCCAACCTTGTGCGGGGGTCGTGGGGACGACCCTATAGTCGTCGGACATGTCGGTGGCTGGCCAACTTTGACTCGGGGTCGTGGGGACGACCCTATAGTCGTCGGACATGTCGGCGGCGAGCCAACCTAGTCCCGGGGTCGTGGGGACGACCCTATAGTGGTCGGACAAGTCGGCGGCTGGCCAACCTAGTCCCGGGGACGTGGGGACGACCCTATAGTCCTCGGACAAGTCGGCGGCTGGCCAACGTTGTCCCGTGGTCGTGGGGACGACCCTATAGTCGTCGGACATGTCGGCGATTGGCCAACATTGGCCCGGGGTCGTGGGGACGACCCTATAGTCGTCGGACATGTCGGCGGCTGGCCAACCTAGTCCCGGGGTCGTGGGGACGACCCTACAGTCGTCGGACATTTCGGCGGCTTGCCAACTTTGGCCCGGGGTCGTGGGGACGACCCTATAGTCGTCGGACATGTCGGCGGCTGGCCAACTTTGGCCCGTGGTCGTGGGGACGATCCAATAGTCGTCGGACATGTCGGCGGCTGGCCAACTTTGGACCGGTGTCGTGGGGACGACTCTATAGTCGTCGGAAATGTCGGCGGCTGGCCAACCTGGACCCGGAGTCGTGGGGCCGACCCTATTGTCGTCGGACATGACGGTGGCGGGCCAATCTAGTCCCGGGGTCGTGGGTACGACCCTATAGTCGTCGGACAAGTCGGCGGCGGGCCAACCTTGTCCCGGGGTCGTGGGGACGACCCTATAGTCGTCGGACATGACGGTGGCGGGCCAATCTAGTCCCGGGGTCGTGGGGACGACCCAATAGTCGTTGGACATATCGGCGGCTGGCCAACTTTGGCCCATGGTCGTGGGGACGACCCTAAAGTCGTTGGACATTTCGGCGGCTTGTCAACCTAGTCCCGGGGTCGTGGGGACGACCCTATAGTCGTTGGACATGACGGTGGCGGGCCAATCTAGTCCCGGGGTCGTGGGGACGACCCTATAATCGTTGGACATGACGGTGGCATGCCAATCTAGTCCCGGGGTCGTAGGGACGACCCTATAGTCGTCGGACATTTCGACGGCTTGCCAACTTTGGCCCGGGGTCGTGGGGACGACCCTATAGTCGTCGGACATGTCGGCGGCTGGCCAACTTTGGCCCGTGGTCGTGGGGACGATCCAATAGTCGTCGGACATGTCGGCGGCTGGCCAACTTTGGACCGGTGTCGTGGGGACGACTCTATAGTCGTCGGAAATGTCGGCGGCTGGCCAACCTGGACCCGGAGTCGTGGGGCCGACCCTATTGTCGTCGGACATGACGGTAGCGGGCCAATCTAGACCCGAGGTCCTGGGGACGTCCCTATAGTAGTCGGACATGTCGGCGGCTGTCCAACTTTGGCCCGGTGTCGTGGGGACGACTCTATAGTCGTCGGATATGTCGGCGGCTAGCCAACCTAGACCCGGGGTCGTGGGGACGACCCTATTGTCGTCGGACATGACGGTGGCGGGCCAATCTAGTCCCGGGGTCGTGGGGACGACCCTATAGTCGTCGGACAAGTCGGCGGCGGGCCAAGCTTGTCCCGGGGTCGAGGGGACGACCCTATAATCGTCGGACATGACGGTGGCGGGCCAATCTAGTCCCGGGGTCGTGGGGACGACCCTATAATCGTTGGACATGACGGTGGCATGCCAATCTAGTCCCGGGGTCGTAGGGACGACCCTATAGTCGTCGGACATTTCGACGGCTTGCCAACTTTGGCCCGGGGTCGTGGGGACGACCCTATAGTCGTCGGACATGTCGGCGGCTGGTCAACTTTGGCCCGTGGTCGTGGGGACGACCCTATAGTCGTTGGACATGACGGTGGCGGGCCAATCTAGTCCCGGGGTCGTGGGGACGACCCTATAGTCGTCGGACATGTCGGCGGCTGGCCAACTTTGGCCCGTGGTCGTGGGGACGATCCAATAGTCGTCGGACATGTCGGCGGCTGGCCAACCTAGACCCGGGGTCGTGGGGACGACCCTATTGTCGTCGGACATGGCGGTGGCGGGCCAATCTAGTCCCGTGGTCGTGGGGACGACCCTATAGTCGTTGGACATGTCAGCGGCTGGCCAACTTTGGCCCGGGGTCGTGGGGACGATCCAATAGTCGTCGGACATGTCGGCGGCTGGCCAACCTAGACCCGGGGTCGTGGGGACGACCCTATAGTCGTCGGACATGTCGGCGGGTGGCCAACCTAGTCCCGAGGTCGTGGGGACGACCCTATAGTCGTCGGACATGTCGGCGGCTTGCCAACTTTGGCCCGGGGTCGTGGGGACGATCCAATAGTCGTCGGACATGTCGGCGGCTGGTCAACTTTGGCCCGTGGTCGTGGGGACGACCCTATAGTCGTTGGACATGTCAGCGGCCGGCCAACTTTGGCCCGGTGTCGTGGGGACGACCCAATAGTCGTCGGACATGCCGGCGGCTGGCCAACTTTGGCCCGTGGTCGTGGGGACGATCCGATAGTCGTTGGACATGACGGTGGCGGGCCAATCTAGTCCCGGGGTCGTGGGGACGACCCTATAGTCGTCGGACTTGTCGGTGGCGGGCCAATCTAGTCCGGGGGTCGTGGGGACGACCCTACAGTCGTCGGACATTTCGGCGGCTTGCCAACTTTGGCCCGGGGTCGTGGGGACGATCCAATAGTCGTCGGACATGTCGGCGGCTGGTCAACTTTGGCCCGTGGTCGTGGGGACGACCCTATAGTCGTTGGACATGTCAGCGGCTGGCCAACTTTGGCCCGGTGTCGTGGGGACGACCCAATAGTCGTCGGACATGTCGGCGGCTGGCCAACCTAGTTCCGGGGTCGTGGGGACGACCCTATAGTCGTTGGGCATGTCAGCGGCTGACCGGTGTCGTGGGGACGCCTCTATAGTCGTCGAACATGTCGGCGGCTGGCCAACCTAGACCCGGGGTCGTGGGTACGACCATATAGTCATCGGATATGTCAGCGGCCGGCCAACTTTGGCCCGGTGTCGTGGGGACGACCCAATAGTCGTCGGACATGCCGGCGGCTGGCCAACTTTGGCCAACCTAGTCCCGAGGTCGTCGGACTTGACGGTGGCGGGCCAATCTAGTCCCGGGGTCGTGGGGACGACCCTATAGTCGTCGGACAAGACGGCGGCTGGACATCTTTGGCCCGGGGTCGTGGGGACGACCCTATAGTCGTCGGACATGTCGGCGTCTGGCCAACCTAGTCCCGAGGTCGTCGGACTTGACGGTGGCGGGCCAATCTAGTCCCGGGGTCGTAGAGACGACCCTACAGTCGTCGGACATTTCGGCGGCTTGCCAACTTTGGCCCGGGGTCGTGGGGACGACCCTATAGTCGTCGGACATGACGGTGGCGGGCCAATCTAGTCCCGGGGTCGTGGGGACGACCCTATAGTCGTCCGACAAGACGGCGGCTGGACATCTTTGGCCCGGGGTCGTGGGGACGACCCTATAGTCGTCGGACATGGCGGTGGCGGGCCAATCTAGTCCCGTGGTCGTAGGGACGACCCTATAGTGTTCGGACATGACGGTAGCGGGCCAATCTAGACCCGAGGTCGTGGGGACGACCCTATAGTAGTCGGACATGTCGGCGGCTGTCCAACTTTGGCCCGGTGTCGTGGGGACGACTCTATAGTCGTCGGACATGTCGGCGGCTGGCCAACCTAGACCCGGGGTCGTGGGGACAACCCTAATGTCGTCGGACACGACGGTGGCGGGCCAATCTAGTCCCGGGGTCGTGGGGACCACCCTATAGTCGTCTGACAAGTCGGCGGCGGGCCAAGCTTGTCCCGGGGTCGTGGGGACGACACTATAATCGTCGGACATGACGGTGGCGGGCCAATCTAGTCCCGGGGTCGTGGGGACGACCCTATAGTCGTCGGACAAGACGGCGGCTGGACATCTTGAGCCCGGGGTCGTGGGGCGACCCTATAGTCGTCGGACATGTTGGCGGCTTGTCAACCTAGTCCCGGGGTCGTGGGGACGACCCTATAGTCGTTGGACATGACGGTGGCGGGCCAATCTAGTCCAGGGGTCGTAGGGACGACCCTATAGTCGTCGGACATGTCGGCGATTGGCCAACATTGGCCCGGGGTCGTGGGGACGACCCTATAGTCGTCGGACATGTCGGAGGCTGGCCAACCTAGTCCCGAGGTCGTGGGGACGACCCTATAGTCGTCGGACATTTCGGCGGCTTGCCAACTTTGGCCCGGGGTGGTGGGGACGACCCTATAGTCGTCGGACATGTCGGCGGCTGGCCTACCTAGTCCCGAGGTCGTGGGGGCGGCCCTATAGTCGTCGGACATGTCGGCGGCTGGCCAACCTAGTCCCGAGGTCGTCGGACTTGACGGTGGCGGGCCAATCTAGTCCCGGGGTCTTGGGGACGACCCTACAGTCGTCGGACATTTCGGCGGCTTGCCAACTTTGGCCCGGGGTGGTGGGGACGACCCTATAGTCGTCGGACATGTCGGCGGCTGGCCAACCTAGTCCCGAGGTCGTTGGGACGACCCTATAGTCGTCGGACTTGACGGTGGCGGGCCAATCTAGTCCCGGGGTCGTGGGGACGACCCTACAGTCGTCGGACATTTCGGCGGCTTGCCAACTTTGGCCCGGGGTCGTGGGTACGACCCTATAGTCATCGGACAAGTCGGCGGCGGGCCAACCTTGTCCCGGGGTCGTGGGGACGACCCTATAGTCGTCGGACATGTCGGCGGCTGGCCAACTTTGGCCCGGTGTCGTGGGGACGACTCTATAGTCGTTGGAAATGTCGGCGCTTGGCCAACCTGGACACGGGGTCGTGGGGACGACACTATTGTCGTCGGACATGACGGTGGCGGGCCAATCTAGTCTCGGGGTCGTGGGGACGACCCTATAGTCGTCTGACATGACGGTGGCGGGCCAATCTAGTCCCAGGGTCGTGGGGACGACCCTATAGTCGTCGGACTTGACGGTGGCGGGCCAATCTAGTCCCGGGGTCTTGGGGACGGCCCTACAGTCGTCGGACATTTCGGCGGCTTGCCAACTTTGGCCCGGGGTGGTGGGGACGACCCTATAGTCGTCGGACATGTCGGCGGCTGGCCTACCTAGTCCCGAGGTCGTGGGGGCGACCCTATAGTCGTCGGACATGTCGGCGGCTGGCCAACCTAGTCCCGAGGTCGTCGGACTTGACGGTGGCGGGCCAATCTAGTCCCGGGGTCTTGGGGACGACCCTACAGTCGTCGGACATTTCGGCGGCTTGCCAACTTTGGCCCGGGGTGGTGGGGACGACCCTATAATCTTCGGACATGTCGGCGGCTGGCCAACCTAGTCCCGAGGTCGTGGGGGCGACCGTATAGTCGTCGGACATGTCCGCGGCTGGCCAACCTAGTCCCGAGGTCGTCGGACTTGACGGTGGCGGGCCAATCTAGTCCCGGTGTCGTGGGGACGACCCTATAGTCGTCGGACAAGACGGCGGCTGGACATCTTTGGCCCGGGGTGGTGGGGACGACCCTATAGTCGTCGGACATGTCGGCGGCTGGCCTACCTAGTCCCGAGGTCGTGGGGGCGACCCTATAGTCGTCGGACATGTCGGCGGCTGGCCAACCTAGACCCGGGGTCGTGGGGACGACCCTATTGTCGTCGGACATGGCGGTGGCGGGCCAATCTAGTCCCGTGGTCGTGGGGACGACCCTATAGTCTTCGGACATGACGGTAGCGGGCCAATCTAGACCCGAGGTCCTGGGGACGACCCTATAGTAGTCGGACATGTCGGCGGCTGTCCAACTTTGGCCCCGTGTCGTGGGGACGACTCTATAGTCGTCGGATATGTCGGCGGCTGGTCAACCTAGACCCGGGGTCGTGGGGACGACCCTATTGTCGTCGGACATGACGGTGGCGGGCCAATCTATTCGCGGGGTGGTGGGGACGACCCTATAGTCGTCGGACATTTCGGCGGCTTGCCAACTTTGGCCCGGGGTGGTGGGGACGACCCTATAGTCGTCGGACATGTCGGCGGCTGGCCAACCTAGTCCCGAGGTCGTTGGGACGACCCTATAGTCGTCGGACTTGACGGTGGCGGGCCAATCTAGTCCCGGGGTCGTGGGGACGACCCTACAGTCGTCGGACATTTCGGCGGCTTGCCAACTTTGGCCCGGGGTCGTGGGGACGACCCTATAGTCGTCGGACATGTCGGCGGCTGGCCAACCTAGTCCCGAGGTCGTCGGACTTGACGGTGGCGGGCCAATCTAGTCTCGGGGTCGTGGGGACGACCCTATAGTCGTCAGACATGTCGGCGGCTGGCCGTGGACGTGGGGACGACCCTATAGTCGTCGGACATGTCGGAGGCTGGCCAACCTAGTCCCGAGGTCGTGGGGACGACCCTATAGTCGTCGGACATTTCGGCGGCTTGCCAACTTTGGCCCGGGGTGGTGGGGACGACCCTATAGTCGTCGGACATGTCGGCGGCTGGCCTACCTAGTCCCGAGGTCGTGGGGGCGACCCTATAGTCGTCGGACATGTCGGCGGCTGGCCAACCTAGTCCCGAGGTCGTCGGACTTGACGGTGGCGGGCCAATCTAGTCCCGGGGTCTTGGGGACGACCCTACAGTCGTCGGACATTTCGGCGGCTTGCCAACTTTGGCCCGGGGTGGTGGGGACGACCCTATAGTCGTCGGACATGTCGGCGGCTGGCCAACTTTGGCCCGGTGTCGTGGGGACGACTCTATAGTCGTCGGAAATGTCGGCGGCTGGCCAACCTGGAGCCGGTGTCGTGGGGACGACCCTATAGTCGTCGGACATGTCGGCGACTGGCCAACTTTGGTCCGGTGTCGTGGGGACGACTCTATAGTCGTCGGAAATGTCGGCGGCTGGCCAACCTGGACCCGGGGTCGTGGGGACGACCCTATTGTCGTCGGACATGACGGTGGCGGGCCAATCTAGTCTCGGGGTCGTGGGGACGACCCTATAGTCGTCGGACATGTCGGCGGCTGGCCAACTTTGGCCCGGTGTCGTGGGGACGACTCTATAGTCGTCGGAAATGTCGGCGGCTGGCCAACCTGGAGCCGGTGTCGTGGGGACGACCCTATAGTCGTCGGACATGTCGGCGGCTGGCCAACTTTGGCCCGGTGTCGTGGGGACGACTCTATAGTCGTCGGAAATGTCGGCGGCCGGCCAACCTGGACCCGGGGTCGTGGGGACGACCCTATTGTCGTCGGACATGACGGTGGCGGGCCAATCTAGTCTCGGGGTCGTGGGGACGACCCTATAGTCGTCAGACATGTTGGCGGCTTGTCAGCCTAGTCCCGGGGTCGTGGGTACGACCCTATAGTCGTCGGACAAGTAGGCGGCGGGCCAACCTTGTCCCGGGGTCGTGGGGACGACCCTATAGTCGTCGGACATGTCGGCGGCTGACCAACTTTGGCCCGGTGTCGTTGGGACGACTCTATAGTCGTTGGAAATGTCGGCGCTTGGCCAACCTGGACCCGGGGTCGTGGGGACGACACTATTGTCGTCTGACATGACGGTGGCGGGCCAATCTAGTCCCAGGGTCGTGGGGACGACCCTATAGTCGTCGGACTTGACGGTGGCGGGCCAATCTAGTCCCGGGGTCTTGGGGACGGCCCTACAGTCGTCGGACATTTCGGCGGCTTGCCAACTTTGGCCCGGGGTGGTGGGGACGACCCTATAGTCGTCGGACATGTCGGCGGCTGGCCTACCTAGTCCCGAGGTCGTGGGGGCGACCCTATAGTCGTCGGACATGTCGGCGGCTGGCCAACCTAGTACCGAGGTCGTCGGACTTGACGGTGGCGGGCCAATCTAGTCCCGGGGTCTTGGGGACGACCCTACAGTCGTCGGACATTTCGGCGGCTTGCCAACTTTGGCCCGGGGTGGTGGGGACGACCCTATAGTCGTCGGACATGTCGGCGGCTGGCCAACCTAGTCCCGAGGTCGTTGGGACGACCCTATAGTCGTCGGACTTGACGGTGGCGGGCCAATCTAGTCCCGGGGTCGTGGGGACGACCCTACAGTCGTCGGACATTTCGGCGGCTTGCCAACTTTGGCCCGGGGTCGTGGGGACGACCCTAAAGTCGTCGGACATGTCGGCGGCTGGCCAACCTAGTCCCGAGGTCGTCGGACTTGACGGTGGCGGGCCAATCTAGTCTCGGGGTCGTGGGGACGACCCTATAGTCGTCAGACATGTCGGCGGCTGGCCGTGGACGTGGGGACGACCCAATAGTCGTCGGACATGTTGGCGGCTTGTCAGCCTAGTCCCGGGGTCGTGGGTACGACCCTATAGTCGTCGGACAAGTCGGCGGCGGGCCAACCTTGTCCCGGGGTAGTGGGGACGACCCTATAGTCGTCGGACATGTCGGCGGCTGGCCAACTTTGGCCCGGTGTCGTGGGGACGACTCTATAGTCGTCGGAAATGTCGGCGGCTGGCCAACCTGGAGCCGGTGTCGTGGGGACGACCCTATAGTCGTCGGACATGTCGGCGGCTGGCCAACTTTGGCCCGGTGTCGTGGGGACGACTCTATAGTCGTCGGAAATGTCGGCGGCTGGCCAACCTGGACCCGGGGTCGTGGGGACGACCCTATTGTCGTCGGACATATCGGTGGCGGGCCAATCTAGTCTCGGGGTCGTGGGGACGACCCTATAGTCGTCGGACATGTCGGCGGCTGGCCAACTTTGGCCCGGTGTCGTGGGGACGACTCTATAGTCGTCGGAAATGTCGGCGGCTGGCCAACCTGGACCCGGGGTCGTGGGGACGACCGTATAGTCGTCGTACATGTCGGCGGCTGGGCAACTTTGGCCCGGTGTCGTGGGGACGACTCTATAGTCGTCGGAAATGTCGGCGGCTGGCCAACCTGGACCCGGGGTCGTGGGGACGACCCTATTGTCGTCGGACATGACGGTGGCGGGCCAATCTAGTCTCGGGGTCGTGGGGACGACCCTATAGTCGTCGGACATGTCGGCGGCTGGCCAACTTTGGTCCGGGGTCGTGGGGACGACCCTATAGTCGTCGGACATGACGGTGGCGGGCCAATCTAGTCCCGGGGTCGTGGGGACGACCCTATAATCGTTGGACATGACGGTGGCATGCCAATCTAGTCCCGGGGTCGTAGGGACGACCCTATAGTCGTCGGACATTTCGACGGCTTGCCAACTTTGGCCCGGGGTCGTGGGGACGACCCTATAGTCGTCGGACATGTCGGCGGCTGGTCAACTTTGGCCCGTGGTCGTGGGGACGACCCTATAGTCGTTGGACATGACGGTGGCGGGCCAATCTAGTCCCGAGGTCGTTGGGACGACCCTATAGTCGTCGGACTTGACGGTGGCGGGCCAATCTAGTCCCGGGGTCGTGGGGACGACCCTACAGTCGTCGGACATTTCGGCGGCTTGCCAACTTTGGCCCGGGGTCGTGGGGACGACCCTAAAGTCGTCGGACATGTCGGCGGCTGGCCAACCTAGTCCCGAGGTCGTCGGACTTGACGGTGGCGGGCCAATCTAGTCTCGGGGTCGTGGGGACGACCCTATAGTCGTCAGACATGTCGGCGGCTGGCCGTGGACGTGGGGACGACCCAATAGTCGTCGGACATGTTGGCGGCTTGTCAGCCTAGTCCCGGGGTCGTGGGTACGACCCTATAGTCGTCGGACAAGTCGGCGGCGGGCCAACCTTGTCCCGGGGTAGTGGGGACGACCCTATAGTCGTCGGACATGTCGGCGGCTGGCCAACTTTGGCCCGGTGTCGTGGGGACGACTCTATAGTCGTCGGAAATGTCGGCGGCTGGCCAACCTGGAGCCGGTGTCGTGGGGACGACCCTATAGTCGTCGGACATGTCGGCGGCTGGCCAACTTTGGCCCGGTGTCGTGGGGACGACTCTATAGTCGTCGGAAATGTCGGCGGCTGGCCAACCTGGACCCGGGGTCGTGGGGACGACCCTATTGTCGTCGGACATATCGGTGGCGGGCCAATCTAGTCTCGGGGTCGTGGGGACGACCCTATAGTCGTCGGACATGTCGGCGGCTGGCCAACTTTGGCCCGGTGTCGTGGGGACGACTCTATAGTCGTCGGAAATGTCGGCGGCTGGCCAACCTGGACCCGGGGTCGTGGGGACGACCGTATAGTCGTCGTACATGTCGGCGGCTGGGCAACTTTGGCCCGGTGTCGTGGGGACGACTCTATAGTCGTCGGAAATGTCGGCGGCTGGCCAACCTGGACACGGGGTCGTGGGGACGACCCTATTGTCGTCGGACATGACGGTGGCGGGCCAATCTAGTCTCGGGGTCGTGGGGACGACCCTATAGTCGTCGGACATGTCGGCGGCTGGCCAACTTTGGTCCGGGGTCGTGGGGACGACCCTATAGTCGTCGGACATGACGGTGGCGGGCCAATCTAGTCCCGGGGTCGTGGGGACGACCCTATAATCGTTGGACATGACGGTGGCATGCCAATCTAGTCCCGGGGTCGTAGGGACGACCCTATAGTCGTCGGACATTTCGACGGCTTGCCAACTTTGGCCCGGGGTCGTGGGGACGACCCTATAGTCGTCGGACATGTCGGCGGCTGGTCAACTTTGGCCCGTGGTCGTGGGGACGACCCTATAGTCGTTGGACATGACGGTGGCGGGCCAATCTAGTCCCGGGGTCGTGGGGACGACCCTATAGTCGTCGGACATGTCGGCGGCTGGCCAACTTTGGCCCGTGGTCGTGGGGACGATCCAATAGTCGTCGGACATGTCGGCGGCTGGCCAACCTAGACCCGGGGTCGTGGGGACGACCCTATTGTCGTCGGACATGGCGGTGGCGGGCCAATCTAGTCCCGTGGTCGTGGGGACGACCCTATAGTCTTCGGACATGACGGTAGCGGGCCAATCTAGACCCGGGGTCGTGGGGACGACCCTATAATCGTTGGACATGACGGTGGCATGCCAATCTAGTCCCGGGGTCGTAGGGACGACCCTATAGTCGTTGGACATGTCGGCGATTGGCCAACATTGGCCCGTGGTCATGGGGACGATCCAATAGTCGTCGGACATGTCGGCGGCTGGCCAACCTAGACCCGGGGTCGTGGGGACGACCCTATTGTCGTCGGACATGGCGGTGGCGGGCCAATCTAGTCCCGTGGTCGTGGGGACGACCCTATAATTGTTGGACATGACGGTGGCATGCCAATCTAGTCCCGGGGTCGTAGGGACGACCCTATAGTCGTCGGACATTTCGACGGCTTGCCAACTTTGGCCCGGGGTCGTGGGGACGACCCTATAGTCGTCGGACATGTCGGCGGCTGGCCTACCTAGTCCCGAGGTCGTGGGGGCGACCCTATAGTCGTCGGACATGTCGGCGGCTGGCCAACCTAGTCCCGAGGTCGTCGGACTTGACGGTGGCGGGCCAATCTAGTCCCGGGGTCGTGGGGACGACCCTATAGTAGTCGGACATGTCGGCGGCTGTCCAACTTTGGCCCCGTGTCGTGGGGACGACTCTATAGTCGTCGGATATGTCGGCGGCTGGTCAACCTAGACCCGGGGTCGTGGGGACGACCCTATTGTCGTCGGACATGACGGTGGCGGGCCAATCTATTCGCGGGGTGGTGGGGACGACCCTATAGTCGTCGGGCAAGTCGGCGGCGGGCCAAGCTTGTCCCGGGGTCGTGGGGACGACCCTATAATCGTCGGACATGACGGTGGCGGGCCAATCTAGTCCCGGGGTCGTGGGGACGACCCTATAATTGTTGGACATGACGGTGGCATGCCAATCTAGTCCCGGGGTCGTAGGGACGACCCTATAGTCGTCGGACATTTCGACGGCTTGCCAACTTTGGCCCGGGGTCGTGGGGACGACCCTATAGTCGTCGGACATGTCGGCGGCTGGCCTACCTAGTCCCGAGGTCGTGGGGGCGACCCTATAGTCGTCGGACATGTCGGCGGCTGGCCAACCTAGTCCCGAGGTCGTCGGACTTGACGGTGGCGGGCCAATCTAGTCCCGGGGTCGTGGGGACGACCCTATAGTCGTCGGACAAGTCGGTGGCGAGCCAACTTTGGCCCGGGGTCGTGGGGACGACCCTATAGTCGTCGGACTTGACGGTGGCGGGCCAATCTAGTCCCGGGGTCTTGGGGACGACCCTACAGTCGTCGGACATTTCGGCGGCTTGCCAACTTTGGCCCGGGGTGGTGGGGACGACCCTATAGTCTTCGGACATGTCGGCGGCTGGCCAACCTAGTCCCGAGGTCGTTGGGACGACCCTATAGTCGTCGGACTTGACGGTGGCGGGCCAATCTAGTCCCGGGGTCGTGGGGACGACCCTATAGTCGTCGGACATGTCGGCGGCTGGCCAACTTTGGCCCGGTGTCGTGGGGACGACTCTATAGTCGTCGGAAATGTCGGCGGCTGGCCAACCTGGACCCGGGGTCGTGGGGACGACCCTATTGTCGTCGGACATGACGGTGGCGGGCCAATCTAGTCTCGGGGTCGTGGGGACGACTCTATAGTCGTCTGACATGACGGTGGCGAGCCAATCTAGTCCCAGGGTCGTGGGGACGACTCTATAGTCGTTGGAAATGTCGGCGCTTGGCCAACCTGGACCCGGGGTCGTGGGGACGACCCTATTGTCGTCGGACATGACGGTGGCGGGCCAATCTAGTCTCGGGGTCGTGGGGACGACTCTATAGTCGTCTGACATGACGGTGGCGAGCCAATCTAGTCCCAGGGTCGTGGGGACGACCCTATAGTCGTCGGACAAGACGGCGGCTGGACATCTTTGGCCCGCGGTCGTGGGGACGACCCTATAGACGTCGGACATGTCGGCGGCTGGCCAACCTAGTCCCGAGGTCGTGGGGACGACCCTATAATCGTTGGACATGACGGTGCCGGGCCAAGCTAGTCCCGGGGTCGTAGGGACGACCCTATAGTCGTCGGAAATGTTGGCGATTGGCCAACATTGGCCCGGGGTCGTCGGGACGACTCTATAGTCGTCGGACATGTCGGCGGCTGGCCAACTTTGGCCCGGGGTCGTGGGGACGACTCTATAGTCGTCGGAAATGTCGGCGGCTGGCCAACCTGGACTCGGGGTCGTGGGGACGACCCTATAGTCGTCGGACAAGTCGGTGGCGAGCCATCTTTGGCCCGGGGTCGTGGGGACGACCCTATAGTCGTCGGACTTGACGGTGGCGGGCCAATCTAGTCCCGGGGTCTTGGGGACGACCCTATAGTCTTCGGACATGACGGTAGCGGGCCAATCTAGACCCGAGGTCCTGGGGACGACCCTATAGTAGTCGGACATGTCGGCGGCTGTCCAACTTTGGCCCCGTGTCGTGGGGACGACTCTATAGTCGTCGGATATGTCGGCGGCTGGTCAACCTAGACCCGGGGTCGTGGGGACGACCCTATTGTCGTCGGACATGACGGTGGCGGGCCAATCTATTCGCGGGGTGGTGGGGACGACCCTATAGTCGTCGGGCAAGTCGGCGGCGGGCCAAGCTTGTCCCGGGGTCGTGGGGACGACCCTATAATCGTCGGACATGACGGTGGCGGGCCAATCTAGTCCCGGGGTCGTGGGGACGACCCTATAATCGTTGGACATGACGGTGGCATGCCAATCTAGTCCCGGGGTCGTAGGGACGACCCTATAGTCGTCGGACATTTCGACGGCTTGCCAACTTTGGCCCGGGGTCGTGGGGACGACCCTATAGTCGTCGGACATGTCGGCGGCTGGCCTACCTAGTCCCGAGGTCGTGGGGGCGACCCTATAGTCGTCGGACATGTCGGCGGCTGGCCAACCTAGTCCCGAGGTCGTCGGACTTGACGGTGGCGGGCCAATCTAGTCCCGGGGTCGTGGGGACGACCCTATAGTCGTCGGACAAGTCGGTGGCGAGCCAACTTTGGCCCGGGGTCGTGGGGACGACCCTATAGTCGTCGGACTTGACGGTGGCGGGCCAATCTAGTCCCGGGGTCTTGGGGACGACCCTACAGTCGTCGGACATTTCGGCGGCTTGCCAACTTTGGCCCGGGGTGGTGGGGACGACCCTATAGTCTTCGGACATGTCGGCGGCTGGCCAACCTAGTCCCGAGGTCGTTGGGACGACCCTATAGTCGTCGGACTTGACGGTGGCGGGCCAATCTAGTCCCGGGGTCGTGGGGACGACCCTACAGTCGTCGGACATTTCGGCGGCTTGCCAACTTTGGCCCGGGGTCGTGGGGACGACCCCATAGTCGTCGGACATGACAGTGGCGGACCAATCTAGTCCCGGGGTCGTGGGGAAGACCCTATACTCGTCGGACATGTCGGCGGCTGGCCAACCTAGTCCCGAGGTCGTTGGGACGACCCTACAGTCGTCGGACATTTCGGCGGCTTGCCAACTTTGGCCCGGGGTCGTGGGGACGACCCTATAGTCGTCGGACATGTCGGCGGCTGGCCAACCTAGTCCCGAGGTCGTCGGACTGGACGGTGGCGGGCCAATCTAGTCTCGGGGTCGTGGGGACGACCCTATAGTCGTCAGACATGTCGGCGGCTGGCCGTGGACGTGGGGACGACCCAATAGTCGTCGGACATGTTGGCGGCTTGTCAGCCTAGTCCCGGGGTCGTGGGTACGACCCTATAGTCGTCGGACAAGTCGGCGGCGGGCCAACCTTGTCCCGGGGTAGTGGGGACGACCCTACAGTCGTCGGACATTTCGGCGGCTTGCCAACTTTGGCCCGGGGTCGTGGGGACGACCCCATAGTCGTCGGACATGACAGTGGCGGACCAATCTAGTCCCGGGGTCGTGGGGAAGACCCTATACTCGTCGGACATGTCGGCGGCTGGCCAACCTAGTCCCGAGGTCGTTGGGACGACCCTATAGTCGTCGGACTTGACGGTGGCGGGCCAATCTAGTCCCGGGGTCGTGGGGACAACCCTACAGTCGTCGGACATTTCGGCGGCTTGCCAACTTTGGCCCGTGGTCGTGGGGACGACCCTATAGTCTTCGGACATGTCGGCGGCTGGCCAACCTAGTCCCGAGGTCGTTGGGACGACCCTATAGTCGTCGGACTTGACGGTGGCGGGCCAATCTAGTCCCGGGGTCGTGGGGACGACCCTACAGTCGTCGGACATTTCGGCGGCTTGCCAACTTTGGCCCGGGGTCGTGGGGACGACCCCATAGTCGTCGGACATGACAGTGGCGGACCAATCTAGTCCCGGGGTCGTGGGGAAGACCCTATACTCGTCGGACATGTCGGCGGCTGGCCAACCTAGTCCCGAGGTCGTTGGGACGACCCTATAGTCGTCGGACTTGACGGTGGCGGGCCAATCTAGTCCCGGGGTCGTGGGGACGACCCTACAGTCGTCGGACATTTCGGCGGCTTGCCAATTTTGGCCCGGGGTCGTGGGGACGAACCTATAGTCGTCGGACTTGACGGTGGCGGGCCAATCTAGTCCCGGGGTCTTGGGGACGACCCTACAGTCGTCGGACATTTCGGCGGCTTGCCAACTTTGGCCCGGGGTGGTGGGGACGACCCTATTGTCGTCGGACATGTCGGCGGCTGGCCTACCTAGTCCCGAGGTCGTGGGGGCGACCCTATAGTCGTCGGACATGTCGGCGGCTGGCCAACCTAGTCCCGAGGTCGTCGGACTTGACGGTGGCGGGCCAATCTAGTCCCGGGGTCTTGGGGACGACCCTACAGTCGTCGGACATTTCGGCGGCTTGCCAACTTTGGCCCGGGGTGGTGGGGACGACCCTATAGTCGTCGGACATGTCGGCGGCTGGCCAACCTAGTCCCGAGGTCGTGGGGACGACCCTATAGTCGTCGGACAAGACGGCGGCTGGACATCTTTGGCTCGGGGTCGTGGGGACGACCCTATAGTCGTCGGACATGTTGGCGGCTTGCCAACTTTGGCCCGGGGTCGTGGGGACGACCCTATAGTCGTCGGACATGACGGTGGCGGGCCAATCTAGTGCCGGGGTCGTGGGGACGACCCTATAGTCGTTGGACATGTCGGCGATTGGCCAACATTGGCCCGGGGTCGTGGGGACGACCCTATAGTCGTCGGCGTTGTCGGCGGCTGGCCAACTTTGGCCCGTGGTTGTGGGGACGACCCTATAATCGTTGGACATGACGGTGGCGGGCCAATCTAGTCCCGGGGTCGTGGGGACGACCCTATAGTCGTCGGACAAGACGGCGGCTGGACATCATTGGCCCGGGGTCGTGGGGACGACCCTATAGTCGTCGGACATGTTGGCGGCTTGTCAGCCTAGTCCCGGGGTCGTGGGTACGACCCTATAGTCCTCGGACAAGTCGGCGGCGGGCCAACCTTGTCCCGGGGTCGTGGGGACGACCCTATAGTCGTCGGACATGTCGGCGGCTGGCCAACTTTGGCCCGGTGTCGTGGGGACGACTCTATAGTCGTCGGAAATGTCGGCGGCTGGCCAACCTGGACCCGGGGTTGTGGGGACGACCCTATTGTCGTCAGACATGACGGTGGCGGGCCAATCTAGTCTCGCGGTCGTGGGGACGACCCTATAATCGTCGGACATGACGGTGGCGGGCCAATCTAGTCCCGGGGTCGTGGGGACGACCCTATAGTCGTCGGACATGTCGGCGGCTGGTCAACTTTGGCCCGGGGTCGTGGGTACGACCCTATAGTCGTCGGACATGACGGTGTCGGGCCAATCTAGTCCCGGGGTCGTGGGGGACGACCCTATAGTCGTCGGATATGTCGGCGGCTGGCCAACTTTGGCCCGTGGTCGTGGGGACGACCCAATAGTGGTCGGACATGTCGGCGGCTGGCCAACCTAGTCCCGAGGTCGTGGGGACGACCCTATAGTCGTCGGACTTGACGGTGGCGGGCCAATCTAGTCCCGGGGTCGTGGAGACCACCCTACAGTCGTCGGACATTTCGGCGGCTTGCCAACTTTGGCCCGGGGTCGTGGGACGACCCAATAGTCGTCGGACTTGACGGTAGCGGGCCAATCTAGTCCCGAGGTCGTGGGGACGACCCTATATTCGTCGGACAAGTCGGCGGCGGGCCAAGCTTGTCCCGGGGTCGTGGGGACGACCCTATATTCGTCGGACATGACGGTGGCGGGCCAATCTAGTCCCGGGGTCGTGGGGACGACCCTATAATCGTTGGACATGACGGTGGCGGGCCAAGCTAGTCCCGGGGTCGTAGGGACGACCCTATAGTCGTCGGAAATGTTGGCGATTGGCCAACATTGGCCCGGGGTCGTCGGGACGACTCTATTGTCGTCGGACATGTCGGCGGCTGGCCAACTTTGGCCCGGGGTCGTGGGGACGACTCTATAGTCGTCGGAAATGTCGGCGGCTGGCCAACCTGGACTCGCGGTCGTGGGGACGACCCTATAGTCGTCGGACAAGACGGCGGCTGGACATCTATGGCCCGGGGTCGTGGGGACGACCCTATAGTCGTCGGACATGTTGGCGGCTTGCCAACTTTGGCCCGGGGTCGTGGGGACGACCCTATAGTCGTCGGACATGACGGTGGCGGGCCAATCTAGTCCCGGGGTCGTGGGGACGACCCTATAGTCGTTGGACATGAAGGTGGCGGGCTAATCTAGTCCCTGGGTCGTAGGGACGACCCTATAGTCGTTGGACATGTCGGCGATTGGCCAACATTGGCCCGGGGTCGTGGGGACGACCCTATAGTCGTCGGACATGTCGGCGGCTGGTCAACTTTGGCCCGGGGGTCGTGGGAACGACCCTATTGTCGTCGGACATGACGGTGGCGGGCCAATCTAGTCCCGGGGTCGTGGGGACGACCCTATAGTCGTCGGACATGTCGGCGGCTGGCCAACTTTGGCCCGTGGTCGTGGGGACGACCCAATAGTGGTCGGACATGTCGGCGGCTGGCCAACCTAGTCCCGAGGTCGTGGGGACGACCCTATAGTCGTCGGACTTGACGGTGGCGGGCCAATCTAGTCCCGGGGTCGTGGAGACGACCCTACAGTCGTCGGACATTTCGGCGGCTTGCCAACTTTGGCCCGGGGTCGTGGGACGACCCTATAGTCGTCGGACTTGACGGTAGCGGGCCAATCTAGTCCCGAGGTCGTGGGGACGACCCTATATTCGTCGGACAAGTCGGCGGCGGGCCAAGCTTGTCCCGGGGTCGTGGGGACGACCCTATAATCGTTGGACATGACGGTGGCGGGCCAAGCTAGTCCCGGGGTCGTAGGGACGACCCTTTAGTCGTCGGACATGTTGGCGATTGGCCAACATTGGCCCGGGGTCGTCGGGACGACCCTATAGTCGTCGGACATGTCGGCGGCTGGCCAACCTAGTCCCGGGGTCGTGGGGACGACCCTATAGTCGTCGGACATTTCGGCGGCTTGCCAACTTTGGCCCGGGGTCGTGGGGACGACCCTATAGTCGTCGGACATGTCGGCGGCTGGCCAACTTTGGCCCGTGGTCGTGGGGACGACCCTATTGTCGTCGGACATGACGGTGGCGGGCCAATCTAGTCCCGAGGTCCTGGGGACGACCCTATAGTCGTCGGACAAGTCGGCCGCTGGCCAACCTAGACCCGGGGTCGTGGGGACGACCCTATTGTCGTCGGACATGACGGTGGCGGGCCAATGTAGTCCCGGGGTCGTGGGGACGACCCTATAGTCGTCGGACAAGTCGGCGGCTGGCCAATCTAGTCTCGGGGTCGTGGGGACGACCCTATAGTCGTCGGACATGTCGGCGGCTGGCCAACTTTGGCCCGGGGTCGTGGGGGCGACCCTATAGTCGTCGGACATGTTGGCGGCTTGTCAGCCTAGTCCCGAGGTCGTGGGGACGACCCTATAGTCTTCGGACATGTCGGCGGCTGGCCAACTTTGGCCCGGTGTCGTGGGGATGACTCTATAGTCGTCGGACATGTCGGCGGCTGTCCAACTTTGGCCCGGGGTCGTGGGGACGACTCTATAGTCGTCGGAAATGTCGGCGGCTGGCCAACCTGGACTCGGGGTCGTGGGGACGACACTATAGTCGTCGGACAAGACGGCGGCTGGACATCTTTGGCCCGGGGTCGTGGTGTTGTAACCCAACCGACACCCCGCGTAACGACATCACGACACATTCCGATTGCTTCAATCGAACAGTCGAAATCTGGCACAACTGCGTAAGGGTTTTCGGAAGCGCACCAAGAACCGTCAGCTTATGGTGAAACACCCAAAAGCGGGCCAAAGACGGAGACCCCGATGGTCCCCGCTTCGCCCCGATTAAAGTATAAGAACCATGTACGAGCAATGCGAGCTCAGACTTGTTATAGACTCTATACGAGACTCACGCGGATTGTCACAGTGTCCATGTAACCCAGATCGGGACAGAATAAACCTTGTTTAACCTACGGCGAGTTCCAACTCCTTAACCGGCCAAGGATCCTACTACCCTCGGTTTATAACCGAGTATATCCGTCCCGGCATCCTCACCCGAGTATTCGGAGCCCGTCGGACGACAACAGCGAAGGACGACCTAGGAACACCGCGAGATTCTCAGACAGAATCTCGACCCAGGCGCTTTCCACAACAAAATTGGTGGCAGCGGTGGGATCCAGCCAACGTAGGGAACAAGCCTGACCGACTGGGACATCAGGACAATAGCGGAGACAACGACCCACCTAAAAGTAGGGTAACGCACTCCGCACTGCTGACATCCGTCTACAGAGGACGCCTGCAGGAAATTCCGCGGCCGACATCGAGACGACCATGCATCGCCTGCTCTACGTGCTGTAAGTGCGAAATACCACACTCAGCAAAAACCGCGAGCAGAGCCCCGCCGTTCTCATGCGCCGCGTAAAATCCGTAGAAGCGTATATCGATCGAAATCTAGATTTAACCGAACGGGTAGAGCTTCCTACACCTAGAGCACTTAGCCGGAGCAACCCGCGTAGGGTCCGACGACCGCGCCCGCGAAAGTCAGAGGACGACCCTCTCCTTTTCGCCCTCGACACACTCCGTCAATCCGGAGCCCGTGCGCGACAAGCTCTCGAACAGCAATCTACCAGCGACCACTTCCCTCTGGAAGCGATCCAGTCCGTATTAACTCATACAGGACCCGTAGTGTCCGAGCGACAATTCCCGTTCGACGAACTAGATTTTAGCTTACTCACGCGTGCTGAACCAGCAACCGAAAATCAACTAACCGAGCTAGGAAGCCCGAGTAACCCCAGGGAAAGCACCCTATTAGACGAAACCGATTTACAAGACATAGACATGTCCGTCACCACGGCGGTACCCGCACGCGACACGGTCGCAGCAAGCGTCGCGATCCTGGCCGACAAAATAGCAGCAATAGATCGGTCCCTCGCCCAGCTAACAGCGAAAATAACCTCCTTTGACGGGAAAGCCACGTCAACAGACGCCAAACTAGAACGCCTGAAGGAAACGATAGATGCAGTACTAGACCTGCCCCACGATACATTGAATCCAGACGTACACCAAGGGCAAGCGGCAGCGACTCCGTCCCCCGCCTCTGACCCTCCGACAGCAACTAGGACCGCGGTTCGCTTTAGAGACGACGCCGTACCTAGACGTTCAAGCCTATTCGTACCCCCTGTATCGGACAGAGACCCTAACCGACGCGCGCCGTTACCGAAGGCGTCAGCAGCGTCCGAAAGAGCCTTAAAGGGCGTTCCGAAGTTCGACGGAACCAAACCCGAGGAACTAACCTCCTTCCTAAATCATTGCCACTACGCGATGACATCCTACGGCGAAGCCGAGGATGAACCTGCCATACTACGCGGTATCATCTTAACGCGATTCACGGGTCCGGCCCTTGCAGAAGTAGGCACGCGAAAGATACAGACGTACGAAGAATTAGAAGACTTGCTAACCGCGTTGTACAAACCGGCGAGAACGTGCACGACCATCGTGGCAGAATTACTCCAATGTAGGCAAGGGACTCACGAGGACGCACATACATTCGGAAACCGGGTGGCCACTTTAGTCAACGAACAAGTGGCAGTAACCACCGCAGGCGGAGACAATCCGATAGCCCGAGGAGGCGCTATCGAGGCAATCAAGCAACAGGGTCATCATGTGTTTCAAGAAGGGCTACACAATGAACTAAAGGTTTTAGTCAAATCGCGAAGGGCTGCCGATCTCCCCGAAGCAATCGCGATGGCAGTAGAAGAAGAACGGACCACTCGCAAACGAGTCGTCACCTCCTCTGGGGCACGTGCTGCAAGCAGCACGGCGACCTCGAGTACCACGGCGAATAAATATTGCAGCCATTGCAAACGACCAGGGCATAGTACTAGGGATTGCTGGAAGGACCAGCCTAGACATAACCCGCGAAGAAGTTTTCCTGCACCCGAATATAATCGGAGAATACAGCCCATAATGGCAAACGACAGTTAAGAGAAGGAGTATACCTAGGCGAAGGTTTAACTAAACCAGAAGAGGGACAATGCATAGCCTGCATTATGAATACGACAGACGAAGAAAAAAGAGTAGTCATACCACGAGTCACATTAACTGACGTGCCAAGCCGCGATATCGCACCAGCCAACGATAGCGCCGCAGCCGTCCGAGCGTTGACCGCGCACGAATCGCTGACCATGCGTTTCAATCGAGTCATGGAACAGGTGAACTGCGAACACCTGAATTCCGAAGAAAGAGAATCTATAAATGAGATCTGTAGGGAATACCACGATATGTTCCACTTACCAGGAGACAAACTAACCACAGCTACAGTAACTACACATAGGATCCCTATAAAAGGAGATACCTTACCCTGCAATGTTAAACCATACAGGTTACCTGAAACGCATAAGCGAGAAGTCAAGAAACAGGTAGATCAAATGTTAGAGGATGGAATAATACAACACAGCTCTAGCCCATGGAACGCACCATTATTAGTAGTGCCCAAAAAACCCGACGCTGCGGGAAATATCAAATATCGAGTAGTAGTGGACTACCGTAAAATAAACGACGCCACCATAGGCGACTCATTCCCTCTACCCAATATCACGGATATCCTTGATCAATTGGGGAAGGCACAATACTTCACAACCCTTGACCTGGCCTCGGGATATCATCAGATACCGATGGACGAACAGGATAAGGGCAAGACGGCTTTCTCCACGCCACAGGGCCACTACGAATTCAATCGTATGCCTTTCGGACTGAAGAACGCACCCGCTACGTTCCAAAGAGCCATGAACACCGCGCTAGTAGGACTGCAAGGAATAGATTGCTTTGTCTATCTAGATGACATTGTCATACACGGAGCGAGCCTAAAGGAACATAATACGCGATTACGGAAGGTCCTAGACACCTTGCGCCGGTACAATTTGAAATTGCAACCGGGAAAATGTGCATTTCTGCGAAAAGAAGTAGGATTTCTAGGCCACATAATTACGCCAGACGGGATCAAACCGAATCCCGAAAAGACGGAAGCTGTAAGAGAATTTCCCGTCCCAACCAAGTTAAAGGAATTACAAGCATTCCTAGGACTAGCAGGATACTATCGTAGATTTATTCCGAAGTACTCCAAAATAGCCAAACCACTGTCAAGCATCACGAGCAATAAGGTGGAATTCAAGTGGTCAGCCGAACAGCAAAATGCATTCGAGACACTAAAGGAGTCCCTGACGACAGCACCACTCCTAATCTACCCAGATTTTACAAAGGAATTCATCGTGACCACCGACGCCTCAGACGTAGCAATAGGCGCAATATTATCACAAGGAAAAATAGGCGAAGACAAGCCGATAGCTTACGCAAGCAGAGTATTAAATAAAGCCGAAAGAAACTATAGTACGACCGAGAAAGAGTTACTAGCCATAGTGTGGGCAGTAAAACATTTCCGGCCCTATGTATACGGCACTACGTTCAAAGTGGTAACAGACCATAAAGCCCTAGTATGGTTATTTAAAGTACAGGATCCAGGATCCAGACTAACTAGATGGAGAATACAATTAGCCGAATACGACTACCAAATCATCCATAAAGCTGGAAAGAGCAACACAAACGCAGACGCACTCAGCAGGAATGTGCATGCACTGCAATCCGCCACGGAGCGATGCCTGACAAACCTTTCGACGGACGACGCACCGATCGAGGTCACTGAGCAGAAGGACAAGCAGCAAATATTATATGAATACCACTTAGCACCTCTAGGAGGGCACCAAGGCATACAGCGTACGACGCAGCGAATTAAACAGCATTACCGATGGCAAGGGATGGACAAAGACATCGAAGAATACATACAAAAATGCAGCTTATGTCAAAAGAATAAATCGAGCAAAAAGATTAAAGCGCCGATGGAAATCACGGACACACCTCGAGAACCCTTCGAGAAAGCAGCTCTGGACATCGTAGGACCCCTACCTGAAACGGAACAAGGAAATACATGCATTCTAACGTTCCAGGATCACCTTACCAAGTTCAGTAAGGCGATCCCGCTTCCTAACCAGGAAGCCAGAACGGTCGCAAAAGCATTCGTCACCCGGATAGTGTGCGAGTACGGAATACCCGAGAAAATACTCACCGAGCAAGGGACGAATTTCTTAAGCGACATGTTCAAAAACGTTTGTAAATTGCTAAGGATTAGCAAAATACAAACGACCGCGTACCACCCCGAATCAAACGGCGCGTTGGAACGATCGCACCGAACCCTCGTAGAATATCTACGTCATTACACGGACCACGACCAGACGGACTGGGATGAGTGGCTACCATACGCGATGTTCACCTACAATACAACCCCCCATACGGCGACCGGCTATACGCCCTATGAGCTAATTTTCGGTAAAACCGCGGAACTACCCACCGCGTTAAGGATACCCCCCAGACCGACGTATAATTACGAAGATTACGCGCAAGAAAGCCGAGAAAGACTACGAGCCGCACATGAAGTCGCTCGGGAAAAGCTACAAAACGCGAAGGAGAAATCGAAGAAAGACTACGATAAAAAAACTCGCGAGATAGAATTTAAACCCGGAGACAAGGTCCTATTATGTGACGAATCCGTGCGTCGCGGAAGATCAAAGAAACTAGACAGCAAATGGATAGGCCCTACGCCGTACTCCAACGAAATTCGCGAGTCAACTACACGATACAAAAGGGTAAGAAAACCCTACTCACTCACGCGAATAGATTGAAACATTTTATCGAATAGCCGCGATAAAGACCGACTCGCGAAACAATTAAAAGTACGTAGAACCAACATAAGGACAACGAAGAAAACCTAAATACTACAGGCAGGAGCAGGAAACGGAATTGAAATGCAATAAAGCATAACGAAACCATATTAGCGGAACAGACTAGAATGTTACGTGTACAGGTCGAGACGACCTTCGCTCAACAGACGCAAAGAGCTGACTTGACAGATCACTTTACGACTTTAAATGCCCTAGTGACCGACCTGACTCAGGACGTAGACGACGTGTTACAATTCTACACCGGCCTTAAAGGAGGCATCATCAGCACAAACGTAATCGCGAGCGCGCAGGTCACTAAACTATTACAGACCGCCGTACAACACCTCCCGAACGGACTCACGTTCCCAATCGCGCCAAACTTAGAAAACACGAATGTGATCGAAAAACTGTCATCGGTCACCGCGTACTTCGATAGGTATACGTTAATAGCAGTAATAACGATACCGTTAGTCTCCTCACAAACGTTCACAGTGATCGAGGCAACCCCAGCCCCGATCCACACTCACGACAACACTTACGCGTTATTAGTCGTAAGAACACCGATACTCGTCATCGACGCAAACAATAATCAGTACGTGCTCACTGATCACGCCGAACTAGAAAGATGTAAACGAGTAGCTGCGCAATACTATTGCGAACAACCAATGATAGCGCATAACATAAATAGCGATCTCGAGTGCGAAGCAAGCCTGTGGCTGCAACCCTCGGACGAATCTCCACAAAACTGCGAAATAAAAAATATCGCAGTAAACCACACAATGTGGATAGGCACCTCGCGCGCGGACACATGGATCTTCGCAGCGCGCCAACCGGAGACGCTGACCATCCAATGCGACGAACGGCAGCCAGAGCGCGCCATAATAGATAAGTCAGGGATACTAAGAATTACGGGAAATTGTAATGTTCGAAGTAAGGACGTAGTATTAAGGAAACAAAAAACCGCGTATAGTCAAGATATAGAACTAACGACGGCGCCGCGCTACGATATTACTGCGGCGATAAACGAGACGCAACGGGACGAACTAGCGCACCCCCTCACGCGTTTCCAATTAGACAAACTGTTAAAAAATCCTTCCGAATTCTCCGCATTGTACAACCAACTCAACCAAGCAGAAAATGATCTGACTGATGACAACAACAACTATCAACCAGGATTAGCGACCTGGCAAATTGTACATCCGACGACGACGACTATGGTACAAATAGTAACTATTATACTCGTCATCTATTTGTTAATGCGCGACTACCAACTCCGCCGGAAGATACAAATATCTCGACCAGCGAAAACGGGGACGACTAGAAAAGCCGCACCCCCGCCCAACGCTGCCGCGGACCCCGACTACGCTGTAGTAGCGGGAACGATGTAGGGTACCGGGAAATTTTATAAGCAAGTTCGCTAAAATTCCCCTAAGCACCCTTTCCTCAAAGAGGGGGGGATGTTGTAACCCAACCGACACCCCGCGTAACGACATCACGACACATTCCGATTGCTTCAATCGAACAGTCGAAATCTGGCACAACTGCGTAAGGGTTTTCGGAAGCGCACCGAGAACCGTCAGCTTATGGTGAAACACCCAAAAGCGGGCCAAAGACGGAGACCCCGATGGTCCCCGCTTCGCCCCGATTAAAGTATAAGAACCATGTACGAGCAATGCGAGCTCAGACTTGTTATAGACTCTATACGAGACTCACGCGGATTGTCACAGTGTCCATGTAACCCAGATCGGGACAGAATAAACCTTGTTTAACCTACGGCGAGTTCCAACTCCTTAACCGGCCAAGGATCCTACTACCCTCGGTTTATAACCGAGTATATCCGTCCCGGCATCCTCACCCGAGTATTCGGAGCCCGTCGGACGACAACAGCGAAGGACGACCTAGGAACACCGCGAGATTCTCAGACAGAATCTCGACCCAGGCGCTTTCCACAACAGTGGGGACGACCCTATAGTCGTCGGACATGTTGGCGGCTTGCCAACTTTGGCCCGGGGTCGTGGGGACGACCCTATAGTCGTCGGACATGACGGTGGCGGGCCAATCTAGTCCCGGGGTCGTGGGGACGACCCTATAGTCGTTGGACATGAATGTGGCGGGCTAATCTAGTCTCGCGGTCGTGGGGACGACCCTATAATCGTCGGACATGACGGTGGCGGGCCAATCTAGTCCCGGGGTGGTGGGGACGACCCTATAGTCGTCGGACATGTCGGCGGCTGGTCAACTTTGGCCCGGGGTCGTGGGGACGACCCTGTAGTCGTCGGACAAGACGGTGGCGGACCAATCTAGTCCCGGGGTCGTGGGGACGACCCTATAGTCGTCGGACATGTCGGCGGCTGGCCAATTTTGGCCCGTGGTCGTGGGGACGACCCTATTGTCGTCGGACATGACGGTGGCGGGCCAATCTAGTCTCGGGGTCGTGGGGACGACCCTATAGTCGTCGGACATGTCGGCGGCTGGCCAACTTTGGCCCGGGGTCGTGGGGGCGACCCTATAGTCGTCGGACATGTTGGCGGCTTGTCAGCCTAGTCCCGGGGTCGTGGGTACGACCCTACAGTCGTCGGACATTTCGGCGGCTTGCCAACTTTGGCCCGGGGTCGTGGGGACGACCCTATAGTCGTCGGACTTGACGGTGGCGGGCCAATCTAGTCCCGAGGTCCTGGGGACGACCCTATAGTCGTCGGACAAGTCGGCGGCTGGCCAACCTAGACCCGGGGTCGTGGGGACGACCCTACAGTCGTCGGACATTTCGGCGGCTTGCCAACTTTGGCCCGGGGTCGTGGGACGACACTATAGTCGTCGGACATGTCGGCGGCTGGCCAACCTAGTCCCGGGGTCGTGGGGACGACCCTATAGTCGTCGGACATTTCGGCGGCTTGCCAACTTTGGCCCGGGGTCGTGGGGACGACCCTATAGTCGTCGGACATGTCGGCGGCTGGCCAACTTTGGCCCGTGGTCGTGGGGACGACCCTATTGTCGTCGGACATGACGGTGGCGGGCCAATCTAGTCCCGAGGTCCTGGGGACGACCCTATAGTCGTCGGACAAGTCGGCGGCTGGCCAACCTAGACCCGGGGTCGTGGGGACGACCCTATTGTCGTCGGACGTGACGGTGGCGGGCCAATCTAGTCCCGGGGTCGTGGGGACGACCCTATAGTCGTCGGACAAGTCGGCGGCTGGCCAATCTAGTCTCGGGGTCGTGGGGACGACCCTATAGTCGTCGGACATGTCGGCGGCTGGCCAACTTTGGCCCGGGGTCGTGGGGGCGACCCTATAGTCGTCGGACATGTTGACGGCTTGTCAGCCTAGTCCCGAGGTCGTGGGGACGACCCTATAGTCTTCGGACATGTCGGCGGCTGGCCAACTTTGGCCCGGTGTCGTGGGGATGACTCTATAGTCGTCGGACATGTCGGCGGCTGTCCAACTTTGGCCCGGGGTCGTGGGGACGACTCTATAGTCGTCGGAAATGTCGGCGGCTGGCCAACCTGGACTCGGGGTCGTGGGGACGACCCTATAGTCGTCGGACAAGACGGCGGCTGGACATCTTTGGCCCGGGGTCGTGGGGACGACCCTATAGTCGTCGGACATGTTGGCGGCTTGCCAACTTTGGCCCGGGGTCGTGGGGACGACCCTATAGTCGTCGGACATGACGGTGGCGGGCCAATCTAGTCCCGGGGTCGTGGGGACGACCCTATAGTCGTTGGACATGAATGTGGCGGGCTAATCTAGTCTCGCGGTCGTGGGGACGACCCTATAATCGTCGGACATGACGGTGGCGGGCCAATCTAGTCCCGGGGTCGTGGGGACGACCCTATAGTCGTCGGACATGTCGGCGGCTGGCCAATTTTGGCCCGTGGTCGTGGGGACGACCCCATTGTCGTCGGACATGACGGTGGCGGGCCAATCTAGTCTCGGGGTCGTGGGGACGACCCTATAGTCGTCGGACATGTCGGCGGCTGGCCAACTTTGGCCCGGGGTCGTGGGGGCGACCCTATAGTCGTCGGACATGTTGGCGGCTTGTCAGCCTAGTCCCGGGGTCGTGGGTACGACCCTACAGTCGTCGGACATTTCGGCGGCTTGCCAACTTTGGCCCGGGGTCGTGGGGACGACCCTATAGTCGTCGGACTTGACGGTGGCGGGCCAATCTAGTCCCGAGGTCCTGGGGACGACCCTATAGTCGTCGGACAAGTCGGCGGCTGGCCAACCTAGACCCGGGGTCGTGGGGACGACCCTATTGTCGTCGGACATGACGGTGGCGGGCCAATCTAGTCCCGGGGTCGTGGGGACGACCCTATAGTCGTCGAACAATTCGGCGGCGGGCCAAGCTTGTCCCGGGGTCGTGGGGACGACCCTATAATCGTCGGACATGACGGTGGCGGGCCAATCTAGTCCCGGGGTCGTGGGGACGACCCTATAGTCGTCGGACATGTCGGCGGCTGGTCAACTTTGGCCCGGGGTCGTGGGTACGACCCTATAGTCGTCGGACATGACGGTGTCGGGCCAATCTAGTCCGGGGGTCGTGGGGACGACCCTATAGTCGTCGAACAATTCGGCGGCGGGCCAAGCTTGTCCCGGGGTCGTGGGGACGACCCTATAATCGTCGGACATGACGGTGGCGGGCCAATCTAGTCCCGGGGTCGTGGGGACGACCCTATAGTCGTCGGACATGTCGGCGGCTGGCCAACTTTGGCCCGGTGTCGTGGGGACGACTCTATAGTCGTCGGACATGTCGGCGGCTGGCCAACTTTGGCCCGGGGTCGTGGGGACGACTCTATAGTCGTCGGAAATGTCGGCGGCTGGCCAACCTGGACTCGGGGTCGTGGGGACGACCCTATAGTCGTCGGACAAGACGGCGGCTGGACATCTTTGGCCCGGGGTCGTGGGGACGACCCTATAGTCGTCGGACATGTTGGCGGCTTGCCAACTTTGGCCCGGGGTCGTGGGGACGACCCTATAGTCGTCGGACATGACGGTGCCGGGCCAATCTAGTGCCGGGGTCGTGGGGACGACCCTATAGGCGTTGGACATGACGGTGGCGGGCTAATCTAGTCCCTGGGTCGTAGGGACGACCATATAGTCGTTGGACATGTCGGCGATTGGCCAACATTGGCCCGGGGTCGTGGGGACGACCCTATAGTCGTCGGACATGTCGGCGGCTGGCCAACTTTGGCCCGTGGTTGTGGGGACGACCCTATAATCGTTGGACATGACGGTGGCGGGCCAATCTAGTCCCGGGGTCGTGGGGACGACCCTATAGTCGTCGGACAAGACGGCGGCTGGACATCATTGGCCCGGGGTCGTGGGGACGACCCTATAGTCGTCGGACATGTTGGCGGCTTGTCAGCCTAGTCCCGGGGTCGTGGGTACGACCCTATAGTCGTCGGACAAGTCGGCGGCGGGCCAACCTTGTCCCGGGGTCGTGGGGACGACCCTATAGTCGTCGGACATGTCGGCGGCTGGCCAACTTTGGCCCGGTGTCGTGGGGACGACTCTATAGTCGTCGGAAATGTCGGTGGCTGGCCAACCTGGACCCGGGGTCGTGGGGACGACCCTATTGTCGTCGGACATGACGGTGGCGGGCCAATCTAGTCTCGCGGTCGTGGGGACGACCCTATAGTCGTCGGATATGTCGGCGGCTGGCCAACTTTGGGCCGTGGTCGTGGGGACGACCCAATAGTGGTCGGACATGTCGGCGGCTGGCCAACCTAGTCCCGAGGTCGTGGGGACGACCCTATAGTCGTCGGACTTGACGGTGGCGGGCCAATCTAGTCCCGGGGTCGTGGAGACGACCCTACAGTCGTCGGACATTTCGGCGGCTTGCCAACTTTGGCCCGGGGTCGTGGGACGACCCTATAGTCGTCGGACTTGACGGTAGCGGGCCAATCTAGTCCCGAGGTCGTGGGGACGACCCTATATTCGTCGGACAAGTCGGCGGCGGGCCAAGCTTGTCCCGGGGTCGTGAGGACGACCCTATATTCGTCGGACATGACGGTGGCGGGCCAATCTAGTCCCGGGGTCGTGGGGACGACCCTATAATCGTTGGACATGACGGTGGCGGGCCAAGGTAGTCCCGGGGTCGTAGGGACGACCCTATAGTCGTCGGACATGTTGGCGATTGGCCAACATTGGCCCGGGGTCGTCGGGACGACTCTATAGTCGTCGGACATGTCGGCGGCTGGCCAACTTTGGCCCGGGGTCGTGGGGACGACTCTATAGTCGTCGGAAATGTCGGCGGCTGGCCAACCTGGACTCGGGGTCGTGGGGGCGACCCTATAGTCGTCGGACAAGACGGCGGCTGGACATCTTTGGCCCGGGGTCGTGGGGACGACCCTATAGTCGTCGGACATGTTGGCGGCTTGCCAACTTTGGCCCGGGGTCGTGGGGACGTCCCTATAGTCGTCGGACATGACGGTGGCGGGCCAATCTAGTCCCGGGGTCGTGGGGACGACCCTATAGTCGTTGGACATGAAGGTGGCGGGCTAATCTAGTCCCTGGGTCGTAGGGACGACCCTATAGTCGTTGGACATGTCGGCGATTGGCCAACATTGGCCCGGGGTCGTGGGGACGACCCTATAGTCGTCGGACATGTCGGCGGCTGGTCAACTTTGGCCCGGGGTCGTGGGAACGACCCTATTGTCGTCGGACATGACGGTGGCGGGCCAATCTAGTCCCGAGGTCGTGGGGACGACCCTATATTCGTCGGACAAGTCGGCGGCGGGCCAAGCTTGTCCCGGGGTCGTGGGGACGACCCTATAATCGTTGGACAAGTCGGCGGCTGGCCAATCTAGTCTCGGGGTCGTGGGGACGACCCTATAGTCGTCGGACATGTCGGCGGCTGGCCAACTTTGGCCCGGGGTCGTGGGGGCGACCCTATAGTCGTCGGACATGTTGACGGCTTGTCAGCCTAGTCCCGAGGTCGTGGGGACGACCCTATAGTCTTCGGACATGTCGGCGGCTGGCCAACTTTGGCCCGGTGTCGTGGGGATGACTCTATAGTCGTCGGACATGTCGGCGGCTGTCCAACTTTGGCCCGGGGTCGTGGGGACGACTCTATAGTCGTCGGAAATGTCGGCGGCTGGCCAACCTGGACTCGGGGTCGTGGGGACGACCCTATAGTCGTCGGACATGACGGTGCCGGGCCAATCTAGTGCCGGGGTCTTGGGGACGACCCTATAGGCGTTGGACATGACGGTGGCGGGCTAATCTAGTCCCTGGGTCGTAGGGACGACCATATAGTCGTTGGACATGTCGGCGATTGGCCAACATTGGCCCGGGGTCGTGGGGACGACCCCATAGTCGTCGGACATGTCGGCGGCAGGCCAACTTTGGCCCGTGGTTGTGGGGACGACCCTATAATCGTTGGACATGACGGTGGCGGGCCAATCCAGTCCCGGGGTCGTGGGGACGACCCTATAGTCGTCGGACAAGACGGCGGCTGGACATCATTGGCCCGGGGTCGTGGGGACGACCCTATAGTCGTCGGACATGTTGGCGGCTTGTCAGCCTAGTCCCGGGGTCGTGGGTACGACCCTATAGTCGTCGGACAAGTCGGCGGCGGGCCAACCTTGTCCCGGGGTCGTGGGGACGACCCTATAGTCGTCGGACATGTCGGCGGCTGGCCAACTTTGGCCCGGTGTCGTGGGGACGACTCTATAGTCGTCGGAAATGTCGGTGGCTGGCCAACCTGGACCCGGGGTCGTGGGGACGACCCTATTGTCGTCGGACATGACGGTGGCGGGCCAATCTAGTCTCGCGGTCGTGGGGACGACCCTATAGTCGTCGGATATGTCGGCGGCTGGCCAACTTTGGGCCGTGGTCGTGGGGACGACCCAATAGTGGTCGGACATGTCGGCGGCTGGCCAACCTAGTCCCGAGGTCGTGGGGACGACCCTATAGTCGTCGGACTTGACGGTGGCGGGCCAATCTAGTCCCGGGGTCGTGGAGACGACCCTACAGTCGTCGGACATTTCGGCGGCTTGCCAACTTTGGCCCGGGGTCGTGGGACGACCCTATAGTCGTCGGACTTGACGGTAGCGGGCCAATCTAGTCCCGAGGTCGTGGGGACGACCCTATATTCGTCGGACAAGTCGGCGGCGGGCCAAGCTTGTCCCGGGGTCGTGAGGACGACCCTATATTCGTCGGACATGACGGTGGCGGGCCAATCTAGTCCCGGGGTCGTGGGGACGACCCTATAATCGTTGGACATGACGGTGGCGGGCCAAGGTAGTCCCGGGGTCGTAGGGACGACCCTATAGTCGTCGGACATGTTGGCGATTGGCCAACATTGGCCCGGGGTCGTCGGGACGACTCTATAGTCGTCGGACATGTCGGCGGCTGGCCAACTTTGGCCCGGGGTCGTGGGGACGACTCTATAGTCGTCGGAAATGTCGGCGGCTGGCCAACCTGGACTCGGGGTCGTGGGGACGACCCTATAGTCGTCGGACAAGACGGCGGCTGGACATCTTTGGCCCGGGGTCGTGGGGACGACCCTATAGTCGTCGGACATGTTGGCGGCTTGCCAACTTTGGCCCGGGGTCGTGGGGACGTCCCTATAGTCGTCGGACATGACGGTGGCGGGCCAATCTAGTCCCGGGGTCGTGGGGACGACCCTATAGTCGTTGGACATGAAGGTGGCGGGCTAATCTAGTCCCTGGGTCGTAGGGACGACCCTATAGTCGTTGGACATGCCGGCGATTGGCCAACATTGGCCCGGGGTCGTGGGGACGACCCTATAGTCGTCGGTCATGTCGGCGGCTGGTCAACTTTGGCCCGGGGTCGTGGGAACGACCCTATTGTCGTCGGACATGACGGTGGCGGGCCAATCTAGTCCCGAGGTCGTGGGGACGACCCTATATTCGTCGGACAAGTCGGCGGCGGGCCAAGCTTGTCCCGGGGTCGTGGGGACGACCCTATAATCGTTGGACAAGTCGGCGGCTGGCCAATCTAGTCTCGGGGTCGTGGGGACGACCCTATAGTCGTCGGACATGTCGGCGGCTGGCCAACTTTGGCCCGGGGTCGTGGGGGCGACCCTATAGTCGTCGGACATGTTGACGGCTTGTCAGCCTAGTCCCGAGGTCGTGGGGACGACCCTATAGTCTTCGGACATGTCGGCGGCTGGCCAACTTTGGCCCGGTGTCGTGGGGATGACTCTATAGTCGTCGGACATGTCGGCGGCTGTCCAACTTTGGCCCGGGGTCGTGGGGACGACTCTATAGTCGTCGGAAATGTCGGCGGCTGGCCAACCTGGACTCGGGGTCGTGGGGACGACCCTATAGTCGTCGGACAAGACGGCGGCTGGACATCTTTGGCCCGGGGTCGTGGGGACGACCCTATAGTCGTCGGACATGTTGGCGGCTTGCCAACTTTGGCCCGGGGTCGTGGGGACGACCCTATAGTCGTCGGACATGACGGTGGCGGGCCAATCTAGTCCCGAGGTCGTGGGGACGACCCTATATTCGTCGGACAAGTCGGCGGCGGGCCAAGCTTGTCCCGGGGTCGTGGGGACGACCCTATAATCGTTGGACAAGTCGGCGGCTGGCCAATCTAGTCTCGGGGTCGTGGGGACGACCCTATAGTCGTCGGACATGTCGGCGGCTGGCCAACTTTGGCCCGGGGTCGTGGGGGCGACCCTATAGTCGTCGGACATGTTGACGGCTTGTCAGCCTAGTCCCGAGGTCGTGGGGACGACCCTATAGTCTTCGGACATGTCGGCGGCTGGCCAACTTTGGCCCGGTGTCGTGGGGATGACTCTATAGTCGTCGGACATGTCGGCGGCTGTCCAACTTTGGCCCGGGGTCGTGGGGACGACTCTATAGTCGTCGGAAATGTCGGCGGCTGGCCAACCTGGACTCGGGGTCGTGGGGACGACCCTATAGTCGTCGGACAAGACGGCGGCTGGACATTTTTGGCCCGGGGTCGTGGGGACGACCCTATAGTCGTCGGACATGTTGGCGGCTTGCCAACTTTGGCCCGGGGTCGTGGGGACGACCCTATAGTCGTCGGACATGACGGTGGCGGGCCAATCTAGTCCCGGGGTCGTGGGGACGACCCTATAGTCGTTGGACATGAATGTGGCGGGCAAATCTAGTCTCGCGGTCGTGGGGACTACCCTATAATCGTCGGACATGACGGTGGCGGGCCAATCTAGTCCCGGGGTCGTGGGGACGACCCTATAGTCGTCGGACATGTCGGCGGCTGGCCAACTTTGGCCCGTGGTTGTGGGGACGACCCTATAATCGTTGGACATGACGGTGGCGGGCCAATCTAGTCCCGGGGTCGTGGGGACGACCCTATAGTCGTCGGACAAGACGGCGGCTGGACATCATTGGCCCGGGGTCGTGGGGACGACCCTATAGTCGTCGGACATGTTGGCGGCTTGTCAGCCTAGTCCCGGGGTCGTGGGTACGACCCTATAGTCGTCGGACAAGTCGGCGGCGGGCCAACCTTGTCCCGGGGTCGTGGGGACGACCCTATAGTCGTCGGACATGTCGGCGGCTGGCCAACTTTGGCCCGGTGTCGTGGGGACGACTCTATAGTCGTCGGAAATGTCGGTGGCTGGCCAACCTGGACCCGGGGTCGTGGGGACGACCCTATTGTCGTCGGACATGACGGTGGCGGGCCAATCTAGTCTCGCGGTCGTGGGGACGACCCTATAGTCGTCGGATATGTCGGCGGCTGGCCAACTTTGGGCCGTGGTCGTGGGGACGACCCAATAGTGGTCGGACATGTCGGCGGCTGGCCAACCTAGTCCCGAGGTCGTGGGGACGACCCTATAGTCGTCGGACTTGACGGTGGCGGGCCAATCTAGTCCCGGGGTCGTGGAGACGACCCTACAGTCGTCGGACATTTCGGCGGCTTGCCAACTTTGGCCCGGGGTCGTGGGACGACCCTATAGTCGTCGGACTTGACGGTAGCGGGCCAATCTAGTCCCGAGGTCGTGGGGACGACCCTATATTCGTCGGACAAGTCGGCGGCGGGCCAAGCTTGTCCCGGGGTCGTGGGGACGACCCTATATTCGTCGGACATGACGGTGGCGGGCCAATCTAGTCCCGGGGTCGTGGGGACGACCCTATAATCGTTGGACATGACGGTGGCGGGCCAAGCTAGTCCCGGGGTCGTAGGGACGACCCTATAGTCGTCGGACATGTTGGCGATTGGCCAACATTGGCCCGGGGTCGTCGGGACGACTCTATAGTCGTCGGACATGTCGGCGGCTGGCCAACTTTGGCCCGGGGTCGTGGGGACGACTCTATAGTCGTCGGAAATGTCGGCGGCTGGCCAACCTGGACTCGGGGTCGTGGGGACGACCCTATAGTCGTCGGACAAGACGGCGGCTGGACATCTTTGGCCCGGGGTCGTGGGGACGACCCTATAGTCGTCGGACATGTTGGCGGCTTGCCAACTTTGGCCCGGGGTCGTGGGGACGACCCTATAGTCGTCGGACATGACGGTGGCGGGCCAATCTAGTCCCGGGGTCGTGGGGACGACCCTATAGTCGTTGGACACGAAGGTGGCGGGCTAATCTAGTCCCTGGGTCGTAGGGACGACCCTATAGTCGTTGGACATGTCGGCGATTGGCCAACATTGGCCCGGGGTCGTGGGGACGACCCTATAGTCGTCGGACATGTCGGCGGCTGGTCAACTTTGGCCCGGGGTCGTGGGGACGACCCTATAGTCGTTGGACATGACGCTGGCGGGCCAATCTAGTCCCGGGGTCGTAGGGACGACCCTATAGTCGTCGGACATGTCGGCGATTGGCCAACATTGGCCCGGGGTCGTGGGGACGACCCTATAGTCGTCGGACATGTCGGCGGCTGTCCAACTTTGGCCCGGTGTCGTGGGGACGACTCTATAGTCGTCGGAAATGTCGGCCACTGGCCAACCTGGCCCGGGGTCGTGGGGACGACCCTATTGTCGTCGGACATGACGGTGACGGGCCAATCTAGTCTCGGGGTCGTGGGGGCGACCCTATAGTCGTCGGACATGTCGGCGGCTGGCCAACTTTGGCCCGGGGTCGTGGGGACGACCCTATAGTCGTTGGACATGACGGTGGGGGGCCAATCTAGTCCCGGGGTCGTGGGGACGACCCTACAGTCTTCGGACATTTCGGCGGCTTGCCAACTTCGGCCCGGGGTCGTGGGGACGACCCTATAATCGTCGGACATTTCGGCGGCATGCCAACTTTGGCCCATGGTCGTGGGGACGACCCTATAGTCGTTGGACATGACGCTGGCGGGCCAATCTAGTCCCGGGGTCGTTGGGACCACCCTATATTCGTCGGACATGTCGGCGATTGGCCAACATTGGCCCGGGGTCGTGGGGACGACCCTATAGTCGTCGGACATGTCGGCGGCTGTCCAACTTTGGCCCGGTGTCGTGGGGACGACTCTATAGTCGTCGGAAATGTCGGCGGCTGGCCAACCTGGACCCGGGGTCGTGGGGACGACCCTATTGTCGTCGGACATGACGGTGGCGGGCCAATCTAGTCTCGGGGTCGTGGGGACGACCCTATAGTCGTCGGACATGTCGGCGGCTGGCCAACTTTGGCCCGGGGTCGTGGGGACGACCCTATAGTCGTCGGACATGACGGTGGCGGACCAATCTAGTCCCGGGGTCGTGGGGACGACCCTATAGTCGTCGGACATGTCGGCGGCTGGCCAACTTTGGCCCGGGGTCGTGGGGACGACTCTATAGTCGTCGGAATGTCGGCGGCTGGCCAACCTGGACTCGGGGTCGTGGGGACGACCCTATAGTCGTCGGACAAGACGGCGGCTGGACATCTTTGGCCCGGTGTCGTGGGGACGACCCTGTAGTCGTCGGACATGTTGGCGGCTTGTCAGCCTAGTCCCGGGGTCGTGGGTACGACCCTATAGTCGTCGGACAAGTCGGCGGCTGGCCAACCTAGACCCGGGGTCGTGGGGACGACCCTATTGTCGTCGGACATGACGGTGGCGGGCCAATCTAGTCCCTGGGTCGTGGGGACAATCCTATAGTCGTCGGACATGTCGGCGGCTGTCCAACTTTGGCCCGGTGTCGTGGGGACGATTCGATAGTCGTCGGACATGTCGGCGGCTGGCCAACCTAGACCCGGGGTCGTGGGGACGACCCTATTGTCGTCGGACATGACGGTGGCGGGCCAATAGGGTCGTCCCCACGACCCCGGGACTAGATTGGCCCGCCACCGTCATGTCCAACGACTATAGCGTCGTCCCCACAACCACGGGCCAAAGTTGGCCAGCCGCCAACTTGTCCGACGACTATAGGGTCGTCCCCACGACCCCGGGTCTAGGTTGGCCAGCCGCCGACATGTCCGACGACAATCGGATCGTCCCCACGACCTCGCGCCAAAGTTGGCCAGCCGCCGACATGTCCGACGACTATTGGATTGTCCCCACGACCACGGTGCCAAAGTTGGCCAGCCGCCGACATGTCCGACGACAATCGGATCGTCCCCACGACCACGCGCCAAAGTTGGCCAGCCGCCGACATGTCCGACGACTGTAGGGTCGTCCCCACGACACCGGGACAAAGTTGGCCAGCCGCCGACATGTCCGACGACTATAGGGTCGTCCCCACGACCACGCGCCAAAGTTGGCCAGCCGCCGACATGTCCGACGACTATAGGGTCGTCCCCACGACCCCGGGACTAGATTGGCCCGCCACCGTCATGTCCGACGACAATAGGGTCGTCCCCACGACCCCGGGTCTAGGTTGGCCAGCCGCCGACTTGTCCGACGACTATAGGGCCGTACCCACGACCCCGGGACTAGGCTGACAAGCCGCCAACATGTCCGACGACTATAGGGTCGTCCCCACGACCCCCGGCCCAAGTTGGCCAGCCGCCGAAATGTCCGACCACTATAGGGTCGTCCCCACGACCCCGGGACTAGATTGGCCCGCCACCGTCATGTCCGACGACTATAGGGTCGGCCCCACGACCTCGGGAGTAGGTTGGCCAGCCGCCGACATGTCCGACGACTATAGGGTCGTGCCCACGACCCCGGGCCCAAGTTGGCAAGCCGCCGAAATGTCCGAAGACTGTAGGGTCGTCCCCACGACCCCGGGACTAGATTGGCCCGCCACCGTCATGTCCAACGACTATAGGGTCGTCCCCACGACCACGGGCCAAAGTTGGCATGCCGCCGAAATGTCCGACGATTATAGGGTCGTCCCCACGACCCCGGGCCAAAGTTGGCAAGCCGCCGAAATGTCCGAAGACTGTAGGGTCGTCCCCACGACCCCGGGACTAGATTGGCCCGCCACCGTCATGTCCAACGACTATAGGGTCGTTCCCACAACCACGGGCCAAAGTTGACCAGCCGCCGACATGTCCGACGACTATTGGATCGTCCCCACGACCACGGACCAAAGTTGGCCAGCCGCCGACATGTCCAACGACTATAGGGTCGTCCCCACGACCCCGGGACTAGATTGGCCCGCCACCGTCATGTCCAACGACTATAGGGTCGTTCCCACAACCACGGGCCAAAGTTGGCCAGCCGCCGACATGTCCGACGACTATAGGGTCGTCCCCACGACCACGCGCCAAAGTTGGCCAGCCGCCGACATGTCCGACGACTATAGGGTCGTCCCCACGAACCCGGGACTAGATTGGCCCGCCACCGTCATGGCCGACGACTATAGGGTCGTCCCCACGACCCCCGGCCCAAGTTGGCCAGCCGCCGAAATGTCCGACCACTATAGGGTCGTCCCCACGACCCCGGGACTAGATTGGCCCGCCACCGTCATGTCCGACGACTATAGGGTCGGCCCCACGACCTCGGGAGTAGGTTGGCCAGCCGCCGACATGTCCGACGACTATAGGGTCGTGCCCACGACCCCGGGCCCAAGTTGGCAAGCCGCCGAAATGTCCGAAGACTGTAGGGTCGTCCCCACGACCCCGGGACTAGATTGGCCCGCCACCGTCATGTCCAACGACTATAGGGTCGTCCCCACGACCACGGGCCAAAGTTGGCATGCCGCCGAAATGTCCGACGATTATAGGGTCGTCCCCACGACCCCGGGCCAAAGTTGGCAAGCCGCCGAAATGTCCGAAGACTGTAGGGTCGTCCCCACGACCCCGGGACTAGATTGGCCCGCCACCGTCATGTCCAACGACTATAGGGTCGTTCCCACAACCACGGGCCAAAGTTGACCAGCCGCCGACATGTCCGACGACTATTGGATCGTCCCCAGGACCACGGACCAAAGTTGGCCAGCCGCCGACATGTCCAACGACTATAGGGTCGTCCCCACGACCCCGGGACTAGATTGGCCCGCCACCGTCATGTCCAACGACTATAGGGTCGTTCCCACAACCACGGGCCAAAGTGGGCCAGCCGCCGACATGTCCGACGACTATAGGGTCGTCCCCACGACCACGCGCCAAAGTTGGCCAGCCGCCGACATGTCCGACGACTATAGGGTCGTCCCCACGACCCCGGGACTAGATTGGCCCGCCACCGTCATGTCCGACGATTATAGGGTCGTCCCCACGACCCCGGGACAAGCTTGGCCCGCCGCCGACTTGTCCGACGACTATAGGGTCGTCCCCACGACCCCGGGACTAGATTGGCCCGCCACCGTCATGTCCGACGACAATAGGGTCGTCCCCACGACCCCGGGTCTAGGTTGGCCAGCCGCCGACATGTCCGACGACTATAGAGTCGTCCCCACGACACCGGGCCAAAGTTGGACAGCCGCCGACATGTCCGACTACTATAGGGTCGTCCCCACGACCTCGGGTCTAGATTGGCCCGCTACCGTCATGTCCGAAGACTATAGGGTCGTCCCCACGACACCGGTCCAAAGTTGGCCAGCCGCCGACATGTCCGACGACTATAGGGTCGTCCCCACGACCCCGGGACTAGATTCGCCCGACACCGTCATGTCCAACGACTATAGGGTCGTCCCCACAACCACGGGCCAAAGTTGGCGAGCCGCCGACATGTCCGACGACTATAGGGTCGTCCCCACGAACCCGGGCCAAAGGTGGCAAGCCGCCGAAATGTCCGACGACTATAGGGTCGTCCCCACGACCCCGGGACTAGGTTGGCCAGCCGCCGACATGTCCGACGACTATAGGGTCGTCCCGACGACCCCGGGCCAATGTTGGCCAATCGCCAACATGACCGACGACTATAGGGTCGTCCCTACGACCCCGGGACTAGATTGGCCCGCCACCGTCATGTCCAACGATTATAGGGTCGTCCCCACGACCCCGGGTCTAGGTTGGCCAGCCGCCGACATGTCCGACGACTATAGAGTCGTCCCCACGACACCGGGCCAAAGTTGGACCGCCGCCGACATGTCCGACTACTATAGGGTCGTCCCCACGACCTCGGGTCTAGATTGGCCCGCTACCGTCATGTCCGACGACAATAGGGTCGTCCCCACGACCCCGGGTCTAGGTTGGCCCGCTACCGTCATGTCCGAAGACTATAGGGTCGTCCCCACGACCACGGGACTAGATTGGCCCGCCACCGCCATGTCCGACGACAATAGGGTCGTCCCCACGACCCCGGGTCTAGGTTGGCCAGCTGCCGACATGTCCGACGACAATCGGATCGTCCCCACGACCTCGCGCCAAAGTTGGCCAGCCGCCGACATGTCCGACGACTATTGGAACGTCCCCACGACCACGGTGCCAAAGTTGGCCAGCCGCCGACATGTCCGACGACAATCGGATCGTCCCCACGACCACGCGCCAAAATTGGCCAGCCGCCGACATGTCCGACGACTGTAGGGTCGTCCCCACGACACCGGGACAAAGTTGGCCAGCCGCCGACATGTCCGACGACTATAGGGTCGTCCCCACGACCACGCGCCAAAGTTGGCCAGCCGCCGACATGTCCGACGACTATAGGGTCGTCCCCACGACCCCGGGACTAGATTGGCCCGCCACCGTCATGTCCGACGACAATAGGGTCGTCCCCACGACCCCGCGTCTAGGTTGGCCAGCCGCCGACTTGTCCGACGACTATAGGGTCGTCCCCACGACCCCGGGACTAGATTGGCCCGCCACCGTCATGTCCGACGACTATAGGGTCGTCCCCACGACCCCGGGCCAAAGTTGGCAAGCCGCCGAAATGTCCAACGACTATAGGGTCGTTCCCACAACCACGGGCCAAAGTTGGCCAGCCGCCGACATGTCCGACGACTATTGGATCGTCCCCACGAACCACGGGCCAAAGTTGGCCAGCCGCCGACATGTCCGACGACTATAGGGTCGTCCCCACGACCCCGGGACTAGATTGGTCCGCCACCGTCTTGTCCGACGACTATAGGGTCGTCCCCACGACCACGGGCCAAAGTTGGCATGCCGCCGACATGTCCGACGACTATAGGGTCGTCCCCACGACCCCGGGACTAGATTGGCCCGCCACCGTCATGTCCGACGACAATAGGGTCGTCCCCACGACCCCGGGTCTAGGTTGGCCAGCCGGCGACTTGTCCGACGACTATAGGGCCGTACCCACGACCCCGGGACTAGGCTGACAAGCCGCCAACATGTCCGACGACTATAGGGTCGTCCCCACGACCCCCGGCCCAAGTTGGCCAGCCGCCGAATTGTCCGACCACTATAGGGTCGTCCCCACGACCCCGGGACTAGATTGGCCCGCCACCGTCATGTCCGACGACTATAGGGTCGTCCCCACGACCCCGGGCCAAAGTTGGCAAGCCGCCGAAATGTCCGACGACTATAGGGTCGTCCCCACGACCACGGGCCAAAGTTGGCATGCCGCCGACGTGTCCGACGACTATAGGGTCGTCCCCACGACCCCGGGACTAGATTGGCCCGCCACCGTCATGTCCGACGACAATAGGGTCGTCCCCACGACCCCGGGTCTAGGTTGGCCAGCCGGCGACTTGTCCGACGACTATAGGGCCGTACCCACGACCCCGGGACTAGGCTGACAAGCCGCCAACATGTCCGACGACTATAGGGTCGTCCCCACGACCCCCGGCCCAAGTTGGCCAGCCGCCGAATTGTCCGACCACTATAGGGTCGTCCCCACGACCCCGGGACTAGATTGGCCCGCCACCGTCATGTCCGACGACTATAGGGTCGTCCCCACGACCCCGGGCCAAAGTTGGCAAGCCGCCGAAATGTCCGACGACTGTAGGGTCGTACCCACGACCCCGGGACTAGGCTGACAAGCCGCCGAAATGTCCGGCGACTGTAGGGTCGTCCCCACGACCCCGGGACTAGATTGGCCCGCCACCGTCATGTCCGACGAGAATAGGGTCGTCCCCACGACCCCGGGTCTAGGTTGGCCAGCCGCCGACTTGTCCGAAGACTGTAGGGTCGTCCCCACGACCCCGGGACTAGATTGGCCCGCCACCGTCATGTCCAACGACTATAGGGTCGTCCCCACGACCACGGGCCAAAGTTGGCATGCCGCCGAAATGTCCGACGATTATAGGGTCGTCCCCACGACCCCGGGCCAAAGTTGGCAAGCCGCCGAAATGTCCGAAGACTGTAGGGTCGTCCCCACGACCCCGGGACTAGATTGGCCCGACACCGTCATGTCCAACGACTATAGGGTCGTTCCCACAACCACGGGCCAAAGTTGACCAGCCGCCGACATGTCCGACGACTATTGGATCGTCCCCAGGACCACGGACCAAAGTTGGCCAGCCGCCGACATGTCCAACGACTATAGGGTCGTCCCCACGACCCCGGGACTAGATTGGCCCGCCACCGTCATGTCCAACGACTATAGGGTCGTTCCCACAACCACGGGCCAAAGTTGGCCAGCCGCCGACATGTCCGACGACTATAGGGTCGTACCCACGACCACGCGCCAAAGTTGGCCAGCCGCCGACATGTCCGACGACTATAGGGTCGTCCCCACGACCCCGGGACTAGATTGGCCCGCCACCGTCATGTCCGACGATTATAGGGTCGTCCCCACGACCCCGGGACAAGCTTGGCCCGCCGCCGACTTGTCCGACGACTATAGGGTCGTCCCCACGACCCCGGGACTAGATTGGCCCGCCACCGTCATGTCCGACGACAATAGGGTCGTCCCCACGACCCCGGGTCTAGGTTGGCCAGCCGCCGACATGTCCGACGACTATAGAGTCGTCCCCACGACACCGGGCCAAAGTTGGACAGCCGCCGACATGTCCGACTACTATAGGGTCGTCCCCACGACCTCGGGTCTAGATTGGCCCGCTACCGTCATGTCCGAAGACTATAGGGTCGTCCCCACGACACCGGTCCAAAGTTGGCCAGCCGCCGACATGTCCGACGACTATAGGGTCGTCCCCACGACCCCGGGACTAGATTCGCCCGACACCGTCATGTCCAACGACTATAGGGTCGTCCCCACAACCACGGGCCAAAGTTGGCGAGCCGCCGACATGTCCGACGACTATAGGGTCGTCCCCACGAACCCGGGCCAAAGGTGGCAAGCCGCCGAAATGTCCGACGACTATAGGGTCGTCCCCACGACCCCGGGACTAGGTTGGCCAGCCGCCGACATGTCCGACGACTATAGGGTCGTCCCGACGACCCCGGGCCAATGTTGGCCAATCGCCAACATGTCCGACGACTATAGGGTCGTCCCTACGACCCCGGGACTAGATTGGCCCGCCACCGTCATGTCCAACGATTATAGGGTCGTCCCCACGACCCCGGGTCTAGGTTGGCCAGCCGCCGACATGTCCGACGACTATAGAGTCGTCCCCACGACACCGGGCCAAAGTTGGACCGCCGCCGACATGTCCGACTACTATAGGGTCGTCCCCACGACCTCGGGTCTAGATTGGCCCGCTACCGTCATGTCCGACGACAATAGGGTCGTCCCCACGACCCCGGGTCTAGGTTGGCCCGCTACCGTCATGTCCGAAGACTATAGGGTCGTCCCCACGACCACGGGACTAGATTGGCCCGCCACCGCCATGTCCGACGACCATAGGGTCGTCCCCACGACCCCGGGTCTAGGTTGGCCAGCCGCCGACATGTCCGACGACAATCGGATCGTCCCCACGACCTCGCGCCAAAGTTGGCCAGCCGCCGACATGTCCGACGACTATTGGATCGTCCCCACGACCACGGTGCCAAAGTTGGCCAGCCGCCGACATGTCCGACGACAATCGGATCGTCCCCACGACCACGCGCCAAAGTTGGCCAGCCGCCGACATGTCCGACGACTGTAGGGTCGTCCCCACGACACCGGGACAAAGTTGGCCAGCCGCCGACATGTCCGACGACTATAGGGTCGTCCCCACGACCACGCGCCAAAGTTGGCCAGCCGCCGACATGTCCGACGACTATAGGGTCGTCCCCACGACCCCGGGCCAAAGTTGGCCAGCCGCCGACATGTCCGACGACTATAGGGTCGTCCCCACGACCCGGGACTAGAGTGGCCCGCCCTCGTCATGTCCGACGACTATATGGTCGTCCCCACGACCACGGGCCAATGTTGGCCAGCCGCTGACTTGTCCGACGACTATAGGGTCGTCCCCATGACCCGGGACTAGATTGGCTCGCCGCCGACTTGTCCGACGACTGTAGGGTCGTCCCCACGACCCCGGGACTAGATTGGCCCGCCACCGTCATTTCCGACGACTATAGGGTCGTCCCCACGACCACGGGCCAAAGTTGGCCAGCCGCCGACTTGTCCGTCGACTATAGGGTCGTCCCCATGACCCGGGACTAGACTGGCCCGCCACCGTCATGTCCGACGACTATAGGGTCGTCCCCACGACCCCCGGACTAGGTTGGTACGCCGCCGACTTGTCCGACGAGTATAGGGTCCTCCCCACGACCACGGGCCAAAGTTGGCCAGCCGCCGACATGTCCGACGACTATAGGGTCGTCCCCATGACCCGGGACTAGACTGGCCCGCCACCGTCACGTCCGACGACTATAGGGTCGTCCCCACGACCCCCGGGCCAAAGTTGGACAGCCACCGACATTTCCGACGACTATAGGGTCGTCCCCACGACCACGGGCCAAAGTTGGCCAGCCGCCGACATGTCCGACGACTATAGGGTCGTCCCCACGACCCGGGACTAGACTGGCCCGCCACCGTCATGTCCGACGAATATAGGGTCGTCCCCACGACCCCCCGACTAGGTGGGCTCGCCGCCGACTTGTCCGACGACTATAGGGTCGTCCCCACGACCCCGGGACTAGATTGGCCCGCCACCGTCAAGTCCGACGACTATAGGGTCGTCCCCACGACCCCGGGCCAAAGTTGGCCAGCCGCCGGCTTGTCCGACGAATATAGGGCCGTCCCCACGACCCCGGGACTAGGTTGGCCCGCCGCCGACTTGTCCGACGACTATAGGGTCGTCCCCACGACCCCCGGACTAGGTGGGCTGGCCCCCGACTTGTGCGACGACTATAGGGTCGTTCCCACGACCCCGGGCCAAAGTTGGCAAGCTGCCGACTTATCCGACGACTATAGGGTCGTCCCCACGACCCCGGGACTAGGTAGGCCCGCCGCCGACTTGTCCGACGACTATAGGGTCGTCCCCACGACCCCGGGACTAGATTGGCCCGCCACCGTCATGTCCAACGACTATAGGGTCGTTCCCACAACCACGGGCCAAAGTTGGCCAGCCGCCGACATGTCCGACGACTATTGGATCGTCCCCACGAACCACGGGCCAAAGTTGGCCAGCCGCCGACATGTCCGACGACTATAGGGTCGTCCCCACGACCCCGGGACTAGATTGGTCCGCCACCGTCTTGTCCGACGACTATAGGGTCGTCCCCACGACCACGGGCCAAAGTTGGCATGCCGCCGACATGTCCGACGACTATAGGGTCGTCCCCACGACCCCGGGACTAGATTGGCCCGCCACCGTCATGTCCGACGACAATAGGGTCGTCCCCACGACCCCGGGTCTAGGTTGGCCAGCCGGCGACTTGTCCGACGACTATAGGGCCGTACCCACGACCCCGGGACTAGGCTGACAAGCCGCCAACATGTCCGACGACTATAGGGTCGTCCCCACGACCCCCGGCCCAAGTTGGCCAGCCGCCGAATTGTCCGACCACTATAGGGTCGTCCCCACGACCCCGGGACTAGATTGGCCCGCCACCGTCATGTCCGACGACTATAGGGTCGTCCCCACGACCCCGGGCCAAAGTTGGCAAGCCGCCGAAATGTCCGACGACTGTAGGGTCGTACCCACGACCCCGGGACTAGGCTGACAAGCCGCCGAAATGTCCGGCGACTGTAGGGTCGTCCCCACGACCCCGGGACTAGATTGGCCCGCCACCGTCATGTCCGACGAGAATAGGGTCGTCCCCACGACCCCGGGTCTAGGTTGGCCAGCCGCCGACTTGTCCGAAGACTGTAGGGTCGTCCCCACGACCCCGGGACTAGATTGGCCCGCCACCGTCATGTCCAACGACTATAGGGTCGTCCCCACGACCACGGGCCAAAGTTGGCATGCCGCCGAAATGTCCGACGATTATAGGGTCGTCCCCACGACCCCGGGCCAAAGTTGGCAAGCCGCCGAAATGTCCGAAGACTGTAGGGTCGTCCCCACGACCCCGGGACTAGATTGGCCCGCCACCGTCATGTCCAACGACTATAGGGTCGTTCCCACAACCACGGGCCAAAGTTGACCAGCCGCCGACATGTCCGACGACTATTGGATCGTCCCCAGGACCACGGACCAAAGTTGGCCAGCCGCCGACATGTCCAACGACTATAGGGTCGTCCCCACGACCCCGGGACTAGATTGGCCCGCCACCGTCATGTCCAACGACTATAGGGTCGTTCCCACAACCACGGGCCAAAGTTGGCCAGCCGCCGACATGTCCGACGACTATAGGGTCGTACCCACGACCACGCGCCAAAGTTGGCCAGCCGCCGACATGTCCGACGACTATAGGGTCGTCCCCACGACCCCGGGACTAGATTGGCCCGCCACCGTCATGTCCGACGATTATAGGGTCGTCCCCACGACCCCGGGACAAGCTTGGCCCGCCGCCGACTTGTCCGACGACTATAGGGTCGTCCCCACGACCCCGGGACTAGATTGGCCCGCCACCGTCATGTCCGACGACAATAGGGTCGTCCCCACGACCCCGGGTCTAGGTTGGCCAGCCGCCGACATGTCCGACGACTATAGAGTCGTCCCCACGACACCGGGCCAAAGTTGGACAGCCGCCGACATGTCCGACTACTATAGGGTCGTCCCCACGACCTCGGGTCTAGATTGGCCCGCTACCGTCATGTCCGAAGACTATAGGGTCGTCCCCACGACACCGGTCCAAAGTTGGCCAGCCGCCGACATGTCCGACGACTATAGGGTCGTCCCCACGACCCCGGGACTAGATTCGCCCGACACCGTCATGTCCAACGACTATAGGGTCGTCCCCACAACCACGGGCCAAAGTTGGCGAGCCGCCGACATGTCCGACGACTATAGGGTCGTCCCCACGAACCCGGGCCAAAGGTGGCAAGCCGCCGAAATGTCCGACGACTATAGGGTCGTCCCCACGACCCCGGGACTAGGTTGGCCAGCCGCCGACATGTCCGACGACTATAGGGTCGTCCCGACGACCCCGGGCCAATGTTGGCCAATCGCCAACATGTCCGACGACTATAGGGTCGTCCCTACGACCCCGGGACTAGATTGGCCCGCCACCGTCATGTCCAACGATTATAGGGTCGTCCCCACGACCCCGGGTCTAGGTTGGCCAGCCGCCGACATGTCCGACGACTATAGAGTCGTCCCCACGACACCGGGCCAAAGTTGGACCGCCGCCGACATGTCCGACTACTATAGGGTCGTCCCCACGACCTCGGGTCTAGATTGGCCCGCTACCGTCATGTCCGACGACAATAGGGTCGTCCCCACGACGCCGGGTCTAGGTTGGCCCGCTACCGTCATGTCCGAAGACTATAGGGTCGTCCCCACGACCACGGGACTAGATTGGCCCGCCACCGCCATGTCCGACGACAATAGGGTCGTCCCCACGACCCCGGGTCTAGGTTGGCCAGCCGCCGACATGTCCGACGACAATCGGATCGTCCCCACGACCTCGCGCCAAAGTTGGCCAGCCGCCGACATGTCCGACGACTATTGGATCGTCCCCACGACCACGGTGCCAAAGTTGGCCAGCCGCCGACATGTCCGACGACAATCGGATCGTCCCCACGACCACGCGCCAAAGTTGGCCAGCCGCCGACATGTCCGACGACTGTAGGGTCGTCCCCACGACACCGGGACAAAGTTGGCCAGCCGCCGACATGTCCGACGACTATAGGGTCGTCCCCACGACCACGCGCCAAAGTTGGCCAGCCGCCGACATGTCCGACGACTATAGGGTCGTCCCCACGACCCCGGGCCAAAGTTGGCCAGCCGCCGACATGTCCGACGACTATAGGGTCGTCCCCACGACCCGGGACTAGAGTGGCCCGCCCTCGTCATGTCCGACGACTATATGGTCGTCCCCACGACCACGGGCCAATGTTGGCCAGCCGCTGACTTGTCCGACGACTATAGGGTCGTCCCCATGACCGCGGGACTAGATTGGCTCGCCGCCGAATTGTCCGACGACTGTAGGCTCGTCCCCACGACCCCGGGACTAGATTGGCCCGCCACCGTCATTTCCGACGACTATAGGGTCGTCCCCACGACCGCGGGACTAGATTGGCTCGCCGCCGACTTGTCCGACGACTGTAGGGTCGTCCCCACGACCCCGGGACTAGATTGGCCCGCCACCGTCATTTCCGACGACTATAGGGTCGTCCCCACGACCACGGGCCAAAGTTGGCCAGCCGCCGACTTGTCCGTCGACTATAGGGTCGTCCCCATGACCCGGGACTAGACTGGCCCGCCACCGTCATGTCCGACGACTATAGGGTCGTCCCCACGACCCCCGGACTAGGTTGGTACGCCGCCGACTTGTCCGACGAGTATAGGGTCCTCCCCACGACCACGGGCCAAAGTTGGCCAGCCGCCGACATGTCCGACGACTATAGGGTCGTCCCCATGACCCGGGACTAGACTGGCCCGCCACCGTCACGTCCGACGACTATAGGGTCGTCCCCACGACCCCCGGGCCAAAGTTGGCCAGCCGCCGACATGTCCGACGACTATAGGGTCGTCCCCACGACCACGCGCCAAAGTTGGCCAGCCGCCGACATGTCCGACGACTATAGGGTCGTCCCCACGACCCCGGGCCAAAGTTGGCCAGCCGCCGACATGTCCGACGACTATAGGGTCGTCCCCACGACCCGGGACTAGAGTGGCCCGCCCTCGTCATGTCCGACGACTATATGGTCGTCCCCACGACCACGGGCCAATGTTGGCCAGCTGCCGACTTATCCGACGACTATAGGGTCGTTCCCACGACCCCGGGCCAAAGTTGGCAAGCTGCCGACTTATCCGACGACTATAGGGTCGTCCCCACGACCCCGGGACTAGGTAGGCCCGCCGCCGACTTGTCCGACGACTATAGGGTCGTCCCCACGACCCCGGGACTAGATTGGCCCGCCACCGTCATGTCCAACGACTATAGGGTCGTCCCCACGACCACGGGCCAAAGTTGGCCAGCCGGCGACATGTCCGACGACTATAGGGTCGTCCCCACGACCCGGGACTAGACTGGCCCGCCACCGTCCTGTCCGACGACTATAGGGTCATCCCCACGACCCCGGGACTAGGTTGGCCCGCCGCCGACTTGTCCGACGAATATAGGGTCGTCCCCACGACCCCGGGACTAGATTGGCCCGCCACCGTCATTTCCGACGACTATAGGGTCGTCCCCACGACCGCGGGACTAGATTGGCTCGCCGCCGACTTGTCCGACGACTGTAGGGTCGTCCCCACGACCCCGGGACTAGATTGGCCCGCCACCGTCATTTCCGACGACTATAGGGTCGTCCCCACGACCAGGGGCCAAAGTTGGCCAGCCGCCGACATATCCGACGACTATAGGGTCGTCCCCACGACCCCGGGCCAAAGTTGGCCAGCCGCCGACATGTCCGACGACTATAGGGTCGTCCCCACGACCCGGGACTAGAGTGGCCCGCCACCGTCATGTCCGACGACTATATGGTCGTCCCCACGACCACGGGCCATTGTTGGCCAGCCGCTGACTTGTCCGACGACTATAGGGTCGTCCCCATGACCGCGGGACTAGATTGGCTCGCCGCCGAATTGTCCGACGACTGTAGGCTCGTCCCCACGACCCCGGGACTAGATTGGCCCGCCACCGTCATTTCCGACGACTATAGGGTCGTCCCCACGACCACGGGCCAAAGTTGGCCAGCCGCCGACATATCCGACGACTATAGGGTCGTCCCCACGACCCCGGGCCAAAGTTGGCCAGCCGCCGACATGTCCGACGACTATAGGGTCGTCCCCACGACCCGGGACTAGAGTGGCCCGCCACCGTCATGTCCGACGACTATATGGTCGTCCCCACGACCACGGGACAATGTTGGCCAGCCGCTGACTTGTCCGACGACTATAGGGTCGTCCCCATGACCGCGGGACTAGATTGGCTCGCCGCCGAATTGTCCGACGACTGTAGGCTCGTCCCCACGACCCCGGGACTAGATTGGCCCGCCACCGTCATTTCCGACGACTATAGGGTCGTCCCCACGACCACGGGCCAAAGTTGGCCAGCCGCCGACATATCCGACGACTATAGGGTCGTCCCCACGACCCCGGGCCAAAGTTGGCCAGCCGCCGACATGTCCGACGACTATAGGGTCGTCCCCTCGACCCGGGACTAGAGTGGCCCGCCACCGTCATGTCCGACGACTATATGGTCGTCCCCACGACCACGGGCCAATGTTGGCCAGCCGCTGACTTGTCCGACGACTATAGGGTCGTCCCCATGACCGCGGGACTAGATTGGCTCGCCGCCGAATTGTCCGACGACTGTAGGCTCGTCCCCACGACCCGGGACTAGAGTGGCCCGCCACCGTCATGTCCGACGACTATATGGTCGTCCCCACGACCACGGGACAATGTTGGCCAGCCGCTGACTTGTCCGACGACTATAGGGTCGTCCCCATGACCGCGGGACTAGATTGGCTCGCCGCCGAATTGTCCGACGACTGTAGGCTCGTCCCCACGACCCCGGGACTAGATTGGCCCGCCACCGTCATTTCCGACGACTATAGGGTCGTCCCCACGACCACGGGCCAAAGTTGGCCAGCCGCCGACATGTCCGACGACTATATGGTCGTCCCCACGACCCCGGGACTAGATTGGCCCGCCACCGTCATGTCCGACGACAATAGGGTCGTCCCCACGACCCCGGGTCTAGGTTGGCCAGCCGCCGACTTGTCCGACGACTATAGGGCCGTACCCACGACCCCGGGACTAGGCTGACAAGCCGCCAACATGTCCGACGACTATAGGGTCGTCCCCACGACCCCCGGCCCAAGTTGGCCAGCCGCCGAAATGTCCGACCACTATAGGATCGTCCCCACGACCCCGGGACTAGATTGGCCCGCCACCGTCATGTCCGACGACTATAGGGTCGGCCCCACGACCTCGGCAGTATGTTGGCCAGCCGCCGACATGTCCGACGACTATAGGGTCGTGCCCACGACCCCGGGCCCAAGTTGGCAAGCCGCCGAAATGTCCGAAGACTGTAGGGTCGTCCCCACGACCCCGGGACTAGATTGGCCCGCCACCGTCATGTCCAACGACTATAGGGTCGTCCCCACGACCACGGGCCAAAGTTGGCATGCCGCCGAAATGTCCGACGATTATAGGGTCGTCCCCACGACCCCGGGCCAAAGTTGGCAAGCCGCCGAAATGTCCGAAGACTGTAGGGTCGTCCCCACGACCCCGGGACTAGATTGGCCCGCCACCGTCATGTCCAACGACTATAGGGTCGTTCCCACAACCACGGGCCAAAGTTGGCCAGCCGCCGACATGTCCGACGACTATTGGATCGTCCCCACCACCACGGACCAAAGTTGGCCAGCCGCCGACATGTCCAACGACTATAGGGTCGTCCCCACGACCCCGGGACTAGATTGGCCCGCCACCGTCATGTCCAACGACTATAGGGTCGTTCCCACAACCACGGGCCAAAGTTGGCCAGCCGCCGACATGTCCGACGACTATAGGGTCGTCCCCACGACCACGCGCCAAAGTTGGCCAGCCGCCGACATGTCCGACGACTATAGGGTCGTCCCCACGACCCCGGGACTAGATTGGCCCGCCACCGTCATGTCCGACGATTATAGGGTCGTCCCCACGACCCCGGGACAAGCTTGGCCCGCCGCCGACTTGTCCGACGACTATAGGGTCGTCCCCACGACCCCGGGACTAGATTGGCCCGCCACCGTCATGTCCGACGACAATAGGGTCGTCCCCACGACCCCGGGTCTAGGTTGGCCAGCCACCGACATGTCCGACGACTATAGAGTCGTCCCCACGACACCGGGCCAAAGTTGGACAGCCGCCGACATGTCCGACTACTATAGGGTCGTCCCCACGACCTCGGGTCTAGATTGGCCCGCTACCGTCATGTCCGAAGACTATAGGGTCGTCCCCACGACACCGGTCCAAAGTTGGCCAGCCGCCGACATGTCCGACGACTATAGGGTCGTCCCCACGACCCCGGGACTAGATTGGCCCGACACCGTCATGTCCAACGACTATAGGGTCGTCCCCACAACCACGGGCCAAAGTTGGCGAGCCGCCGACATGTCCGACGACTATAGGGTCGTCCCCACGAACCCGGGCCAAAGGTGGCAAGCCGCCGAAATGTCCGACGACTATAGGGTCGTCCCCACGACCCCGGGACTAGGTTGGCCAGCCGCCTACATGTCCGACGACTATAGGGTCGTCCCGACGACCCCGGGCCAATGTTGGCCAATCGCCAACATGTCCGACGACTATAGGGTCGTCCCTACGACCCCGGGACTAGATTGGCCCGCCACCGTCATGTCCAACGATTATAGGGTCGTCCCCACGACCCCGGGTCTAGGTTGGCCAGCCGCCGACATGTCCGACGACTATAGAGTCGTCCCCACGACACCGGGCCAAAGTTGGACCGCCGCCGACATGTCCGACTACTATAGGGTCGTCCCCACGACCTCGGGTCTAGATTGGCCCGCTACCGTCATGTCCGACGACAATAGGGTCGTCCCCACGACCCCGGGTCTAGGTTGGCCCGCTACCGTCATGTCCGAAGACTATAGGGTCGTCCCCACGACCACGGGACTAGATTGGCCCGCCACCGCCATGTCCGACGACAATAGGGTCGTCCCCACGACCCCGGGTCTAGGTTGGCCAGCCGCCGACATGTCCGACGACAATCGGATCGTCCCCACGACCTCGCGCCAAAGTTGGCCAGCCGCCGACATGTCCGACGACTATTGGATCGTCCCCACGACCACGGTGCCAAAGTTGGCCAGCCGCCGACATGTCCGACGACAATCGGATCGTCCCCACGACCACGCGCCAAAGTTGGCCAGCCGCCGACATGTCCGACGACTATAGGGTCGTCCCCACGACCCCGGGACTAGATTGGCCCGCCACCGTCATGTCCGACGACAATAGGGTCGTCCCCACGACCCCGGGTCTAGGTTGGCCAGCCGGCGACTTGTCCGACGACTATAGGGCCGTACCCACGACCCCGGGACTAGGCTGACAAGCCGCCAACATGTCCGACGACTATAGGGTCGTCCCCACGACCCCCGGCCCAAGTTGGCCAGCCGCCGAATTGTCCGACCACTATAGGGTCGTCCCCACGACCCCGGGACTAGATTGGCCCGCCACCGTCATGTCCGACGACTATAGGGTCGTCCCCACGACCCCGGGCCAAAGTTGGCAAGCCGCCGAAATGTCCGACGACTGTAGGGTCGTACCCACGACCCCGGGACTAGGCTGACAAGCCGCCGAAATGTCCGACGACTGTAGGGTCGTCCCCACGACCCCGGGACTAGATTGGCCCGCCACCGTCATGTCCGACGAGAATAGGGTCGTCCCCACGACCCCGGGTCTAGGTTGGCCAGCCGCCGACTTGTCCGACGACTATAGGGTCGTCCCCAGGACCTCGGGACTAGATTGGCCCGCCACCGTCATGTCCAACGACTATAGGGTCGTCCCCACGACCACGGGCCAAAGTTGGCATGCCGCCGAAATGTCCGACGATTATAGGGTCGTCCCCACGACCCCGGGCCAAAGTTGGCAAGCCGCCGAAATGTCCGAAGACTGTAGGGTCGTCCCCACGACCCCGGGACTAGATTGGCCCGCCACCGTCATGTCCAACGACTATAGGGTCGTTCCCACAACCACGGGCCAAAGTTGGCCAGCCGCCGACATGTCCGACGACTATTGGATCGTCCCCACGACCACGGGCCAAAGTTGGCCAGCCGCCGACATGTCCGACGACTATAGGGTCGTCCCCACGACCCCGGGACTAGATTGGTCCGCCTCCGTCTTGTCCGACGACTATAGGGTCGTCCCCACGACCACGGGCCAAAGTTGACCAGCCGCCGACATGTCCGACGACAATTGGGTCGTCCCCACGACCCCGGGTCTAGGTTGGCCAGCCGCCGACATGTCCGACGACAATCGGATCGTCCCCACGACCACGCGCCAAAGTTGGCCAGCCGCCGACATGTCCGACGACTATAGGGTCGTCCCCACGACCCCGGGCCTAAGTTGGCCAGCCGCCGACATGTCCGACGACTATAGGGTCGTCCCCACGACCCCGAGACTAGATTGGCCCGCCACCGTCATGTCCGACGACTATAGGGTCGTCCCCACGACCCCGGGCCAAAGTTGGCCAGCCGCCGACATGTCCGACGACTATAGGGTCGTCCCCACGACCCCGAGACTAGATTGGCCCGCCACCGTCATGTCCGACGACAATAGGGTCGTCCCCACGACCCCGGGTCCAGGTTGGCCAGCCGCCGACATTTCCGACGACTATAGAGTCGTCCCCACGACACCGGGCCAAAGTTGGCCAGCCGCCGACATGTCCGACGACTATAGGGTCGTCCCCACGACCCCGGGACTAGATTGGCCCGCCACCGTCATGTCCGACGATTATAGGGTCGTCCCCACGACCCCGGGACAAGCTTGGCCCGCCGCCGACTTGTTCGACGACTATAGGGTCGTCCCCACGACCCCGGGACAAGGTTGGCCCGCCGCCGACATGTCCGACGACTATAGGGTCGTCCCCACGACCCCGGGCCAAAGATGTCCAGCCGCCGTCTTGTCCGACGACTATAGGGTCGTCCCCACGACACCGGGCCAAAGTTGGCCAGCCGCCGACATGTCCGACGACTATAGGGTCGTCCCCACAACCACGGGCCAAAGTTGGCCAGCCGCCGACATGTCCGACGACTATAGGGTCGTCCCCACGACCTCGGGACTAGGTTGGCCAGCCGCCGACATGTCCGACGACTATAGGGTCGTCCCTCGACCCCGGGCCAATGTTGGCAAGCCGCCGAAATGTCCGAAGACTGTAGGGTCGTCCCCACGACCCCGGGACTAGATTGGCCCGCCACCGTCATGTCCAACGACTATAGGGTCGTTCCCACAACCACGGGCCAAAGTTGGCCAGCCGCCGACATGTCCGACGACTATTGGATCGTCCCCACGACCACGGGCCAAAGTTGGCCAGCCGCCGACAAGTCCGACGACTATAGGGTCGTCCCCACGACCCCGGGCCAAAGATGTCCAGCCGCCGTCTTGTCCGACGACTATAGGGTCGTCCCCACGACCCCGGGACTAGATTGGCCCGCCACCGTCATGTCCAACGACTATAGGGTCGTCCCCACAACCACGGACTAGATTGGCCCGCCACCGTCATGTCCGACGATTATAGGGTCGTCCCCACGACCCCGGGACAAGCTTGGCCCGCCGCCGAATTGTTCGACGACTATAGGGTCGTCCCCACGACCCCGGGACTAGATTGGCCCGCCACCGTCAAGTCGGACGACAATAGGGTCGTCCCCACGACCCCGGGTCTAGGTTGGCCAGCCGCCGACTTGTCCGACGACTATAGGGTCGTCCCCAGGACCTCGGGACTAGATTGGCCCGCCACCGTCATGTCCAACGACTATAGGGTCGTCCCCACGACCACGGGCCAAAGTTGGCATGCCGCCAACTTGTCCGACGACTATAGGGTCGTCCCCACGACCCCGGGCCAAAGATGTCCAGCCGCCGACATGTCCGACGACTATTGGATCGTCCCCACGACCACGGTGCCAAAGTTGGCCAGCCGCCGACATGTCCGACGACAATCGGATCGTCCCCACGACCACGCGCCAAAGTTGGCCAGCCGCCGACATGTCCGACGACTATAGGGTCGTCCCCACGACCCCGGGACTAGATTGGCCCGCCACCGTCATGTCCGACGACAATAGGGTCGTCCCCACGACCCCGGGTCTAGGTTGGCCAGCCGGCGACTTGTCCGACGACTATAGGGCCGTACCCACGACCCCGGGACTAGGCTGACAAGCCGCCAACATGTCCGACGACTATAGGGTCGTCCCCACGACCCCCGGCCCAAGTTGGCCAGCCGCCGAATTGTCCGACCACTATAGGGTCGTCCCCACGACCCCGGGACTAGATTGGCCCGCCACCGTCATGTCCGACGACTATAGGGTCGTCCCCACGACCCCGGGCCAAAGTTGGCAAGCCGCCGAAATGTCCGACGACTGTAGGGTCGTACCCACGACCCCGGGACTAGGCTGACAAGCCGCCGAAATGTCCGACGACTGTAGGGTCGTCCCCACGACCCCGGGACTAGATTGGCCCGCCACCGTCATGTCCGACGAGAATAGGGTCGTCCCCACGACCCCGGGTCTAGGTTGGCCAGCCGCCGACTTGTCCGACGACTATAGGGTCGTCCCCAGGACCTCGGGACTAGATTGGCCCGCCACCGTCATGTCCAACGACTATAGGGTCGTCCCCACGACCACGGGCCAAAGTTGGCATGCCGCCGAAATGTCCGACGATTATAGGGTCGTCCCCACGACCCCGGGCCAAAGTTGGCAAGCCGCCGAAATGTCCGAAGACTGTAGGGTCGTCCCCACGACCCCGGGACTAGATTGGCCCGCCACCGTCATGTCCAACGACTATAGGGTCGTTCCCACAACCACGGGCCAAAGTTGGCCAGCCGCCGACATGTCCGACGACTATTGGATCGTCCCCACGACCACGGGCCAAAGTTGGCCAGCCGCCGACATGTCCGACGACTATAGGGTCGTCCCCACGACCCCGGGACTAGATTGGTCCGCCTCCGTCTTGTCCGACGACTATAGGGTCGTCCCCACGACCACGGGCCAAAGTTGACCAGCCGCCGACATGTCCGACGACAATTGGGTCGTCCCCACGACCCCGGGTCTAGGTTGGCCAGCCGCCGACATGTCCGACGACAATCGGATCGTCCCCACGACCACGCGCCAAAGTTGGCCAGCCGCCGACATGTCCGACGACTATAGGGTCGTCCCCACGACCCCGGGCCAAAGTTGGCCAGCCGCCGACATGTCCGACGACTATAGGGTCGTCCCCACGACCCCGAGACTAGATTGGCCCGCCACCGTCATGTCCGACGACTATAGGGTCGTCCCCACGACCCCGGGCCAAAGTTGGCCAGCCGCCGACATGTCCGACGACTATAGGGTCGTCCCCACGACCCCGAGACTAGATTGGCCCGCCACGGTCATGTCCGACGACAATAGGGTCGTCCCCACGACCCCGGGTCCAGGTTGGCCAGCCGCCGACATTTCCGACGACTATAGAGTCGTCCCCACGACACCGGGCCAAAGTTGGCCAGCCGCCGACATGTCCGACGACTATAGGGTCGTCCCCACGACCCCGGGACTAGATTGGCCCGCCACCGTCATGTCCGACGATTATAGGGTCGTCCCCACGACCCCGGGACAAGCTTGGCCCGCCGCCGACTTGTTCGACGACTATAGGGTCGTCCCCACGACCCCGGGACAAGGTTGGCCCGCCGCCGACATGTCCGACGACTATAGGGTCGTCCCCACGACCCCGGGCCAAAGATGTCCAGCCGCCGTCTTGTCCGACGACTATAGGGTCGTCCCCACGACACCGGGCCAAAGTTGGCCAGCCGCCGACATGTCCGACGACTATAGGGTTGGCCCCACAACCACGGGCCAAAGTTGGCCAGCCGCCGACATGTCCGACGACTATAGGGTCGTCCCCACGACCTCGGGACTAGGTTGGCCAGCCGCCGACATGTCCGACGACTATAGGGTCGTCCCTCGACCCCGGGCCAATGTTGGCAAGCCGCCGAAATGTCCGAAGACTGTAGGGTCGTCCCCACGACCCCGGGACTAGATTGGCCCGCCACCGTCATGTCCAACGACTATAGGGTCGTTCCCACAACCACGGGCCAAAGTTGGCCAGCCGCCGACATGTCCGACGACTATTGGATCGTCCCCACGACCACGGGCCAAAGTTGGCCAGCCGCCGACATGTCCGACGACTATAGGGTCGTCCCCACGACCCCGGGCCAAAGATGTCCAGCCGCCGTCTTGTCCGACGACTATAGGGTCGTCCCCACGACCCCGGGACTAGATTGGCCCGCCACCGTCATGTCCAACGACTATAGGGTCGTCCCCACAACCACGGACTAGATTGGCCCGCCACCGTCATGTCCGACGATTATAGGGTCGTCCCCACGACCCCGGGACAAGCTTGGCCCGCCGCCGAATTGTTCGACGACTATAGGGTCGTCCCCACGACCCCGGGACTAGATTGGCCCGCCACCGTCAAGTCCGACGACAATAGGGTCGTCCCCACGACCCCGGGTCTAGGTTGGCCAGCCGCCGACTTGTCCGACGACTATAGGGTCGTCCCCAGGACCCCGGGACTAGATTGGCCCGCCACCGTCATGTCCAACGACTATAGCGTCGTCCCCACAACCACGGGCCAAAGTTGGCCAGCCGCCAACTTGTCCGACGACTATAGGGTCGTCCCCACGACCCCGGGTCTAGGTTGGCCAGCCGCCGACATGTCCGACGACAATCGGATCGTCCCCACGACCTCGCGCCAAAGTTGGCCAGCCGCCGACATGTCCGACGACTATTGGATTGTCCCCACGACCACGGTGCCAAAGTTGGCCAGCCGCCGACATGTCCGACGACAATCGGATCGTCCCCACGACCACGCGCCAAAGTTGGCCAGCCGCCGACATGTCCGACGACTGTAGGGTCGTCCCCACGACACCGGGACAAAGTTGGCCAGCCGCCGACATGTCCGACGACTATAGGGTCGTCCCCACGACCACGCGCCAAAGTTGGCCAGCCGCCGACATGTCCGACGACTATAGGGTCGTCCCCACGACCCCGGGACTAGATTGGCCCGCCACCGTCATGTCCGACGACAATAGGGTCGTCCCCACGACCCCGGGTCTAGGTTGGCCAGCCGCCGACTTGTCCGACGACTATAGGGCCGTACCCACGACCCCGGGACTAGGCTGACAAGCCGCCAACATGTCCGACGACTATAGGGTCGTCCCCACGACCCCCGGCCCAAGTTGGCCAGCCGCCGAAATGTCCGACCACTATAGGGTCGTCCCCACGACCCCGGGACTAGATTGGCCCGCCACCGTCATGTCCGACGACTATAGGGTCGGCCCCACGACCTCGGGAGTAGGTTGGCCAGCCGCCGACATGTCCGACGACTATAGGGTCGTGCCCACGACCCCGGGCCCAAGTTGGCAAGCCGCCGAAATGTCCGAAGACTGTAGGGTCGTCCCCACGACCCCGGGACTAGATTGGCCCGCCACCGTCATGTCCAACGACTATAGGGTCGTCCCCACGACCACGGGCCAAAGTTGGCATGCCGCCGAAATGTCCGACGATTATAGGGTCGTCCCCACGACCCCGGGCCAAAGTTGGCAAGCCGCCGAAATGTCCGACGACTGTAGGGTCGTCCCCACGACCCCGGGACTAGATTGACCCCCCACCGTCATGTCCAACGACTATAGGGTCGTCCCCACGACCCCGGGCCAATGTTGGCCAATCGCCGACATGTCCAACGACTATAGGGTCGTCCCTACGACCCAGGGACTAGATTAGCCCGCCACCTTCATGTCCAACGACTATAGGGTCGTCCCCACGACCCCGGGACTAGATTGGCCCGCCACCGTCATGTCCGACGACTATAGGGACGTCCCCACGACCCCGGGCCAAAGTTGGCAAGCCGCCAACATGTCCGACGACTATAGGGTCGTCCCCACGACCCCGGGCCAAAGATGTCCAGCCGCCGTCTTGTCCGACGACTATAGGGTCGCCCCCACGACCCCGAGTCCAGGTTGGCCAGCCGCCGACATTTCCGACGACTATAGAGTCGTCCCCACGACCCCGGGCCAAAGTTGGCCAGCCGCCGACATGTCCGACGACTATAGAGTCGTCCCGACGACCCCGGGCCAATGTTGGCCAATCGCCAACATGTCCGACGACTATAGGGTCGTCCCTACGACCCCGGGACTACCTTGGCCCGCCACCGTCATGTCCAACGATTATAGGGTCGTCCCCACGACCCCGGGACTAGATTGGCCCGCCACCGTCATGTCCGACGAATATAGGGTCGTCCTCACGACCCCGGGACAAGCTTGGCCCGCCGCCGACTTGTCCGACGAATATAGGGTCGTCCCCACGACCTCGGGACTAGATTGGCCCGCTACCGTCAAGTCCGACGACTATAGGGTCGTCCCACGACCCCGGGCCAAAGTTGGCAAGCCGCCGAAATGTCCGACGACTGTAGGGTCGTCTCCACGACCCCGGGACTAGATTGGCCCGCCACCGTCAAGTCCGACGACTATAGGGTCGTCCCCACGACCTCGGGACTAGGTTGGCCAGCCGCCGACATGTCCGACCACTATTGGGTCGTCCCCACGACCACGGCCCAAAGTTGGCCAGCCGCCGACATATCCGACGACTATAGGGTCGTCCCCACGACCGCGAGACTAGATTGGCCCGCCACCGTCATGTCCGACGACAATAGGGTCGTCCCCACGACCCCGGGTCCAGGTTGGCCAGCCACCGACATTTCCGACGACTATAGAGTCGTCCCCACGACACCGGGCCAAAGTTGGCCAGCCGCCGACATGTCCGACGACTATAGGGTCGTCCCCACGACCCCGGGACAAGGTTGGCCCGCCGCCGACTTGTCCGACGACTATAGGGTCGTACCCACGACCCCGGGACTAGGCTGACAAGCCGCCAACATGTCCGACGACTATAGGGTCGTCCCCACGACCCCGGGCCAATGATGTCCAGCCGCCGTCTTGTCCGACGACTATAGGGTCGTCCCCACGACCCCGGGACTAGATTGGCCCGCCACCGTCATGTCCAACGATTATAGGGTCGTCCCCACAACCACGGGCCAAAGTTGGCCAGCCGCCGACATGTCCGACGACTATAGGGTCGTCCCCACGACCCCGGGCCAATGTTGGCCAATCGCCGACATGTCCAACGACTATATGGTCGTCCCTACGACCCAGGGACTAGATTAGCCCGCCACCGTCATGTCCAACGCCTATAGGGTCGTCCCCACGACCCCGGCACTAGATTGGCCCGGCACCGTCATGTCCGACGACTATAGGGTCGTCCCCACGACCCCGGGCCAAAGTTGGCAAGCCGCCAACATGTCCGACGACTATAGGGTCGTCCCCACGACCCCGGGCCAAAGATGTCCAGCCGCCGTCTTGTCCGACGACTATAGGGTCGTCCCCACGACCCCGAGTCCAGGTTGGCCAGCCGCCGACATTTCCGACGACTATAGAGTCGTCCCCACGACCCCGGGCCAAAGTTGGCCAGCCGCCGACATGTCCGACGACTATAGAGTCGTCCCCACGACACCGGGCCAAAGTTGGCCAGCCGCCGACATGTCCGACGACTATAGGGTCGTCCCCACGACCCCGGGACTAGATTGGCCCGCCACCGTCATGTCCGACGATTATAGGGTCGTCCCCACGACCCCGGGACAAGCTTGGCCCGCCGCCGAATTGTTCGACGACTATAGGGTCGTCCCCACGACCCCCGGACTAGATTGGCCCGACACCGTCATGTCCGACGACTATAGGGTCGTACCCACGACCCCGGGCCAAAGTTGACCAGCCGCCGACATGTCCGACGACTATAGGGTCGTCCCCACGACCCCGGGACTAGATTGGCCCGCCACCGTCATGTCCGACGATTATAGGGTCGTCCCCACGACCCCGGGACAAGCTTGGCCCGCCGCCGAATTGTTCGACGACTATAGGGTCGTCCCCACGACCCCGGGACTAGATTGGCCCGCCACCGTCATGTCCGACGACAATAGGGTCGTCCCCACGACCCCGGGTCTAGGTTGGCCAGCCGCCGACTTGTCCGACGACTATAGGGTCGTCCCCAGGACCTCGGGACTAGATTGGCCCGCCACCGTCAAGTCCGACGACTATAGGGTCGTCCCCACGACCCCGGGCCAAAGTTGGCAAGCCGCCGAAATGTCCGACGACTGTAGGGTCGTACCCACGACCCCGGGACTAGGCTGACAAGCCGCCAACATGTCCGACGACTATAGGGTCGCCCCCACGACCCCGGGCCAAAGTTGGCCAGCCGCCGACATGTCCGACGACTATAGGGTCGTCCCCACGACCCCGAGACTAGATTGGCCCGCCACCGTCATGTCCGACGACAATAGGGTCGTCCCCACGACCACGGGCCAAAATTGGCCAGCCGCCGACATGTCCGACGACTATAGGGTCGTCCCCACGACCCCGGGACTAGATTGGCCCGCCACCGTCATGTCCGACGATTATAGGGTCGTCCCCACGACCGCGAGACTAGATTAGCCCGCCACATTCATGTCCAACGACTATAGGGTCGTCCCCACGACCCCGGGACTAGATTGGCCCGCCACCGTCATGTCCGACGACTATAGGGTCGTCCCCACGACCCCGGGCCAAAGTTGGCAAGCCGCCAACATGTCCGACGACTATAGGGTCGTCCCCACGACCCCGGGCCAAAGATGTCCAGCCGCCGTCTTGTCCGACGACTATAGGGTCGTCCCCACGACCCCGAGTCCAGGTTGGCCAGCCGCCGACATTTCCGACGACTATAGAGTCGTCCCCACGACCCCGGGCCAAAGTTGGACAGCCGCCGACATGTCCGACGACTATAGAGTCATCCCCACGACACCGGGCCAAAGTTGGCCAGCCGCCGACATGTCCGAAGACTATAGGGTCGTCCCCACGACCTCGGGACTAGGCTGACAAGCCGTCAACATGTCCGACGACTATAGGGTCGCCCCCACGACCCCGGGCCAAAGTTGGCCAGCCGCCGACATGTCCGACGACTATAGGGTCGTCCCCACGACCCCGAGACTAGATTGGCCAGCCGCCGACTTGTCCGACGACTATAGGGTCGTCCCCACGACCCCGGGACTAGATTGGCCCGCCACCGTCACGTCCGACGACAATAGGGTCGTCCCCACGACCCCGGGTCTAGGTTGGCCAGCCGCCGACTTGTCCGACGACTATAGGGTCGTCCCCAGGACCTCGGGACTAGATTGGCCCGCCACCGTCATGTCCGACGACAATAGGGTCGTCCCCACGACCACGGGCCAAAGTTGGCCAGCCGCCGACATGTCCGACGACTATAGGGTCGTCCCCACGACCCCGGGCCAAAGTTGGCAAGCCGCCGAAATGTCCGACGACTATAGGGTCGTCCCCACGACCCCGGGACTAGGTTGGCCAGCCGCCGACATGTCCGACGACTATAGTGTCGTCCCACGACCCCGGGCCAAAGTTGGCAAGCCGCCGAAATGTCCGACGACTGTAGGGTCGTCCCCACGACCCCGGGTCTAGGTTGGCCAGCCGCCGACTTGTCCGACGACTATAGGGTCGTCCCCAGGACCTCGGGACTAGATTGGCCCGCCACCGTCAAGTCCGACGACTATAGGGTCGTCCCCACGACCCCGGGCCAAAGTTGGCAAGCCGCCGAAATGTCCGACGACTGTAGGGTCGTACCCACGACCCCGGGACTAGGCTGACAAGCCGCCAACATGTCCGACGACTATAGGGTCGCCCCCACGACCCCGGGCCAAAGTTGGCCAGCCGCCGACATGTCCGACGACTATAGGGTCGTCCCCACGACCCCGAGACTAGATTGGCCCGCCACCGTCATGTCCGACGACAATAGGGTCGTCCCCACGACCACGGGCCAAAATTGGCCAGCCGCCGACATGTCCGACGACTATAGGGTCGTCCCCACGACCCCGGGACTAGATTGGTCCGCCACCGTCTTGTCCGACGACTACAGGGTCGTCCCCACGACCCCGGGCCAAAGTTGACCAGCCGCCGACATGTCCGACGACTATAGGGTCGTCCCCACCACCCCGGGACTAGATTGGCCCGCCACCGTCATGTCCGACGATTATAGGGTCGTCCCCACGACCGCGAGACTAGATTAGCCCGCCACATTCATGTCCAACGACTATAGGGTCGTCCCCACGACCCCGGGACTAGATTGGCCCGCCACCGTCATGTCCGACGACTATAGGGTCGTCCCCACGACCCCGGGCCAAAGTTGGCAAGCCGCCAACATGTCCGACGACTATAGGGTCGTCCCCACTGTTGTGGAAAGCGCCTGGGTCGAGATTCTGTCTGAGAATCTCGCGGTGTTCCTAGGTCGTCCTTCGCTGTTGTCGTCCGACGGGCTCCGAATACTCGGGTGAGGATGCCGGGACGGATATACTCGGTTATAAACCGAGGGTAGTAGGATCCTTGGCCGGTTAAGGAGTTGGAACTCGCCGTAGGTTAAACAAGGTTTATTCTGTCCCGATCTGGGTTACATGGACACTGTGACAATCCGCGTGAGTCTCGTATAGAGTCTATAACAAGTCTGAGCTCGCATTGCTCGTACATGGTTCTTATACTTTAATCGGGGCGAAGCGGGGACCATCGGGGTCTCCGTCTTTGGCCCGCTTTTGGGTGTTTCACCATAAGCTGACGGTTCTCGGTGCGCTTCCGAAAACCCTTACGCAGTTGTGCCAGATTTCGACTGTTCGATTGAAGCAATCGGAATGTGTCGTGATGTCGTTACGCGGGGTGTCGGTTGGGTTACAACATCCCCCCCTCTTTGAGGAAAGGGTGCTTAGGGGAATTTTAGCGAACTTGCTTATAAAATTTCCCGGTACCCTACATCGTTCCCGCTACTACAGCGTAGTCGGGGTCCGCGGCAGCGTTGGGCGGGGGTGCGGCTTTTCTAGTCGTCCCCGTTTTCGCTGGTCGAGATATTTGTATCTTCCGGCGGAGTTGGTAGTCGCGCATTAACAAATAGATGACGAGTATAATAGTTACTATTTGTACCATAGTCGTCGTCGTCGGATGTACAATTTGCCAGGTCGCTAATCCTGGTTGATAGTTGTTGTTGTCATCAGTCAGATCATTTTCTGCTTGGTTGAGTTGGTTGTACAATGCGGAGAATTCGGAAGGATTTTTTAACAGTTTGTCTAATTGGAAACGCGTGAGGGGGTGCGCTAGTTCGTCCCGTTGCGTCTCGTTTATCGCCGCAGTAATATCGTAGCGCGGCGCCGTCGTTAGTTCTATATCTTGACTATACGCGGTTTTTTGTTTCCTTAATACTACGTCCTTACTTCGAACATTACAATTTCCCGTAATTCTTAGTATCCCTGACTTATCTATTATGGCGCGCTCTGGCTGCCGTTCGTCGCATTGGATGGTCAGCGTCTCCGGTTGGCGCGCTGCGAAGATCCATGTGTCCGCGCGCGAGGTGCCTATCCACATTGTGTGGTTTACTGCGATATTTTTTATTTCGCAGTTTTGTGGAGATTCGTCCGAGGGTTGCAGCCACAGGCTTGCTTCGCACTCGAGATCGCTATTTATGTTATGCGCTATCATTGGTTGTTCGCAATAGTATTGCGCAGCTACTCGTTTACATCTTTCTAGTTCGGCGTGATCAGTGAGCACGTACTGATTATTGTTTGCGTCGATGACGAGTATCGGTGTTCTTACGACTAATAACGCGTAAGTGTTGTCGTGAGTGTGGATCGGGGCTGGGGTTGCCTCGATCACTGTGAACGTTTGTGAGGAGACTAACGGTATCGTTATTACTGCTATTAACGTATACCTATCGAAGTACGCGGTGACCGATGACAGTTTTTCGATCACATTCGTGTTTTCTAAGTTTGGCGCGATTGGGAACGTGAGTCCGTTCGGGAGGTGTTGTACGGCGGTCTGTAATAGTTTAGTGACCTGCGCGCTCGCGATTACGTTTGTGCTGATGATGCCTCCTTTAAGGCCGGTGTAGAATTGTAACACGTCGTCTACGTCCTGAGTCAGGTCGGTCACTAGGGCATTTAAAGTCGTAAAGTGATCTGTCAAGTCAGCTCTTTGCGTCTGTTGAGCGAAGGTCGTCTCGACCTGTACACGTAACATTCTAGTCTGTTCCGCTAATATGGTTTCGTTATGCTTTATTGCATTTCAATTCCGTTTCCTGCTCCTGCCTGTAGTATTTAGGTTTTCTTCGTTGTCCTTATGTTGGTTCTACGTACTTTTAATTGTTTCGCGAGTCGGTCTTTATCGCGGCTATTCGATAAAATGTTTCAATCTATTCGCGTGAGTGAGTAGGGTTTTCTTACCCTTTTGTATCGTGTAGTTGACTCGCGAATTTCGTTGGAGTACGGCGTAGGGCCTATCCATTTGCTGTCTAGTTTCTTTGATCTTCCGCGACGCACGGATTCGTCACATAATAGGACCTTGTCTCCGGGTTTAAATTCTATCTCGCGAGTTTTTTTATCGTAGTCTTTCTTCGATTTCTCCTTCGCGTTTTGTAGCTTTTCCCGAGCGACTTCATGTGCGGCTCGTAGTCTTTCTCGGCTTTCTTGCGCGTAATCTTCGTAATTATACGTCGGTCTGGGGGGTATCCTTAACGCGGTGGGTAGTTCCGCGGTTTTACCGAAAATTAGCTCATAGGGCGTATAGCCGGTCGCCGTATGGGGGGTTGTATTGTAGGTGAACATCGCGTATGGTAGCCACTCATCCCAGTCCGTCTGGTCGTGGTCCGTGTAATGACGTAGATATTCTACGAGGGTTCGGTGCGATCGTTCCAACGCGCCGTTTGATTCGGGGTGGTACGCGGTCGTTTGTATTTTGCTAATCCTTAGCAATTTACAAACGTTTTTGAACATGTCGCTTAAGAAATTCGTCCCTTGATCGGTGAGTATTTTCTCGGGTATTCCGTACTCGCACACTATCCGGGTGACGAATGCTTTTGCGACCGTTCTGGCTTCCTGGTTAGGAAGCGGGATCGCCTTACTGAACTTGGTAAGGTGATCCTGGAACGTTAGAATGCATGTATTTCCTTGTTCCGTTTCAGGTAGGGGTCCTACGATGTCCAGAGCTGCTTTCTCGAAGGGTTCTCGAGGTGTGTCCGTGATTTCCATCGGCGCTTTAATCTTTTTGCTCGATTTATTCTTTTGACATAAGCTGCATTTTTGTATGTATTCTTCGATGTCTTTGTCCATCCCTTGCCATCGGTAATGCTGTTTAATTCGCTGCGTCGTACGCTGTATGCCTTGGTGCCCTCCTAGAGGTGCTAAGTGGTATTCATATAATATTTGCTGCTTGTCCTTCTGCTCAGTGACCTCGATCGGTGCGTCGTCCGTCGAAAGGTTTGTCAGGCATCGCTCCGTGGCGGATTGCAGTGCATGCACATTCCTGCTGAGTGCGTCTGCGTTTGTGTTGCTCTTTCCAGCTTTATGGATGATTTGGTAGTCGTATTCGGCTAATTGTATTCTCCATCTAGTTAGTCTGGATCCTGGATCCTGTACTTTAAATAACCATACTAGGGCTTTATGGTCTGTTACCACTTTGAACGTAGTGCCGTATACATAGGGCCGGAAATGTTTTACTGCCCACACTATGGCTAGTAACTCTTTCTCGGTCGTACTATAGTTTCTTTCGGCTTTATTTAATACTCTGCTTGCGTAAGCTATCGGCTTGTCTTCGCCTATTTTTCCTTGTGATAATATTGCGCCTATTGCTACGTCTGAGGCGTCGGTGGTCACGATGAATTCCTTTGTAAAATCTGGGTAGATTAGGAGTGGTGCTGTCGTCAGGGACTCCTTTAGTGTCTCGAATGCATTTTGCTGTTCGGCTGACCACTTGAATTCCACCTTATTGCTCGTGATGCTTGACAGTGGTTTGGCTATTTTGGAGTACTTCGGAATAAATCTACGATAGTATCCTGCTAGTCCTAGGAATGCTTGTAATTCCTTTAACTTGGTTGGGACGGGAAATTCTCTTACAGCTTCCGTCTTTTCGGGATTCGGTTTGATCCCGTCTGGCGTAATTATGTGGCCTAGAAATCCTACTTCTTTTCGCAGAAATGCACATTTTCCCGGTTGCAATTTCAAATTGTACCGGCGCAAGGTGTCTAGGACCTTCCGTAATCGCGTATTATGTTCCTTTAGGCTCGCTCCGTGTATGACAATGTCATCTAGATAGACAAAGCAATCTATTCCTTGCAGTCCTACTAGCGCGGTGTTCATGGCTCTTTGGAACGTAGCGGGTGCGTTCTTCAGTCCGAAAGGCATACGATTGAATTCGTAGTGGCCCTGTGGCGTGGAGAAAGCCGTCTTGCCCTTATCCTGTTCGTCCATCGGTATCTGATGATATCCCGAGGCCAGGTCAAGGGTTGTGAAGTATTGTGCCTTCCCCAATTGATCAAGGATATCCGTGATATTGGGTAGAGGGAATGAGTCGCCTATGGTGGCGTCGTTTATTTTACGGTAGTCCACTACTACTCGATATTTGATATTTCCCGCAGCGTCGGGTTTTTTGGGCACTACTAATAATGGTGCGTTCCATGGGCTAGAGCTGTGTTGTATTATTCCATCCTCTAACATTTGATCTACCTGTTTCTTGACTTCTCGCTTATGCGTTTCAGGTAACCTGTATGGTTTAACATTGCAGGGTAAGGTATCTCCTTTTATAGGGATCCTATGTGTAGTTACTGTAGCTGTGGTTAGTTTGTCTCCTGGTAAGTGGAACATATCGTGGTATTCCCTACAGATCTCATTTATAGATTCTCTTTCTTCGGAATTCAGGTGTTCGCAGTTCACCTGTTCCATGACTCGATTGAAACGCATGGTCAGCGATTCGTGCGCGGTCAACGCTCGGACGGCTGCGGCGCTATCGTTGGCTGGTGCGATATCGCGGCTTGGCACGTCAGTTAATGTGACTCGTGGTATGACTACTCTTTTTTCTTCGTCTGTCGTATTCATAATGCAGGCTATGCATTGTCCCTCTTCTGGTTTAGTTAAACCTTCGCCTAGGTATACTCCTTCTCTTAACTGTCGTTTGCCATTATGGGCTGTATTCTCCGATTATATTCGGGTGCAGGAAAACTTCTTCGCGGGTTATGTCTAGGCTGGTCCTTCCAGCAATCCCTAGTACTATGCCCTGGTCGTTTGCAATGGCTGCAATATTTATTCGCCGTGGTACTCGAGGTCGCCGTGCTGCTTGCAGCACGTGCCCCAGAGGAGGTGACGACTCGTTTGCGAGTGGTCCGTTCTTCTTCTACTGCCATCGCGATTGCTTCGGGGAGATCGGCAGCCCTTCGCGATTTGACTAAAACCTTTAGTTCATTGTGTAGCCCTTCTTGAAACACATGATGACCCTGTTGCTTGATTGCCTCGATAGCGCCTCCTCGGGCTATCGGATTGTCTCCGCCTGCGGTGGTTACTGCCACTTGTTCGTTGACTAAAGTGGCCACCCGGTTTCCGAATGTATGTGCGTCCTCGTGAGTCCCTTGCCTACATTGGAGTAATTCTGCCACGATGGTCGTGCACGTTCTCGCCGGTTTGTACAACGCGGTTAGCAAGTCTTCTAATTCTTCGTACGTCTGTATCTTTCGCGTGCCTACTTCTGCAAGGGCCGGACCCGTGAATCGCGTTAAGATGATACCGCGTAGTATGGCAGGTTCATCCTCGGCTTCGCCGTAGGATGTCATCGCGTAGTGGCAATGATTTAGGAAGGAGGTTAGTTCCTCGGGTTTGGTTCCGTCGAACTTCGGAACGCCCTTTAAGGCTCTTTCGGACGCTGCTGACGCCTTCGGTAACGGCGCGCGTCGGTTAGGGTCTCTGTCCGATACAGGGGGTACGAATAGGCTTGAACGTCTAGGTACGGCGTCGTCTCTAAAGCGAACCGCGGTCCTAGTTGCTGTCGGAGGGTCAGAGGCGGGGGACGGAGTCGCTGCCGCTTGCCCTTGGTGTACGTCTGGATTCAATGTATCGTGGGGCAGGTCTAGTACTGCATCTATCGTTTCCTTCAGGCGTTCTAGTTTGGCGTCTGTTGACGTGGCTTTCCCGTCAAAGGAGGTTATTTTCGCTGTTAGCTGGGCGAGGGACCGATCTATTGCTGCTATTTTGTCGGCCAGGATCGCGACGCTTGCTGCGACCGTGTCGCGTGCGGGTACCGCCGTGGTGACGGACATGTCTATGTCTTGTAAATCGGTTTCGTCTAATAGGGTGCTTTCCCTGGGGTTACTCGGGCTTCCTAGCTCGGTTAGTTGATTTTCGGTTGCTGGTTCAGCACGCGTGAGTAAGCTAAAATCTAGTTCGTCGAACGGGAATTGTCGCTCGGACACTACGGGTCCTGTATGAGTTAATACGGACTGGATCGCTTCCAGAGGGAAGTGGTCGCTGGTAGATTGCTGTTCGAGAGCTTGTCGCGCACGGGCTCCGGATTGACGGAGTGTGTCGAGGGCGAAAAGGAGAGGGTCGTCCTCTGACTTTCGCGGGCGCGGTCGTCGGACCCTACGCGGGTTGCTCCGGCTAAGTGCTCTAGGTGTAGGAAGCTCTACCCGTTCGGTTAAATCTAGATTTCGATCGATATACGCTTCTACGGATTTTACGCGGCGCATGAGAACGGCGGGGCTCTGCTCGCGGTTTTTGCTGAGTGTGGTATTTCGCACTTACAGCACGTAGAGCAGGCGATGCATGGTCGTCTCGATGTCGGCCGCGGAATTTCCTGCAGGCGTCCTCTGTAGACGGATGTCAGCAGTGCGGAGTGCGTTACCCTACTTTTAGGTGGGTCGTTGTCTCCGCTATTGTCCTGATGTCCCAGTCGGTCAGGCTTGTTCCCTACGTTGGCTGGATCCCACCGCTGCCACCAATTTTGTTGTGGAAAGCGCCTGGGTCGAGATTCTGTCTGAGAATCTCGCGGTGTTCCTAGGTCGTCCTTCGCTGTTGTCGTCCGACGGGCTCCGAATACTCGGGTGAGGATGCCGGGACGGATATACTCGGTTATAAACCGAGGGTAGTAGGATCCTTGGCCGGTTAAGGAGTTGGAACTCGCCGTAGGTTAAACAAGGTTTATTCTGTCCCGATCTGGGTTACATGGACACTGTGACAATCCGCGTGAGTCTCGTATAGAGTCTATAACAAGTCTGAGCTCGCATTGCTCGTACATGGTTCTTATACTTTAATCGGGGCGAAGCGGGGACCATCGGGGTCTCCGTCTTTGGCCCGCTTTTGGGTGTTTCACCATAAGCTGACGGTTCTTGGTGCGCTTCCGAAAACCCTTACGCAGTTGTGCCAGATTTCGACTGTTCGATTGAAGCAATCGGAATGTGTCGTGATGTCGTTACGCGGGGTGTCGGTTGGGTTACAACACCACGACCCCGGGCCAAAGATGTCCAGCCGCCGTCTTGTCCGACGACTATAGTGTCGTCCCCACGACCCCGAGTCCAGGTTGGCCAGCCGCCGACATTTCCGACGACTATAGAGTCGTCCCCACGACCCCGGGCCAAAGTTGGACAGCCGCCGACATGTCCGACGACTATAGAGTCATCCCCACGACACCGGGCCAAAGTTGGCCAGCCGCCGACATGTCCGAAGACTATAGGGTCGTCCCCACGACCTCGGGACTAGGCTGACAAGCCGCCAACATGTCCGACGACTATAGGGTCGCCCCCACGACCCCGGGCCAAAGTTGGCCAGCCGCCGACATGTCCGACGACTATAGGGTCGTCCCCACGACCCCGAGACTAGATTGGCCAGCCGCCGACTTGTCCGACGACTATAGGGTCGTCCCCACGACCCCGGGACTAGATTGGCCCGCCACCGTCATGTCCGACGACAATAGGGTCGTCCCCACGACCCCGGGTCTAGGTTGGCCAGCGGCCGACTTGTCCGACGACTATAGGGTCGTCCCCAGGACCTCGGGACTAGATTGGCCCGCCACCGTCATGTCCGACGACAATAGGGTCGTCCCCACGACCACGGGCCAAAGTTGGCCAGCCGCCGACATGTCCGACGACTATAGGGTCGTCCCCACGACCCCGGGCCAAAGTTGGCAAGCCGCCGAAATGTCCGACGACTATAGGGTCGTCCCCACGACCCCGGGACTAGGTTGGCCAGCCGCCGACATGTCCGACGACTATAGGGTCGTCCCGACGACCCCGGGCCAATGTTGGCCAATCGCCAACATGTCCGACGACTAAAGGGTCGTCCCTACGACCCCGGGACTAGCTTGGCCCGCCACCGTCATGTCCAACGATTATAGGGTCGTCCCCACGACCCCGGGACAAGCTTGGCCCGCCGCCGACTTGTCCGACGAATATAGGGTCGTCCCCACGACCTCGGGACTAGATTGGCCCGCTACCGTCAAGTCCGACGACTATAGGGTCGTCCCACGACCCCGGGCCAAAGTTGGCAAGCCGCCGAAATGTCCGACGACTGTAGGGTCGTCTCCACGACCCCGGGACTAGATTGGCCCGCCACCGTCAAGTCCGACGACTATAGGGTCGTCCCCACGACCTCGGGACTAGGTTGGCCAGCCGCCGACATGTCCGACCACTATTGGGTCGTCCCCACGACCACGGGCCAAAGTTGGCCAGCCGCCGACATGTCCGACGACTATAGGGTCGTCCCCACGACCCCGGGACTAGATTGGCCCGCCACCGTCATGTCCGACGACAATAGGGTCGTTCCCACGACCCCCGGGCCAAAGTTGACCAGCCGCCGACATGTCCGACGACTATAGGGTCGTCCCCACGACCCCGGGCCAATGTTGGCCAATCGCCGACATGTCCAACGACTATAGGGTCGTCCCTACGACCCAGGGACTAGATTAGCCCGCCACCTTCATGTCCAACGACTATAGGGTCGTCCCCACGACCCCGGGACTAGATTGGCCCGCCACCGTCATGTCCGACGACTATAGGGTCGTCCCCACGACCCCGGGCCAAAGTTGGCAAGCCGCCAACATGTCCGACGACTATAGGGTCGTCCCCACGACCCCGGGCCATAGATGTCCAGCCGCCGTCTTGTCCGACGACTATAGGGTCGTCCCCACGACCGCGAGTCCAGGTTGGCCAGCCGCCGACATTTCCGACGACTATAGAGTCGTCCCCACGACCCCGGGCCAAAGTTGGCCAGCCGCCGACATGTCCGACGACAATAGAGTCGTCCCGACGACCCCGGGCCAATGTTGGCCAATCGCCAACATTTCCGACGACTATAGGGTCGTCCCTACGACACCGGGACTAGCTTGGCCCGCCACCGTCATGTCCAACGATTATAGGGTCGTCCCCACGACCCCGGGACTAGATTGGCCCGCCACCGTCATGTCCGACGAATATAGGGTCGTCCCCACGACCCCGGGACAAGCTTGGCCCGCCGCCGACTTGTCCGACGAATATAGGGTCGTCCCCACGACCTCGGGACTAGATTGGCCCGCTACCGTCAAGTCCGACGACTATTGGGTCGTCCCACGACCCCGGGCCAAAGTTGGCAAGCCGCCGAAATGTCCGACGACTGTAGGGTGGTCTCCACGACCCCGGGACTAGATTGGCCCGCCACCGTCAAGTCCGACGACTATAGGGTCGTCCCCACGACCTCGGGACTAGGTTGGCCAGCCGCCGACATGTCCGACCACTATTGGGTCGTCCCCACGACCACGGGCCAAAGTTGGCCAGCCGCCGACATATCCGACGACTATAGGGTCGTCCCCCACGACCCCGGGACTAGATTGGCCCGACACCGTCATGTCCGACGACTATAGGGTCGTACCCACGACCCCGGGCCAAAGTTGACCAGCCGCCGACATGTCCGACGACTATAGGGTCGTCCCCACGACCCCGGGACTAGATTGGCCCGCCACCGTCATGTCCGACGATTATAGGGTCGTCCCCACGACCGCGAGACTAGATTGGCCCGCCACCGTCATGTCTGACGACAATAGGGTCGTCCCCACAACCCCGGGTCCAGGTTGGCCAGCCGCCGACATTTCCGACGACTATAGAGTCGTCCCCACGACACCGGGCCAAAGTTGGCCAGCCGCCGACATGTCCGACGACTATAGGGTCGTCCCCACGACCCCGGGACAAGGTTGGCCCGCCGCCGACTTGTCCGAGGACTATAGGGTCGTACCCACGACCCCGGGACTAGGCTGACAAGCCGCCAACATGTCCGACGACTATAGGGTCGTCCCCACGACCCCGGGCCAATGATGTCCAGCCGCCGTCTTGTCCGACGACTATAGGGTCGTCCCCACGACCCCGGGACTAGATTGGCCCGCCACCGTCATGTCCAACGATTATAGGGTCGTCCCCACAACCACGGGCCAAAGTTGGCCAGCCGCCGACAACGCCGACGACTATAGGGTCGTCCCCACGACCCCGGGCCAATGTTGGCCAATCGCCGACATGTCCAACGACTATAGGGTCGTCCCCACGACCCCGGCACTAGATTGGCCCGCCACCGTCATGTCCGACGACTATAGGGTCGTCCCCACGACCCCGGGCCAAAGTTGGCAAGCCGCCAACATGTCCGACGACTATAGGGTCGTCCCCACGACCCCGAGCCAAAGATGTCCAGCCGCCGTCTTGTCCGACGACTATAGGGTCGTCCCCACGACCTCGGGACTAGGTTGGCCAGCCGCCGACATGTCCGACGACTATAGGGTCGTCCCCACCACCCCGGGCCAAAGTTGGCAAGCCGCCGAAATGTCCGACGACTGTAGGGTCGTCCCCAAGACCCCGGGACTAGATTGGCCCGCCACCGTCAAGTCCGACGACCTCGGGACTAGGTTGGCCAGCCGCCGACATGTCCGACGACTATAGGGTCGCCCCCACGACCTCGGGACTAGGTAGGCCAGCCGCCGACATGTCCGACGACAATAGGGTCGTCCCCACCACCCCGGGCCAAAGTTGGCAAGCCGCCGAAATGTCCGACGACTGTAGGGTCGTCCCCAAGACCCCGGGACTAGATTGGCCCGCCACCGTCAAGTCCGACGACTATAGGTTCGTCCCCACGACCCCGGGCCAAAATTGGCAAGCCGCCGAAATGTCCGACGACTGTAGGGTCGTCCCCACGACCCCGGGACTAGATTGGCCCGCCACCGTCAAGTCCGACGACTATAGGGTCGTCCCAACGACCTCGGGACTAGGTTGGCCAGCCGCCGACATGTCCGACGAGTATAGGGTCTTCCCCACGACCCCGGGACTAGATTGGTCCGCCACTGTCATGTCCGACGACTATGGGGTCGTCCCCACGACCCCGGGCCAAAGTTGGCAAGCCGCCGAAATGTCCGACGACTGTAGGGTCGTCCCCACGACCCCGGGACTAGATTGGCCCGCCACCGTCAAGTCCGACGACTATAGGGTCGTCCCAACGACCTCGGGACTAGGTTGGCCAGCCGCCGACATGTCCGAAGACTATAGGGTCGTCCCCACGACCACGGGCCAAAGTTGGCAAGCCGCCGAAATGTCCGACGACTGTAGGGTCGTCCCCACGACCCCGGGACTAGATTGGCCCGCCACCGTCAAGTCCGACGACTATAGGGTCGTCCCAACGACCTCGGGACTAGGTTGGCCAGCCGCCGACATGTCCGACGAGTATAGGGTCTTCCCCACGACCCCGGGACTAGATTGGTCCGCCACTGTCATGTCCGACGACTATGGGGTCGTCCCCACGACCCCGGGCCAAAGTTGGCAAGCCGCCGAAATGTCCGACGACTGTAGGGTCGTCCCCACTACCCCGGGACAAGGTTGGCCCGCCGCCGACTTGTCCGACGACTATAGGGTCGTACCCACGACCCCGGGACTAGGCTGACAAGCCGCCAACATGTCCGACGACTATTGGGTCGTCCCCACGTCCACGGCCAGCCGCCGACATGTCTGACGACTATAGGGTCGTCCCCACGACCCCGAGACTAGATTGGCCCGCCACCGTCCAGTCCGACGACCTCGGGACTAGGTTGGCCAGCCGCCGACATGTCCGACGACTATAGGGTCGTCCCCACGACCCCGGGCCAAAGTTGGCAAGCCGCCGAAATGTCCGACGACTGTAGGGTCGTCCCAACGACCTCGGGACTAGGTTGGCCAGCCGCCGACATGTCCGACGAGTATAGGGTCTTCCCCACGACCCCGGGACTAGATTGGTCCGCCACTGTCATGTCCGACGACTATGGGGTCGTCCCCACGACCCCGGGCCAAAGTTGGCAAGCCGCCGAAATGTCCGACGACTGTAGGGTCGTCCCCACGACCCCGGGACTAGATTGGCCCGCCACCGTCAAGTCCGACGACTATAGGGTCGTCCCAACGACCTCGGGACTAGGTTGGCCAGCCGCCGACATGTCCGAAGACTATAGGGTCGTCCCCACCACCCCGGGCCAAAGTTGGCAAGCCGCCGAAATGTCCGACGACTGTAGGGTCGTCCCCAAGACCCCGGGACTAGATTGGCCCGCCACCGTCAAGTCCGACGACTATAGGGTCGTCCCCACGACCCCGGGCCAAAGTTGGCTCGCCACCGACTTGTCCGACGACTATAGGGTCGTCCCCACGACCCCGGGACTAGATTGGCCCGCCACCGTCAAGTCCGACGACCTCGGGACTAGGTTGGCCAGCCGCCGACATGTCCGACGACTATAGGGTCGCCCCCACGACCTCGGGACTAGGTAGGCCAGCCGCCGACATGTCCGACGACTATAGGGTCGTCCCCACGACCCCGGGCCAAAGTTGGCAAGCCGTCGAAATGTCCGACGACTATAGGGTCGTCCCTACGACCCCGGGACTAGATTGGCATGCCACCGTCATGTCCAACGATTATAGGGTCGTCCCCACGACCCCGGGACTAGATTGGCCCGCCACCGTCATGTCCGACGATTATAGGGTCGTCCCCACGACCCCGGGACAAGCTTGGCCCGCCGCCGACTTGCCCGACGACTATAGGGTCGTCCCCACCACCCCGCGAATAGATTGGCCCGCCACCGTCATGTCCGACGACAATAGGGTCGTCCCCACGACCCCGGGTCTAGGTTGACCAGCCGCCGACATATCCGACGACTATAGAGTCGTCCCCACGACACGGGGCCAAAGTTGGACAGCCGCCGACATGTCCGACTACTATAGGGTCGTCCCCAGGACCTCGGGTCTAGATTGGCCCGCTACCGTCATGTCCGAAGACTATAGGGTCGTCCCCAAGACCCCGGGACTAGATTGGCCCGCCACCGTCAAGTCCGACGACTATAGGGTCGTCCCCACGACCCCGGGCCAAAGATGGCTCGCCACCGACTTGTCCGACGACTATAGGGTCGTCCCCACGACCCCGAGTCCAGGTTGGCCAGCCGCCGACATTTCCGACGACTATAGAGTCGTCCCCACGACCCCGGGCCAAAGTTGGCCAGCCGCCGACATGTCCGACGACTATAGAGTCGTCCCGACGACCCCGGGCCAAAGTTGGCAAGCCGCCGAAATGTCCGACGACTGTAGGGTCGTCCCCACGACCCCGGGACTAGATTGGCCCGCCACCGTCAAGTCCGACGACTATAGGGTCGTCCCAACGACCTCGGGACTAGGTTGGCCAGCCGCCGACATGTCCGAAGACTATAGGGTCGTCCCCACGACCACGGGCCAAAGTTGGCAAGCCGCCGAAATGTCCGACGACTGTAGGGTCGTCCCCACGACCCCGGGACTAGATTGGCCCGCCACCGTCAAGTCCGACGACTATAGGGTCGTCCCAACGACCTCGGGACTAGGTTGGCCAGCCGCCGACATGTCCGACGAGTATAGGGTCTTCCCCACGACCCCGGGACTAGATTGGTCCGCCACTGTCATGTCCGACGACTATGGGGTCGTCCCCACGACCCCGGGCCAAAGTTGGCAAGCCGCCGAAATGTCCGACGACTGTAGGGTCGTCCCCACTACCCCGGGACAAGGTTGGCCCGCCGCCGACTTGTCCGACGACTATAGGGTCGTACCCACGACCCCGGGACTAGGCTGACAAGCCGCCAACATGTCCGACGACTATTGGGTCGTCCCCACGTCCACGGCCAGCCGCCGACATGTCTGACGACTATAGGGTCGTCCCCACGACCCCGAGACTAGATTGGCCCGCCACCGTCCAGTCCGACGACCTCGGGACTAGGTTGGCCAGCCGCCGACATGTCCGACGACTATAGGGTCGTCCCCACGACCCCGGGCCAAAGTTGGCAAGCCGCCGAAATGTCCGACGACTGTAGGGTCGTCCCAACGACCTCGGGACTAGGTTGGCCAGCCGCCGACATGTCCGACGAGTATAGGGTCTCCCCACGACCCCGGGACTAGATTGGTCCGCCACTGTCATGTCCGACGACTATGGGGTCGTCCCCACGACCCCGGGCCAAAGTTGGCAAGCCGCCGAAATGTCCGACGACTGTAGGGTCGTCCCCACGACCCCGGGACTAGATTGGCCCGCCACCGTCAAGTCCGACGACTATAGGGTCGTCCCAACGACCTCGGGACTAGGTTGGCCAGCCGCCGACATGTCCGAAGACTATAGGGTCGTCCCCACCACCCCGGGCCAAAGTTGGCAAGCCGCCGAAATGTCCGACGACTGTAGGGTCGTCCCCAAGACCCCGGGACTAGATTGGCCCGCCACCGTCAAGTCCGACGACTATAGGGTCGTCCCCACGACCCCGGGCCAAAGTTGGCTCGCCACCGACTTGTCCGACGACTATAGGGTCGTCCCCACGACCCCGGGACTAGATTGGCCCGCCACCGTCAAGTCCGACGACCTCGGGACTAGGTTGGCCAGCCGCCGACATGTCCGACGACTATAGGGTCGCCCCCACGACCTCGGGACTAGGTAGGCCAGCCGCCGACATGTCCGACGACTATAGGGTCGTCCCCACGACCCCGGGCCAAAGTTGGCAAGCCGTCGAAATGTCCGACGACTATAGGGTCGTCCCTACGACCCCGGGACTAGATTGGCATGCCACCGTCATGTCCAACGATTATAGGGTCGTCCCCACGACCCCGGGACTAGATTGGCCCGCCACCGTCATGTCCGACGATTATAGGGTCGTCCCCACGACCCCGGGACAAGCTTGGCCCGCCGCCGACTTGCCCGACGACTATAGGGTCGTCCCCACCACCCCGCGAATAGATTGGCCCGCCACCGTCATGTCCGACGACAATAGGGTCGTCCCCACGACCCCGGGTCTAGGTTGACCAGCCGCCGACATATCCGACGACTATAGAGTCGTCCCCACGACCCCGGGTCCAGGTTGGCCAGCCGCCGACATTTCCGACGACTATAGAGTCGTCCCCACGACACCGGACCAAAGTTGGCCAGTCGCCGACATGTCCGACGACTATAGGGTCGTCCCCACGACACCGGCTCCAGGTTGGCCAGCCCCCGACATTTCCGACGACTATAGAGTCGTCCCCACGACACCGGGCCAAAGTTGGCCAGCCGCCGACATGTCCGACGACTATAGGGTCGTCCCCACCACCCCGGGCCAAAGTTGGCAAGCCGCCGAAATGTCCGACGACTTTAGGGTCGTCCCCAAGACCCCGGGACTAGATTGGCCCGCCACCGTCAAGTCCGACGACCTCGGGACTAGGTTGGCCAGCCGCCGACATGTCCGACGACTATAGGGTCGCCCCCACGACCTCGGGACTAGGTAGGCCAGCCGCCGACATGTCCGACGACTATAGGGTCGTCCCCACCACCCCGGGCCAAAGTTGGCAAGCCGCCGAAATGTCCGACGACTATAGGGTCGTCCCCACGACCTCGGGACTAGGTTGGCCAGCCTCCGACATGTCCGACGACTATAGGGTCGTCCCCACGTCCACGGCCAGCCGCCGACATGTCTGACGACTATAGGGTCGTCCCCACGACCCCGAGACTAGATTGGCCCGCCACCGTCAAGTCCGACGACCTCGGGACTAGGTTGGCCAGCCGCCGACATGTCCGACGACTATAGGGTCGTCCCCACGACCCCGGGCCAAAGTTGGCAAGCCGCCGAAATGTCCGACGACTGTAGGGTCGTCCCCACGACCCCGGGACTAGATTGGCCCGCCACCGTCAAGTCCGACGACTATAGGGTCGTCCCAACGACCTCGGGACTAGGTTGGCCAGCCGCCGACATGTCCGACGACTATAGGGTCGTCCCCACCACCCCGGGCCAAAGTTGGCAAGCCGCCGAAATGTCCGACGACTATAGGGTCGTCCCCACCACCCCGCGAATAGATTGGCCCGCCACCGTCATGTCCGACGACAATAGGGTCGTCCCCACGACCCCGGGTCTAGGTTGACCAGCCGCCGACATATCCGACGACTATAGAGTCGTCCCCACGACACGGGGCCAAAGTTGGACAGCCGCCGACATGTCCGACTACTATAGGGTCGTCCCCAGGACCTCGGGTCTAGATTGGCCCGCTACCGTCATGTCCGAAGACTATAGGGTCGTCCCCACGACCACGGGACTAGATTGGCCCGCCACCGCCATGTCCGACGACAATAGGGTCGTCCCCACGACCCCGGGTCTAGGTTGGCCAGCCGCCGACATGTCCGACGACTATTGGATCGTCCCCATGACCACGGGCCAATGTTGGCCAATCGCCGACATGTCCAACGACTATAGGGTCGTGCCTACGACCCCGGGACTAGATTGGCATGCCACCGTCATGTCCAACGATTATAGGGTCGTCCCCACGACCCCGGGTCTAGATTGGCCCGCTACCGTCATGTCCGAAGACTATAGGGTCGTCCCCACGACCACGGGACTAGATTGGCCCGCCACCGCCATGTCCGACGACAATAGGGTCGTCCCCACGACCCCGGGTCTAGGTTGGCCAGCCGCCGACATGTCCGACGACTATTGGATCGTCCCCACGACCACGGGCCAAAGTTGGCCAGCCGCCGACATGTCCGACGACTATAGGGTCGTCCCCACCACCCCGGGCCAAAGTTGTCCAGCCGCCGTCTTGTCCGACGACTATAGGGTCGTCCCCACGACACCGGGACTAGATTGGCCCGCCACCGTCAAGTCCGACGACCTCGGGACTAGGTTGGCCAGCCGCGGACATGTCCGACGACTATACGGTCGCCCCCACGACCTCGGGACTAGGTTGGCCAGCCGCCGACATGTCCGAAGATTATAGGGTCGTCCCCACCACCCCGGGCCAAAGTTGGCAAGCCGCCGAAATGTCCGACGACTGTAGGGTCGTCCCCAAGACCCCGGGACTAGATTGGCCCGCCACCGTCAAGTCCGACGACCTCGGGACTAGGTTGGCCAGCCGCCGACATGTCCGACGACTATAGGGTCGCCCCCACGACCTCGGGACTAGGTAGGCCAGCCGCCGACATGTCCGACGACTATAGGGTCGTCCCCACCACCCCGGGCCAAAGTTGGCAAGCCGCCGAAATGTCCGACGACTGTAGGGTCGTCCCCAAGACCCCGGGACTAGATTGGCCCGCCACCGTCAAGTCCGACGACCTCGGGACTAGGTTGGCCAGCCGCCGACATGTCCGACGACTATAGGGTCGCCCCCACGACCTCGGGACTAGGTAGGCCAGCCGCCGACATGTCCGACGACTATAGGGTCGTCCCCACCACCCCGGGCCAAAGATGTCCAGCCGCCGTCTTGTCCGACGACTATAGGGTCGTCCCCACGACACCGGGACTAGATTGGCCCGCCACCGTCAAGTCCGACGACCTCGGGACTAGGTTGGCCAGCCGCGGACATGTCCGACGACTATACGGTCGCCCCCACGACCTCGGGACTAGGTTGGCCAGCCGCCGACATGTCCGAAGATTATAGGGTCGTCCCCACCACCCCGGGCCAAAGTTGGCAAGCCGCCGAAATGTCCGACGACTGTAGGGTCGTCCCCAAGACCCCGGGACTAGATTGGCCCGCCACCGTCAAGTCCGACGACCTCGGGACTAGGTTGGCCAGCCGCCGACATGTCCGACGACTATAGGGTCGCCCCCACGACCTCGGGACTAGGTAGGCCAGCCGCCGACATGTCCGACGACTATAGGGTCGTCCCCACCACCCCGGGCCAAAGTTGGCAAGCCGCCGAAATGTCCGACGACTGTAGGGCCGTCCCCAAGACCCCGGGACTAGATTGGCCCGCCACCGTCAAGTCCGACGACTATAGGGTCGTCCCCACGACCCTGGGACTAGATTGGCCCGCCACCGTCATGTCAGACGACTATAGGGTCGTCCCCACGACCCCGAGACTAGATTGGCCCGCCACCGTCATGTCCGACGACAATAGTGTCGTCCCCACGACCCCGTGTCCAGGTTGGCCAAGCGCCGACATTTCCAACGACTATAGAGTCGTCCCCACGACACCGGGCCAAAGTTGGCCAGCCGCCGACATGTCCGACGACTATAGGGTCGTCCCCACGACCCCGGGACAAGGTTGGCCCGCCGCCGACTTGTCCGATGACTATAGGGTCGTACCCACGACCCCGGGCCAAAGTTGGCAAGCCGCCGAAATGTCCGACGACTGTAGGGTCGTCCCCACGACCCCGGGACTAGATTGGCCCGCCACCGTCAAGTCCGACGACTATAGGGTCGTCCCAACGACCTCGGGACTAGGTTGGCCAGCCGCCGACATGTCCGACGACTATAGGGTCGTCCCCACCACCCCGGGCCAAAGTTGGCAAGCCGCCGAAATGTCCGACGACTGTAGGGTCGTCCCCAAGACCCCGGGACTAGATTGGCCCGCCACCGTCAAGTCCGACGACCTCGGGACTAGGTTGGCCAGCCGCCGACATGTCCGACGACTATAGGGCCGCCCCCACGACCTCGGGACTAGGTAGGCCAGCCGCCGACATGTCCGACGACTATAGGGTCGTCCCCACCACCCCGGGCCAAAGTTGGCAAGCCGCCGAAATGTCCGACGACTATAGGGTCGTCCCCACGACCTCGGGACTAGGTTGGCCAGCCTCCGACATGTCCGACGACTATAGGGTCGTCCCCACGACCCCGGGCCAATGTTGGCCAATCGCCGACATGTCCGACGACTATAGGGTCGTCCCTACGACCCCTGGACTAGATTGGCCCGCCACCGTCATGTCCAACGACTATAGGGTCGTCCCCACGACCCCGGGACTAGGTTGACAAGCCGCCAACATGTCCGACGACTATAGGGTCGCCCCACGACCCCGGGCTCAAGATGGCATGCCGCCGAAATGTCCGACGACTATAGGGTCGTCCCCGCGAGCGCGGGCCAAAGATGTCCAGCCGCCGTCTTGTCCGACGACTATAGGGTCGTCCCCACGACCCCGGGACTAGATTGGCCCGCCACCGTCATGTCCGACGATTATAGTGTCGTCCCCACGACCCCGGGACAAGCTTGGCCCGCCGCCGACTTGTCAGACGACTATAGGGTGGTCCCCACGACCCCGGGACTAGATTGGCCCGCCACCGTCGTGTCCGACGACATTAGGGTTGTCCCCACGACCCCGGGTCTAGGTTGGCCAGCCGCCGACATGTCCGACGACTATAGAGTCGTCCCCACGACACCGGGCCAAAGTTGGACAGCCGCCGACATGTCCGACTACTATAGGGTCGTCCCCACGACCTCGGGTCTAGATTGGCCCGCTACCGTCATGTGCGAACACTATAGGGTCGTCCCTACGACCACGGGACTAGATTGGCCCGCCACCGCCATGTCCGACGACTATAGGGTCGTCCCCACGACCCCGGGCCAAAGATGTCCAGCCGCCGTCTTGTCGGACGACTATAGGGTCGTCCCCACGACCCCGGGACTAGATTGGCCCGCCACCGTCATGTCCGACGACTATAGGGTCGTCCCCACGACCCCGGGCCAAAGTTGGCAAGCCGCCGAAATGTCCGACGACTGTAGGGTCGTCTCTACGACCCCGGGACTAGATTGGCCCGCCACCGTCAAGTCCGACGACCTCGGGACTAGGTTGGCCAGACGCCGACATGTCCGACGACTATAGGGTCGTCCCCACGACCCCGGGCCAAAGATGTCCAGCCGCCGTCTTGTCCGACGACTATAGGGTCGTCCCCACGACCCCGGGACTAGATTGGCCCGCCACCGTCAAGTCCGACGACCTCGGGACTAGGTTGGCCAAAGTTGGCCAGCCGCCGGCATGTCCGACGACTATTGGGTCGTCCCCACGACACCGGGCCAAAGTTGGCCGGCCGCTGACATATCCGATGACTATATGGTCGTACCCACGACCCCGGGTCTAGGTTGGCCAGCCGCCGACATGTTCGACGACTATAGAGGCGTCCCCACGACACCGGTCAGCCGCTGACATGCCCAACGACTATAGGGTCGTCCCCACGACCCCGGAACTAGGTTGGCCAGCCGCCGACATGTCCGACGACTATTGGGTCGTCCCCACGACACCGGGCCAAAGTTGGCCAGCCGCTGACATGTCCAACGACTATAGGGTCGTCCCCACGACCACGGGCCAAAGTTGACCAGCCGCCGACATGTCCGACGACTATTGGATCGTCCCCACGACCCCGGGCCAAAGTTGGCAAGCCGCCGAAATGTCCGACGACTGTAGGGTCGTCCCCACGACCCCCGGACTAGATTGGCCCGCCACCGACAAGTCCGACGACTATAGGGTCGTCCCCACGACCCCGGGACTAGATTGGCCCGCCACCGTCATGTCCAACGACTATCGGATCGTCCCCACGACCACGGGCCAAAGTTGGCCAGCCGCCGGCATGTCCGACGACTATTGGGTCGTCCCCACGACACCGGGCCAAAGTTGGCCGGCCGCTGACATGTCCAACGACTATAGGGTCGTCCCCACGACCACGGGCCAAAGTTGACCAGCCGCCGACATGTCCGACGACTATTGGATCGTCCCCACGACCCCGGGCCAAAGTTGGCAAGCCGCCGACATGTCCGACGACTATAGGGTCGTCCCCACGACCTCGGGACTAGGTTGGCCACCCGCCGACATGTCCGACGACTATAGGGTCGTCCCCGCGACCCCGGGTCTAGGTTGGCCAGCCGCCGACATGTCCGACGACTATTGGATCGTCCCCACGACCCCGGGCCAAAGTTGGCCAGCCGCTGACATGTCCAACGACTATAGGGTCGTCCCCACGACCACGGGACTAGATTGGCCCGCCACCGCCATGTCCGACGACAATAGGGTCGTCCCCACGACCCCGGGTCTAGGTTGGCCAGCCGCCGACATGTCCGACGACTATTGGATCGTCCCCACGACCACGGGCCAAAGTTGGCCAGCCGCCGACATGTCCGACGACTATAGGGTCGTCCCCACGACCCCGGGACTAGATTGGCCCGCCACCGTCATGTCCAACGACTATAGGGTCGTCCCCACGACCACGGGCCAAAGTTGACCAGCCGCCGACATGTCCGACGACTATAGGGTCGTCCCCACGACCCCGGGCCAAAGTTGGCAAGCCGTCGAAATGTCCGACGACTATAGGGTCGTCCCTACGACCCCGGGACTAGATTGGCATGCCACCGTCATGTCCAACGATTATAGGGTCGTCCCCACGACCCCGGGACTAGATTGGCCCGCCACCGTCATGTCCGACGATTATAGGGTCGTCCCCTCGACCCCGGGACAAGCTTGGCCCGCCGCCGACTTGTCCGACGACTATAGGGTCGTCCCCACGACCCCGGGACTAGATTGGCCCGCCACCGTCATGTCCGACGACAATAGGGTCGTCCCCACGACCCCGGGTCTAGGTTGGCTAGCCGCCGACATATCCGACGACTATAGAGTCGTCCCCACGACACCGGGCCAAAGTTGGACAGCCGCCGACATGTCCGACTACTATAGGGACGTCCCCAGGACCTCGGGTCTAGATTGGCCCGCTACCGTCATGTCCGACGACAATAGGGTCGGCCCCACGACTCCGGGTCCAGGTTGGCCAGCCGCCGACATTTCCGACGACTATAGAGTCGTCCCCACGACACCGGTCCAAAGTTGGCCAGCCGCCGACATGTCCGACGACTATTGGATCGTCCCCACGACCACGGGCCAAAGTTGGCCAGCCGCCGACATGTCCGACGACTATAGGGTCGTCCCCACGACCCCGGGCCAAAGTTGGCAAGCCGTCGAAATGTCCGACGACTATAGGGTCGTCCCTACGACCCCGGGACTAGATTGGCATGCCACCGTCATGTCCAACGATTATAGGGTCGTCCCCACGACCCCGGGACTAGATTGGCCCGCCACCGTCATGTCCAACGACTATAGGGTCGTCCCCACGACCCCGGGACTAGGTTGACAAGCCGCCGAAATGTCCAACGACTTTAGGGTCGTCCCCACGACCATGGGCCAAAGTTGGCCAGCCGCCGATATGTCCAACGACTATTGGGTCGTCCCCACGACCCCGGGACTAGATTGGCCCGCCACCGTCATGTCCGACGACTATAGGGTCGTCCCCACGACCCCGGGACAAGGTTGGCCCGCCGCCGACTTGTCCGACGACTATAGGGTCGTACCCACGACCCCGGGACTAGATTGGCCCGCCACCGTCATGTCCGACGACAATAGGGTCGGCCCCACGACTCCGGGTACAGGTTGGCCAGCCGCCGACATTTCCGACGACTATAGAGTCGTCCCCACGACACCGGTCCAAAGTTGGCCAGCCGCCGACATGTCCGACGACTATTGGATCGTCCCCACGACCACGGGCCAAAGTTGGCCAGCCGCCGACATGTCCGACGACTATAGGGTCGTCCCCACGACCCCGGGCCAAAGTTGGCAAGCCGCCGAAATGTCCGACGACTGTAGGGTCGTCCCCACGACCCCGGGACTAGGTTGGCCAGCCGCCGACATGTCCGACGACTATAGGGTCGTCCCCACGACCCCGGGCCAATGTTGGCCAATCGCCGACATGTCCGACGACTATAGGGTCGTCCCCACGACCACGGGACAACGTTGGCCAGCCGCCGACTTGTCCGAGGACTATAGGGTCGTCCCCACGTCCCCGGGACTAGGTTGGCCAGCCGCCGACTTGTCCGACCACTATAGGGTCGTCCCCACGACCCCGGGACTAGGTTGGCTCGCCGCCGACATGTCCGACGACTATAGGGTCGTCCCCACGACCCCGAGTCAAAGTTGGCCAGCCACCGACATGTCCGACGACTATAGGGTCGTCCCCACGACCCCCGCACAAGGTTGGCTCGCCGCCGTCTTGTCCGACGACTATAGGGTCGTCCCCACGACCCCGGGACTAGATTGGCCCGCCACCGTCATGTGCGACGACTATAGTGTCGTCCCCACGACCCCCGGACTTGGTTGGCTCGCCGCCGACTTGTCCGACGACTATAGGGTCGTCCCCACGACCCCGGGCCAATATTGGCCAGCTGCCGGCTTGACCGACGACTATAGGGTCGACCCCACGACCCCGGGACTAGATTGGCCCGCCACCGTCATGTCCGACGACTATAAGGTCGTCCCCACGACCCCGGGCCAAAGTTGGCCAGCCGCCGACATGTCCGATGATTATAGTGTCGTCCAAACGACACCGGGAATAGATTGGCCCACCACCAACAAGTCCGACGACTATAGGGTCGTCCCCACGGCCTCGGGACTAGGTTGGCCCGCCACCGTCAAGTCCGACGACTATAGGGTCGTCCCCACGACCCCGGGCCAAAGTTGGCCAGCCGCCGGCTTGTCCGACGAATATAGGGCCGTCCCCACGACCCCGGGACTAGGTTGGCCCGCCGCCGACTTGTCCGACGACTATAGGGTCGTCCCCACGACCACGGGCCAAAGTTGGCCTGCCGCCGACATATCCGACGACTATAGGGTCGTCCCCACGACCACGCGCCAAAGTTGGCCAGCCGCCGACATGTCCGACGACTATAGGGTCGTCCCCACGACCCCGGGACTAGATTGGCCCGCCACCGTCATGTCCGACGACTATAGGGTCGTCCCCACGACCCCGGGTCTAGGTTGGCCAGCCGCCGACTTGTCCGACGACTATAGGGTCGTCCCCACGACCCCGGGACTAGATTGGCCCGCCACCGTCAAGTCCGACGACTATAGGGTCGTCCCCACGACCCCGGGCCAAAGTTGGCCAGCCGCCGGCTTGTCCGACGACTATAGGGTCGTCCCCACGACCCGGGACTAGACTGGCCCGCCACCGTCATGTCCGACGACTATAGAGTCGTCCCCACGACACCGGGCCAAAGTTGGCCAGCCAGCGACATGTCCGACGACTATAGGGTCGTCCCCACGACCCCGGGACAAGGTTGGCCCGCTGCCGACTTGTCCGACGACTATAGGGTCGTACCCACGACCCCGGGACTAGGCTGACAAGCCGCCAACATGTCCGACGACTATAGGGTCGTCCCCACGACCCCGGGCCAAAGATGTCCAGCCGCCGTCTTGTCCGACGACTATAGGGTCGTCCCCACGACCCCGGGACTAGATTGGACCGCCAACGTCATGTCCGACGATTATAGGGTCGTGCCCACGACCGCGAGACTAGATTGGCCCGCCACCGTCATGTCCGACGACAATAGGGTCGTCCCCACGACCCCGGGTCCAGGTTGGCCAGCCGCCGACATTTCCGACGACTATAGAGTCGTCCCCACGACACCGGGCCAAAGTTGGCCAGCCGGCGACATGTCCGACGACTATAGGGTCGTCCCCACGACCCCGGGACAAGGTTGGCCCGCCGCCGACTTGTCCGACGACTATAGGGTCGTACCCACGACCCCGGGACTAGGCTGACAAGCCGCCAACATGTCCGACGACTATAGGGTCGTCCCCACGACCCCGGGTCCAGGTTGGCCAGCCGCCGACATTTCCGACGACTATAGAGTCGTCCCCACGACCACGCGCCAAAGTTGGCCAGCCGCCGACATGTCCGACGACTGTAGAGTCGTCCCCACGACACCGGGACAAAGTTGGCCAGCCGCCGACATGTCCGACGACTATAGGGTCGTCCCCACGACCACGCGCCAAAGTTGGCCAGCCGCCGACATGTCCGACGACTATAGGGTCGTCCCCACGACCCCGGGACTAGATTGGCCCGCCACCGTCATGTCCGACGACAATAGGGTCGTCCCCACGACCCCGGGTCTAGGTTGGCCAGCCGCCGACTTGTCCGACGACTATAGGGCCGTACCCACGACCCCGGGACTAGGCTGACAAGCCGCCAACATGTCCGACGACTATAGGGTCGTCCCCACGACCCCCGGCCCAAGTTGGCCAGCCGCCGAAATGTCCGACCACTATAGGGTCGTCCCCACGACCCCGGGACTAGATTGGCCCGCCACCGTCATGTCCGACGACTATAGGGTCGGCCCCACGACCTCGGGAGTAGGTTGGCCAGCCGCCGACATGTCCGACGACTATAGGGTCGTGCCCACGACCCCGGGCCCAAGTTGGCAAGCCGCCGAAATGTCCGAAGACTGTAGGGTCGTCCCCACGACCCCGGGACTAGATTGGCCCGCCACCGTCATGTCCAACGACTATAGGGTCGTCCCCACGACCACGGGCCAAAGTTGGCATGCCGCCGAAATGTCCGACGATTATAGGGTCGTCCCCACGACCCCGGGCCAAAGTTGGCAAGCCGCCGAAATGTCCGAAGACTGTAGGGTCGTCCCCACGACCCCGGGACTAGATTGGCCCGCCACCGTCATGTCCAACGACTATAGGGTCGTTCCCACAACCACGGGCCAAAGTTGGCCAGCCGCCGACATGTCCGACGACTATTGGATCGTCCCCACGACCACGGACCAAAGTTGGCCAGCCGCCGACATGTCCAACGACTATAGGGTCGTCCCCACGACCCCGGGACTAGATTGGCCCGCCACCGTCATGTCCAACGACTATAGGGTCGTTCCCACAACCACGGGCCAAAGTTGGCCAGCCGCCGACATGTCCGACGACTATAGGGTCGTCCCCACGACCACGCGCCAAAGTTGGCCAGCCGCCGACATGTCCGACGACTATAGGGTCGTCCCCACGACCCCGGGACTAGATTGGCCCGCCACCGTCATGTCCGACGATTATAGGGTCGTCCCCACGACCCCGGGACAAGCTTGGCCAGCCGCCGACATGTCCGACGACTATAGGGTCGTCCCCACAACCACGGGCCAAAGATGTCCAGCCGCCGTCTTGTCCGACGACTATAGGGTCGTCCCCACGACCCCGGGACTAGATTGGCCCGCCACCGTCATGTCCAACGACTATAGGGTCGTCCCCACAACCACGGACTAGATTGGCCCGCCACCGTCATGTCCGACGATTATAGGGTCGTCCCCACGACCCCGGGTCCAAGTTGGCCAGCCGCCGACATGTCCGACGACTATAGGGTCGTCCCTCGACCCCGGGGCAATGTTGGCAAGCCGCCGAAATGTCCGAAGACTGTAGGGTCGTCCCCACGACCCCGGGACTAGATTGGCCCGCCACCGTCATGTCCAACGACTATAGGGTCGTCCCCACGACCCCGGGACTAGATTGGCCCGCCACCGTCATGTCCAACGACTATAGGGTCGTTCCCACAACCACGGGCCAAAGTTGGCCAGCTGCCGACATGTCCGACGACTATTGGATCGTCCCCACGACCACGGGCCAAAGTTGGCCAGCCGCCGACATGTCCGACGACTATAGGGTCGTCCCCACGACCCCGGGTCTAGGTTGGCCAGCCGGCGACTTGTCCGACGACTATAGGGTCGTACCCACGACCCCGGGACTAGGCTGACAAGCCGCCAACATGTCCGACGAGTATAGGGTCGTCCCCACGACCCCGGGCCAAAGATGTCCAGCCGCCGTCTTGTCCGACGACTATAGGGTCGTCCCCACGACCCCGGGACTAGATTGGCCCGCCACCGTCATGTCCAACGACTATAGGGTCGTCCCCACAACCACGGACTAGATTGGCCCGCCACCGTCATGTCCGACGATTATAGGGTCGTCCCCACGACCCCGGGTCCAAGTTGGCCAGCCGCCGACATTTCCGACGACTATAGAGTCGTCCCCACGACACCGGGCCAAAGTTGGCCAGCCGCCGACATGTCCGACGACTATAGGGTCGTCCCCACGACCCCGGGACTAGATTGGCCCGCCACCGCCATGTCCGACGACCTCGGGACTAGGTTGGCCAGCCGCCGACATGTCCGACGACTATAGGGTCGTCCCCACGACCCCGGGCCAAAGATGTCCAGCCGCCGTCTTGTCCGACGACTATAGGGTCGTCCCCACGACGCCGGGACTAGATTGGCCCGCCACCGTCAAGTCCGACGACCTCGGGGCTAGGTTGGCCAGCCGCGGACATGTCCGACGACTATATGGTCGCCCCCACGACCTCGGGACTAGGTTGGCCAGCCGCCGACATGTCCGACGTCTATAGGGTCGTCCCCACGACCGCGGGCCAAAGATGTCCAGCCGCCGTCTTGTCCGACGACTATAGGGTCGTCCCCACGACCCTGGGACTAGATTGGCTCGCCACCGTCATGTCAGACGACTATAGAGTCGTCCCCACGACCCCGAGACTAGATTGGCCCGCCACCGTCATGTCCGACGACAATAGGGTCGTCCCCACGACCCCGGGTCCAGGTTGGCCAAGCGCCGACATTTCCAACGACTATAGAGTCGTCCCCACGACACCGGGCCAAAGTTAGCCAGCCGCCGACATGTCCGACGACTATAGGGTCGTCCCCACGAACCCGGGACAAGTTTGGCCCGCCGCCGACTTGTCCGACGACTATAGGGTCGTACCCACGACCCCGGGACTAGGCTGACAAGCCGCCAACATGTCTGACGACTATAGGGTCGTCCCCACGACCCCGAGACTAGATTGGCCCGCCACCGTCATGTCCGACGACAATAGGGTCGTCCCCACGACCCCGGGTCCAGGTTGGCCAGCCGCCGACATTTCCGACGACTATAGAGTCGTCCCCACGACACCGGGCCAAAGTTGGCCAGCCGCCGACATGTCCGACGACTATAGGGTCGTCCCCACGACACCGGCTCCAGGTTGGCCCGCCACCGTCATGTCCGACGATTATAGGGTCGTCCCCACGACCCCGGGACAAGCTTGGCCCGCCGCCGACTTGTTCGACGACTATAGGGTCGTCCCCACGACCCCTGGACAAGGTTGGCCCGCCGCCGACATGTCCGACGACTATAGGGTCGTCCCCACGACCCCGGGACAAGCTTGGCCCGCCGCCGACTTGTTCGACGACTATAGGGTCGTCCCCACGACCCCTGGACAAGGTTGGCCCGCCGCCGACATGTCCGACGACTATAGGGTCGTCCCCACGACCCCGGGCCAAAGATGTCCAGCCGCCGTCTTGTCCGACGACTATAGGGTCGTCCCCACGACACCGGGCCAAAGTTGGCCAGCCACCGACATGTCCGACGACTATAGGGTCGTCCCCACAACCACGGGCCAAAGATGTCCAGCCGCCGTCTTGTCCGACGACTATAGGGTCGTCCCCACGACACCGGGCCAAAGTTGGCCAGCCGCCGACATGTCCGACGACTATAGGGTCGTCCCCACGACCCCGGGTCTAGGTTGGCCAGCCGGCGACTTGTCCGACGACTATAGGGTCGTACCCACGACCCCGGGACTAGGCTGACAAGCCGCCAACATGTCCGACGACTATAGGGTCGTCCCCACGACCCCGGGCCAAAGATGTCCAGCCGCCGTCTTGTCCGACGACTATAGGGTCGTCCCCACGACCCCGGGACTAGATTGGCCCGCCACCGTCATGTCCAACGACTATAGGGTCGTCCCCACAACCACGGACTAGATTGGCCCGCCACCGTCATGTCCGACGATTATAGGGTCGTCCCCACGACCCCGGGTCCAAGTTGGCCAGCCGCCGACATTTCCGACGACTATAGAGTCGTCCCCACGACACCGGGCCAAAGTTGGCCAGCCGCCGACATGTCCGACGACTATAGGGTCGTCCCCACGACCCCGGGACTAGATTGGCCCGCCACCGCCATGTCCGACGATTATAGGGTCGTCCCCACGACCCCGGGAGAAGCTTGGCCCGCCGCCGAATTGTTCGACGACTATAGGGTCGTCCCCACGACCCCGGGACTAGATTGGCCCGCCACCGTCATGTCCGACGACAATAGGGTCGTCCCCACGACCCCGGGTCTAGGTTGGCCAGCCGCCGACTTGTCCGACGACTATAGGGTCGTACCCACGACCCCGGGACTAGGCTGAAAAGCCGCCAACATGTCCGACGACTATATGGTCGTCCCCACGACCCCGGGCCAAAGATGTCCAGCCGCCGTCTTGTCCGACGACTATAGGGTCGTCCCCACGACCCCGGGACTAGATTGGCCCGCCACCGTCATGTCCGACGACAATAGGGTCGTCCCCACGACCCCGGGTCCAGGTTGGCCAGCCGCCGACATTTCCGACGACTATTGGATCGTCCCCACGACCACGGGCCAAAGTTGGCCAGCCGCCGACATGTCCGACGACTATAGGGTCGTCCCCACGACCCCGGGACTAGATTGGTCCGCCACCGTCTTGTCCGACGACTATAGGGTCGTCCCCACGACCCCGAGTCCAGGTTGGCCAGCCGCCGACATTTCCGACGACTATAGAGTCGTCCCCACGACCCCGGCCCAAAGTTGGCCAGCCGCCGATATGTCCGACGACTATAGGGTCGTCCCCACGACCCCGAGACTAGATTGGCCCGCCACCGTCATGTCCGACGACAATAGGGTCGTCCCCACGACGCCGGGTCCAGGTTGGCCAGCCGCCGACATTTCCGACGACTATAGAGTCGTCCCCACGACACCGGGCCAAAGTTGGCCAGCCGCCGACATGTCCGACGACTATAGGGTCGTCCCCACGACCCCGGGACTAGATTGGCCCGCCACCGTCATGTCCGACGACAATAGGGTCGTCCCCACAACCCCGGGTCTAGGTTGGTCAGCCGCCGACTTGTCCGACGACTATAGGGTCGTCCCTACGACCCCGGGACTGGATTGGCCCGCCGCCGTCTTGTCCGACGACTATAGGGTCGTCCCCACGACCCCGGGCCAAAGATGGCAAGCCGCCGAAATGTCCGACGACTGTAGGGTCGTCCCCACGACCCCGGGACTAGATTGGCCCGCCACCGTCAAGTCCGACGACTATAGGGTCGTCCCCACGACCTCGGGACTAGGTTGGCAAGCCGCCGAAATGTCCGACGACTGTAGGGTCGTCTCCACGACCCCGGGACTAGATTGGCCCGCCACCGTCAAGTCCGACGACCTCGGGACTAGGTTGGCCAGCCGCCGACATGTCCGACGACTATAGGGTCGCCCCCACGACCTCGGGACTAGGTAGGCCAGCCGCCGACATGTCCGACGACAATAGGGTCGTCCCCACCACCCCGGGCCAAAGTTGGCAAGCCGCCGAAATGTCCGACGACTGTAGGGTCGTCCCCAAGACCCCGGGACTAGATTGGCCCGCCACCGTCAAGTCAGACGACTATAGGTTCGTCCCCACGACCCCGGGCCAAAGTTGGCAAGCCGCCGAAATGTCCGACGACTGTAGGGTCGTCCCCACGACCCCGGGACTAGATTGGCCCGCCACCGTCAAGTCCGACGACTATAGGGTCGTCCCGACGACCTCGGGACTAGGTTGGCCAGCCGCCGACATGTCCGACGAGTATAGGGTCTTCCCCACGACCCCGGGACTAGATTGGTCCGCCACTGTCATGTCCGACGACAATAGGGTCGTCCCCACGACCCCGGGTCCAGGTTGGCCAGCCGCCGACATTTCCGACGACTATAGAGTCGTCCCCACGACACCGGGCCAAAGTTGGCCAGCCGCCGACATGTCCGACGACTATAGGGTCGTCCCCACGACACCGGCTCCAGGTTGGCCCGCCACCGTCATGTCCGACGATTATAGGGTCGTCCCCACGACCCCGGGACAAGCTTGGCCCGCCGCCGACTTGTTCGACGACTATAGGGTCGTCCCCACGACCCCTGGACAAGGTTGGCCCGCCGCCGACATGTCCGACGACTATAGGGTCGTCCCCACGACCCCGGGCCAAAGATGTCCAGCCGCCGTCTTGTCCGACGACTATAGGGTCGTCCCCACGACACCGGGCCAAAGTTGGCCAGCCACCGACATGTCCGACGACTATAGGGTCGTCCCCACAACCACGGGCCAAAGATGTCCAGTTGCCGTCTTGTCCGACGACTATAGGGTCGTCCCCACGACACCGGGCCAAAGTTGGCAAGCCGCCGACATGTCCGACGACTATAGGGTCGTCCCTCGACCCCGGGGCAATGTTGGCAAGCCGCCGAAATGTCCGAAGACTGTAGGGTCGTCCCCACGACCCCGGGACTAGATTGGCCCGCCACCGTCATGTCCAACGACTATAGGGTCGTCCCCACGACACCGGGACTAGATTGGCCCGCCACCGTCATGTCCAACGACTATAGGGTCGTTCCCACAACCACGGGCCAAAGTTGGCCAGCCGCCGACATGTCCGACGACTATTGGATCGTCCCCACGACCACGGGCCAAAGTTGGCCAGCCGCCGACATGTCCGACGACTATAGGGTCGTCCCCACGACCCCGGGTCTAGGTTGGCCAGCCGGCGACTTGTCCGACGACTATAGGGTCGTACCCACGACCCCGGGACTAGGCTGACAAGCCGCCAACATGTCCGACGACTATAGGGTCGTCCCCACGACCCCGGGCCAAAGATGTCCAGCCGCCGTCTTGTCCGACGACTATAGGGTCGTCCCCACGACCCCGGGACTAGATTGGCCCGCCACCGTCATGTCCAACGACTATAGGGTCGTCCCCACAACCACGGACTAGATTGGCCCGCCACCGTCATGTCCGACGATTATAGGGTCGTCCCCACGACCCCGGGTCCAAGTTGGCCAGCCGCCGACATTTCCGACGACTATAGAGTCGTCCCCACGACACCGGGCCAAAGTTGGCCAGCCGCCGACATGTCCGACGACTATAGGGTCGTCCCCACGACCCCGGGACTAGATTGGCCCGCCACCGCCATGTCCGACGATTATAGGGTCGTCCCCACGACCCCGGGAGAAGCTTGGCCCGCCGCCGAATTGTTCGACGACTATAGGGTCGTCCCCACGACCCCGGGACTAGATTGGCCCGCCACCGTCATGTCCGACGACAATAGGGTCGTCCCCACGACCCCGGGTCTAGGTTGGCCAGCCGCCGACTTGTCCGACGACTATAGGGTCGTACCCACGACCCCGGGACTAGGCTGACAAGCCGCCAACATGTCCGACGACTATATGGTCGTCCCCACGACCCCGGGCCAAAGATGTCCAGCCGCCGTCTTGTCCGACGACTATAGGGTCGTCCCCACGACCCCGGGACTAGATTGGCCCGCCACCGTCATGTCCGACGACAATAGGGTCGTCCCCACGACCCCGGGTCCAGGTTGGCCAGCCGCCGACATTTCCGACGACTATTGGATCGTCCCCACGACCACGGGCCAAAGTTGGCCAGCCGCCGACATGTCCGACGACTATAGGGTCGTCCCCACGACCCCGGGACTAGATTGGTCCGCCACCGTCTTGTCCGACGACTATAGGGTCGTCCCCACGACCCCGAGTCCAGGTTGGCCAGCCGCCGACATTTCCGACGACTATAGAGTCGTCCCCACGACCCCGGCCCAAAGTTGGCCAGCCGCCGATATGTCCGACGACTATAGGGTCGTCCCCACGACCCCGAGACTAGATTGGCCCGCCACCGTCATGTCCGACGACAATAGGGTCGTCCCCACGACGCCGGGTCCAGGTTGGCCAGCCGCCGACATTTCCGACGACTATAGAGTCGTCCCCACGACACCGGGCCAAAGTTGGCCAGCCGCCGACATGTCCGACGACTATAGGGTCGTCCCCACGACCCCGGGACTAGATTGGCCCGCCACCGTCATGTCCGACGACAATAGGGTCGTCCCCACAACCCCGGGTCTAGGTTGGTCAGCCGCCGACTTGTCCGACGACTATAGGGTCGTCCCTACGACCCCGGGACTGGATTGGCCCGCCGCCGTCTTGTCCGACGACTATAGGGTCGTCCCCACGACCCCGGGCCAAAGATGGCAAGCCGCCGAAATGTCCGACGACTGTAGGGTCGTCCCCACGACCCCGGGACTAGATTGGCCCGCCACCGTCAAGTCCGACGACTATAGGGTCGTCCCCACGACCTCGGGACTAGGTTGGCAAGCCGCCGAAATGTCCGACGACTGTAGGGTCGTCTCCACGACCCCGGGACTAGATTGGCCCGCCACCGTCAAGTCCGACGACCTCGGGACTAGGTTGGCCAGCCGCCGACATGTCCGACGACTATAGGGTCGCCCCCACGACCTCGGGACTAGGTAGGCCAGCCGCCGACATGTCCGACGACAATAGGGTCGTCCCCACCACCCCGGGCCAAAGTTGGCAAGCCGCCGAAATGTCCGACGACTGTAGGGTCGTCCCCAAGACCCCGGGACTAGATTGGCCCGCCACCGTCAAGTCAGACGACTATAGGTTCGTCCCCACGACCCCGGGCCAAAGTTGGCAAGCCGCCGAAATGTCCGACGACTGTAGGGTCGTCCCCACGACCCCGGGACTAGATTGGCCCGCCACCGTCAAGTCCGACGACTATAGGGTCGTCCCGACGACCTCGGGACTAGGTTGGCCAGCCGCCGACATGTCCGACGAGTATAGGGTCTTCCCCACGACCCCGGGACTAGATTGGTCCGCCACTGTCATGTCCGACGACAATAGGGTCGTCCCCACGACCCCGGGTCCAGGTTGGCCAGCCGCCGACATTTCCGACGACTATAGAGTCGTCCCCACGACACCGGGCCAAAGTTGGCCAGCCGCCGACATGTCCGACGACTATAGGGTCGTCCCCACGACACCGGCTCCAGGTTGGCCCGCCACCGTCATGTCCGACGATTATAGGGTCGTCCCCACGACCCCGGGACAAGCTTGGCCCGCCGCCGACTTGTTCGACGACTATAGGGTCGTCCCCACGACCCCTGGACAAGGTTGGCCCGCCGCCGACATGTCCGACGACTATAGGGTCGTCCCCACGACCCCGGGCCAAAGATGTCCAGCCGCCGTCTTGTCCGACGACTATAGGGTCGTCCCCACGACACCGGGCCAAAGTTGGCCAGCCACCGACATGTCCGACGACTATAGGGTCGTCCCCACAACCACGGGCCAAAGATGTCCAGCCGCCGTCTTGTCCGACGACTATAGGGTCGTCCCCACGACACCGGGCCAAAGTTGGCAAGCCGCCGACATGTCCGACGACTATAGGGTCGTCCCTCGACCCCGGGGCAATGTTGGCAAGCCGCCGAAATGTCCGAAGACTGTAGGGTCGTCCCCACGACCCCGGGACTAGATTGGCCCGCCACCGTCATGTCCAACGACTATAGGGTCGTCCCCACGACACCGGGACTAGATTGGCCCGCCACCGTCATGTCCAACGACTATAGGGTCGTTCCCACAACCACGGGCCAAAGTTGGCCAGCCGCCGACATGTCCGACGACTATTGGATCGTCCCCACGACCACGGGCCAAAGTTGGCCAGCCGCCGACATGTCCGACGACTATAGGGTCGTCCCCACGACCCCGGGTCTAGGTTGGCCAGCCGGCGACTTGTCCGACGACTATAGGGTCGTACCCACGACCCCGGGACTAGGCTGACAAGCCGGCAACATGTCCGACGACTATAGGGTCGTCCCCACGACCCCGGGCCAAAGATGTCCAGCCGCCGTCTTGTCCGACGACTATAGGGTCGTCCCCACGACCCCGGGACTAGATTGGCCCGCCACCGTCATGTCCAACGACTATAGGGTCGTCCCCACAACCACGGACTAGATTGGCCCGCCACCGTCATGTCCGACGATTATAGGGTCGTCCCCACGACCCCGGGTCCAAGTTGGCCAGCCGCCGACATTTCCGACGACTATAGAGTCGTCCCCACGACACCGGGCCAAAGTTGGCCAGCCGCCGACATGTCCGACGACTATAGGGTCGTCCCCACGACCCCGGGACTAGATTGGCCCGCCACCGCCATGTCCGACGATTATAGGGTCGTCCCCACGACCCCGGGAGAAGCTTGGCCCGCCGCCGAATTGTTCGACGACTATAGGGTCGTCCCCACGACCCCGGGACTAGATTGGCCCGCCACCGTCATGTCCGACGACAATAGGGTCGTCCCCACGACCCCGGGTCTAGGTTGGCCAGCCGCCGACTTGTCCGACGACTATAGGGTCGTACCCACGACCCCGGGACTAGGCTGACAAGCCGCCAACATGTCCGACGACTATATGGTCGTCCCCACGACCCCGGGCCAAAGATGTCCAGCCGCCGTCTTGTCCGACGACTATAGGGTCGTCCCCACGACCCCGGGACTAGATTGGCCCGCCACCGTCATGTCCGACGACAATAGGGTCGTCCCCACGACCCCGGGTCCAGGTTGGCCAGCCGCCGACATTTCCGACGACTATAGGGTCGTCCCCACGACCCCGGGCCAAAGTTGGCAAGCCGCCGAAATGTCCGACGACTGTAGGGTCGTCCCCACGACCCCGGGACTAGATTGGCCCGCCACCGTCAAGTCCGACGACTATAGGGTCGTCCCAACGACCTCGGGACTAGGTTGGCCAGCCGCCGACATGTCCGACGACTATAGGGTCGTCCCCACCACCCCGGGCCAAAGTTGGCAAGCCGCCGAAATGTCCGACGACTATAGGGTCGTCCCCACCACCCCGCGAATAGATTGGCCCGCCACCGTCATGTCCGACGACAATAGGGTCGTCCCCACGACCCCGGGTCTAGGTTGACCAGCCGCCGACATATCCGACGACTATAGAGTCGTCCCCACGACACGGGGCCAAAGTTGGACAGCCGCCGACATGTCCGACTACTATAGGGTCGTCCCCAGGACCTCGGGTCTAGATTGGCCCGCTACCGTCATGTCCGAAGACTATAGGGTCGTCCCCACGACCACGGGACTAGATTGGCCCGCCACCGCCATGTCCGACGACAATAGGGTCGTCCCCACGACCCCGGGTCTAGGTTGGCCAGCCGCCGACATGTCCGACGACTATTGGATCGTCCCCATGACCACGGGCCAATGTTGGCCAATCGCCGACATGTCCAACGACTATAGGGTCGTCCCTACGACCCCGGGACTAGATTGGCATGCCACCGTCATGTCCGACGACTGTAGGGTCGTCCCCACGACCCCGGGACTAGATTGGCCCGCCACCGTCAAGTCCGACGACTATAGGGTCGTCCCAACGACCTCGGGACTAGGTTGGCCAGCCGCCGACATGTCCGACGACTATAGGGTCGTCCCCACCACCCCGGGCCAAAGTTGGCAAGCCGCCGAAATGTCCGACGACTATAGGGTCGTCCCCACCACCCCGCGAATAGATTGGCCCGCCACCGTCATGTCCGACGACAATAGGGTCGTCCCCACGACCCCGGGTCTAGGTTGACCAGCCGCCGACATATCCGACGACTATAGAGTCGTCCCCACGACACGGGGCCAAAGTTGGACAGCCGCCGACATGTCCGACTACTATAGGGTCGTCCCCAGGACCTCGGGTCTAGATTGGCCCGCTACCGTCATGTCCGAAGACTATAGGGTCGTCCCCACGACCACGGGACTAGATTGGCCCGCCACCGCCATGTCCGACGACAATAGGGTCGTCCCCACGACCCCGGGTCTAGGTTGGCCAGCTGCCGACATGTCCGACGACTATTGGATCGTCCCCATGACCACGGGCCAATGTTGGCCAATCGCCGACATGTCCAACGACTATAGGGTCGTCCCTACGACCCCGGGACTAGATTGGCATGCCACCGTCATGTCCAACGATTATAGGGTCGTCCCCACGACCCCGGGTCTAGATTGGCCCGCTACCGTCATGTCCGAAGACTATAGGGTCGTCCCCACGACCACGGGACTAGATTGGCCCGCCACCGCCATGTCCGACGACAATAGGGTCGTCCCCACGACCCCGGGTCTAGGTTGGCCAGCCGCCGACATGTCCGACGACTATTGGATCGTCCCCACGACCACGGGCCAAAGTTGGCCAGCCGCCGACATGTCCGACGACTATAGGGTCGTCCCCACCACCCCGGGCCAAAGATGTCCAGCCGCCGTCTTGTCCGACGACTATAGGGTCGTCCCCACGACACCGGGACTAGATTGGCCCGCCACCGTCAAGTCCGACGACCTCGGGACTAGGTTGGCCAGCCGCGGACATGTCCGACGACTATATGGTCGCCCCCACGACCTCGGGACTAGGTTGGCCAGCCGCCGACATGTCCGACGTCTATAGGGTCGTCCCCACGACCGCGGGCCAAAGATGTCCAGCCGCCGTCTTGTCCGACGACTATAGGGTCGTCCCCACGACCCTGGGACTAGATTGGCTCGCCACCGTCATGTCAGACGACTATAGAGTCGTCCCCACGACCCCGAGACTAGATTGGCCCGCCACCGTCATGTCCGACGACAATAGGGTCGTCCCCACGACCCCGGGTCCAGGTTGGCCAAGCGCCGACATTTCCAACGACTATAGAGTCGTCCCCACGACACCGGGCCAAAGTTAGCCAGCCGCCGACATGTCCGACGACTATAGGGTCGTCCCCACGAACCCGGGACAAGTTTGGCCCGCCGCCGACTTGTCCGACGACTATAGGGTCGTACCCACGACCCCGGGACTAGGCTGACAAGCCGCCAACATGTCTGACGACTATAGGGTCGTCCCCACGACCCCGAGACTAGATTGGCCCGCCACCGTCATGTCCGACGACAATAGGGTCGTCCCCACGACCCCGGGTCCAGGTTGGCCAGCCGCCGACATTTCCGACGACTATAGAGTCGTCCCCACGACACCGGGCCAAAGTTGGCCAGCCGCCGACATGTCCGACGACTATAGGGTCGTCCCCACGACACCGGCTCCAGGTTGGCCCGCCACCGTCATGTCCGACGATTATAGGGTCGTCCCCACGACCCCGGGACAAGCTTGGCCCGCCGCCGACTTGTTCGACGACTATAGGGTCGTCCCCACGACCCCTGGACAAGGTTGGCCCGCCGCCGACATGTCCGACGACTATAGGGTCGTCCCCACGACCCCGGGCCAAAGATGTCCAGCCGCCGTCTTGTCCGACGACTATAGGGTCGTCCCCACGACACCGGGCCAAAGTTGGCCAGCCACCGACATGTCCGACGACTATAGGGTCGTCCCCACAACCACGGGCCAAAGATGTCCAGCCGCCGTCTTGTCCGACGACTATAGGGTCGTCCCCACGACACCGGGCCAAAGTTGGCCAGCCGCCGACATGTCCGACGACTATAGGGTCGTCCCCACGACCTCGGGACTAGGTTGGCCAGCCGCCGACATGTCCGACGACTATAGGGTCGTCCCTCGACCCCGGGGCAATGTTGGCAAGCCGCCGAAATGTCCGAAGACTGTAGGGTCGTCCCCACGACCCCGGGACTAGATTGGCCCGCCACCGTCATGTCCAACGACTATAGGGTCGTCCCCACGACCCCGGGACTAGATTGGCCCGCCACCGTCATGTCCAACGACTATAGGGTCGTTCCCACAACCACGGGCCAAAGTTGGCCAGCCGCCGACATGTCCGACGACTATTGGATCGTCCCCACGACCACGGGCCAAAGTTGGCCAGCCGCCGACATGTCCGACGACTATAGGGTCGTCCCCACGACCCCGGGTCTAGGTTGGCCAGCCGGCGACTTGTCCGACGACTATAGGGTCGTACCCACGACCCCGGGACTAGGCTGACAAGCCGCCAACATGTCCGACGACTATAGGGTCGTCCCCACGACCCCGGGCCAAAGATGTCCAGCCGCCGTCTTGTCCGACGACTATAGGGTCGTCCCCACGACCCCGGGACTAGATTGGCCCGCCACCGTCATGTCCAACGACTATAGGGTCGTCCCCACAACCACGGACTAGATTGGCCCGCCACCGTCATGTCCGACGATTATAGGGTCGTCCCCACGACCCCGGGTCCAAGTTGGCCAGCCGCCGACATTTCCGACGACTATAGAGTCGTCCCCACGACACCGGGCCAAAGTTGGCCAGCCGCCGACATGTCCGACGACTATAGGGTCGTCCCCACGACCCCGGGACTAGATTGGCCCGCCACCGCCATGTCCGACGATTATAGGGTCGTCCCCACGACCCCGGGAGAAGCTTGGCCCGCCGCCGAATTGTTCGACGACTATAGGGTCGTCCCCACGACCCCGGGACTAGATTGGCCCGCCACCGTCATGTCCGACGACAATAGGGTCGTCCCCACGACCCCGGGTCTAGGTTGGCCAGCCGCCGACTTGTCCGACGACTATAGGGTCGTACCCACGACCCCGGGACTAGGCTGACAAGCCGCCAACATGTCCGACGACTATATGGTCGTCCCCACGACCCCGGGCCAAAGATGTCCAGCCGCCGTCTTGTCCGACGACTATAGGGTCGTCCCCACGACCCCGGGACTAGATTGGCCCGCCACCGTCATGTCCGACGACAATAGGGTCGTCCCCACGACCCCGGGTCCAGGTTGGCCAGCCGCCGACATTTCCGACGACTATTGGATCGTCCCCACGACCACGGGCCAAAGTTGGCCAGCCGCCGACATGTCCGACGACTATAGGGTCGTCCCCACGACCCCGGGACTAGATTGGTCCGCCACCGTCTTGTCCGACGACTATAGGGTCGTCCCCACGACCCCGAGTCCAGGTTGGCCAGCCGCCGACATTTCCGACGACTATAGAGTCGTCCCCACGACCCCGGCCCAAAGTTGGCCAGCCGCCGATATGTCCGACGACTATAGGGTCGTCCCCACGTCCCCGAGACTAGATTGGCCCGCCACCGTCATGTCCGACGACAATAGGGTCGTCCCCACGACGCCGGGTCCAGGTTGGCCAGCCGCCGACATTTCCGACGACTATAGAGTCGTCCCCACGACACCGGGCCAAAGTTGGCCAGCCGCCGACATGTCCGACGACTATAGGGTCGTCCCCACGACCCCGGGACTAGATTGGCCCGCCACCGTCATGTCCGACGACAATAGGGTCGTCCCCACGACCCCGGGTCTAGGTTGGTCAGCCGCCGACTTGTCCGACGACTATAGGGTCGTCCCTACGACCCCGGGACTGGATTGGCCCGCCGCCGTCTTGTCCGACGACTATAGGGTCGTCCCCACGACCCCGGGCCAAAGATGGCAAGCCGCCGAAATGTCCGACGACTGTAGGGTCGTCCCCACGACCCCGGGACTAGATTGGCCCGCCACCGTCAAGTCCGACGACTATAGGGTCGTCCCCACGACCTCGGGACTAGGTTGGCAAGCCGCCGAAATGTCCGACGACTGTAGGGTCGTCTCCACGACCCCGGGACTAGATTGGCCCGCCACCGTCAAGTCCGACGACCTCGGGACTAGGTTGGCCAGCCGCCGACATGTCCGACGACTATAGGGTCGCCCCCACGACCTCGGGACTAGGTAGGCCAGCCGCCGACATGTCCGACGACAATAGGGTCGTCCCCACCACCCCGGGCCAAAGTTGGCAAGCCGCCGAAATGTCCGACGACTGTAGGGTCGTCCCCAAGACCCCGGGACTAGATTGGCCCGCCACCGTCAAGTCAGACGACTATAGGTTCGTCCCCACGACCCCGGGCCAAAGTTGGCAAGCCGCCCAAATGTCCGACGACTGTAGGGTCGTCCCCACGACCCCGGGACTAGATTGGCCCGCCACCGTCAAGTCCGACGACTATAGGGTCGTCCCAACGACCTCGGGACTAGGTTGGCCAGCCGCCGACATGTCCGACGAGTATAGGGTCTTCCCCACGACCCCGGGACTAGATTGGTCCGCCACTGTCATGTCCGACGACTATGGGGTCGTCCCCACGACCCCGGGCCAAAGTTGGCAAGCCGCCGAAATGTCCGACGACTGTAGGGTCGTCCCCACGACCCCGGGACTAGATTGGCCCGCCACCGTCAAGGCCGACGACCTCGGGACTAGGTTGGCCAGCCGCCGACATGTCCGACGACTATAGGGTCGTCCCCACTACCCCGGGACAAGGTTGGCCCGCCGCCGACTTGTCCGACGACTATAGGGTCGTACCCACGACCCCGGGACTAGGCTGACAAGCCGCCAACATGTCCGACGACTATTGGGTCGTCCCCACGTCCACGGCCAGCCGCCGACATGTCTGACGACTATAGGGTCGTCCCCACGACCCCGAGACTAGATTGGCCCGCCACCGTCAAGTCCGACGACCTCGGGACTAGGTTGGCCAGCCGCCGACATGTCCGACGACTTTAGGGTCGTCCCCACGACCCCGGGCCAAAGTTGGCAAGCCGCCGAAATGTCCGACGACTGTAGGGTCGTCCCCACCACCCCGGGCCAAAGTTGGCAAGCCGCCGAAATGTCCGACGACTATAGGGTCGTCCCCACGACCTCGGGACTAGGTTGGCCAGCCTCCGACATGTCCGACGACTATAGGGTCGTCCCCACGTCCACGGCCAGCCGCCGACATGTCTGACGACTATAGGGTCGTCCCCACGACCCCGAGACTAGATTGGCCCGCCACCGTCAAGTCCGACGACCTCGGGACTAGGTTGGCCAGCCGCCGACATGTCCGACGACTATAGGGTCGTCCCCACGACCCCGGGCCAAAGTTGGCAAGCCGCCGAAATGTCCGACGACTGTAGGGTCGTCCCCACGACCCCGGGACTAGATTGGCCCGCCACCGTCAAGTCCGACGACTATAGGGTCGTCCCCACGACCCCGAGACTAGATTGGCCCGCCACCGTCATGTCCGACGACAATAGTGTCGTCCCCACGACCCCGTGTCCAGGTTGGCCAAGCGCCGACATTTCCAACGACTATAGAGTCGTCCCCACGACACCGGGCCAAAGTTGGCCAGCCGCCGACATGTCCGACGACTATAGGGTCGTCCCCACGACCCCGGGACAAGGTTGGCCCGCCGCCGACTTGTCCGACGACTATAGGGTCGTACCCACGACCCCGGGACTAGGCTGACAAGCCGCCAACATGTCTGACGACTATAGGGTCGTCCCCACGACCCCGAGACTAGATTGGCCCGCCACCGTCATGTCCGACGACAATAGGGTCGTCCCCACGACCCCGGGTCCAGGTTGGCCAGCCGCCGACATTTCCGACGACTATAGAGTCGTCCCCACGACACCGGGCCAAAGTTGGCCAGCCGCCGACATGTCCGACGACTATAGGGTCGTCCCCACGACCCCGAGACTAGATTGGCCCGCCACCGTCATGTCCAACGACTATAGGGTCGTCCCCACGACCACGGGCCAAAGTTGGCATGCCGCCGAAATGTCCGACGATTATAGGGTCGTCCCCACGACCCCGGGACTAGATTGGCCCGCCACCGTCATGTCCGACGACTATAGGGTCGTCCCCACGACCCCGGGCCAAAGTTGGCAAGCCGCCGAAATGTCCGACGACTGTAGGGTCGTCCCCACGACCCCGAGACTAGATTGGCCCGCCACCGTCAAGTCCGACGACTATAGGGTCGTCCCCACGACCACGGGCCAAAGTTGGCCAGCCGCCGACATGTCCGACGACTATAGGGTCGTCCCCACGACCCCGGGTCTAGGTTGGCCAGCCGGCGACTTGTCCGACGACTATAGGGTCGTACCCACGACCCCGGGACTAGGCTGACAAGCCGCCAACATGTCCGACGACTATAGGGTCGTCCCCACGACCCCGGGCCAAAGATGTCCAGCCGCCGTCTTGTCCGACGACTATAGGGTCGTCCCCACGACCCCGGGACTAGATTGGCCCGCCACCGTCATGTCCAACGACTATAGGGTCGTCCCCACAACCACGGACTAGATTGGCCCGCCACCGTCATGTCCGACGATTATAGGGTCGTCCCCACGACCCCGGGTCCAAGTTGGCCAGCCGCCGACATTTCCGACGACTATAGAGTCGTCCCCACGACACCGGGCCAAAGTTGGCCAGCCGCCGACATGTCCGACGACTATAGGGTCGTCCCCACGACCCCGGGACTAGATTGGCCCGCCACCGTCATGTCCAACGACTATAGGGTCGTCCCCACAACCACGGACTAGATTGGCCCGCCACCGTCATGTCCGACGATTATAGGGTCGTCCCCACGACCCCGGGACAAGCTTGGCCCGCCGCCGAATTGTTCGATGACTATAGGGTCGTCCCCACGACCCCGGGACTAGATTGGCCCGCCACCGTCACGTCCGACGACAATAGGGTCGTCCCCACGACCCCGGGTCTAGGTTGGCCACCCGCCGACTTGTCCGACGACTATAGGGTCGTCCCCAGGACCTCGGGACTAGATTGGCCCGCCACCGTCATGTCCAACGACTATAGGGTCGTCCCCACGACCACGGGCCAAAGTTGGCATGCCGCCAACTTGTCCGACGACTATAGGGTCGTCCCCACGACCCCGGGCCAAAGATGTCCAGCCGCCGTCTTGTCCGACGACTATAGGGTCGTCCCCACGACCACGGGCCAAAGTTGACCAGCCGCCGACATGTCCGACGACTATAGGGTCGTCCCCACGACCCCGGGACTAGATTGGCCCGCCACCGTCATGTCCGACGACAATAGGGTCGTCCCCACGACCCCGGGTCCAGGTTGGCCAGCCGCCGACATTTCCGACGACTATAGAGTCGTCCCCACGACACCGGGCCAAAGTTGGCCAGCCGCCGACATGTCCGACGACTATAGGGTCGTCCCCACGACCCCGGGACTAGATTGGCCCGCCACCGTCATGTCCGACGATTATAGGGTCGTCCCCACGACCCCGGGACAAGCTTGGCCCGCCGCCGACTTGTTCGACGACTATAGGGTCGTCCCCACGACCCCTGGACAAGGTTGGCCCGCCGCCGACATGTCCGACGACTATAGGGTCGTCCCCACGACCCCGGGCCAAAGATGTCCAGCCGCCGTCTTGTCCGACGACTATAGGGTCGTCCCCACGACACCGGGCCAAAGTTGGCCAGCCGCCGACATGTCCGACGACTATAGGGTCGTCCCCACAACCACGGGCCAAAGATGTCCAGCCGCCGTCTTGTCCGACGACTATAGGGTCGTCCCCACGACACCGGGCCAAAGTTGGCCAGCCGCCGACATGTCCGACGACTATAGGGTCGTCCCCACGACCTCGGGACTAGGTTGGCCAGCCGCCGACATGTCCGACGACTATAGGGTCGTCCCTCGACCCCGGGGCAATGTTGGCAAGCCGCCGAAATGTCCGAAGACTGTAGGGTCGTCCCCACGACCCCGGGACTAGATTGGCCCGCCACCGTCATGTCCAACGACTATAGGGTCGTCCCCACGACCCCGGGACTAGATTGGCCCGCCACCGTCATGTCCAACGACTATAGGGTCGTTCCCACAACCACGGGCCAAAGTTGGCCAGCCGCCGACATGTCCGACGACTATTGGATCGTCCCCACGACCACGGGCCAAAGTTGGCCAGCCGCCGACATGTCCGACGACTATAGGGTCGTCCCCACGACCCCGGGTCTAGGTTGGCCAGCCGGCGACTTGTCCGACGACTATAGGGTCGTACCCACGACCCCGGGACTAGGCTGACAAGCCGCCAACATGTCCGACGACTATAGGGTCGTCCCCACGACCCCGGGCCAAAGTTGGCCAGCCGCCGACATGTCCGACGACTATAGGGTCGTCCCCACGACCCCGAGACTAGATTGGCCCGCCACCGTCATGTCCGACGACAATAGGGTCGTCCCCAAGACCCCGGGTCCAAGTTGGCCAGCCGCCGACATTTCCGACGACTATAGAGTCGTCCCCACGACACCGGGCGAAAGTTGGCCAGCCGCCGACATGTCCGACGACTATAGGGTCGTCCCCACGACCCCGGGACTAGATTGGCCCGCCACCGTCATGTCCGACGATTATAGGGTCGTCCCCACGACCCCGGGACAAGCTTGGCCCGCCGCCGAATTGTTCGACGACTATATGGTCGTCCCCACGACCCCGGGACTAGATTGGCCCGCCACCGTCATGTCCGACGATTATAGGGTCGTCCCCACGACCCCGAGACTAGATTGGGCCGCCACCGTCATGTCCGACGACAATAGGGTCGTCCCCACGACCTCGGGTCCAGGTTGGCCAGCCGCCGAAATTTCCGACGACTATAGAGTCGTCCCCACGACACCGGTCCAAAGTTGGCCAGCCGCCGACATGTCCGACGACTATAGGGTCGTCCCCACGACCCCGGGACAAGATTGGCCCGCCACCGTCATGTCCAACGACTATAGGGACGTCCCCACAACCACGGGCCAAAGTTGGCCAGCCGCCAACTTGTCCGACGACTATAGGGTCGTCCCCACGACCCCGGGCCAAAGTTGGCAAGCCGCCGAAATGTCCGACGACTATAGGGTCGTCCCCACGACCCCGGGACTAGGTTGGCCAGTCGCCGACATGTCCGACGACTATAGAGTCGTCCCCACGACACCGGGCCAATGTTGGACAGCCGCCGACATGTTCGACTACTATAGGGTCGTCCCCAGGACCTCGGGTCTAGATTGGCCCGCTACCGTCATGTCCGAAGACTATAGGGTCGTCCCCACGACCACGGGACTAGATTGGCCCGCCACCGCCATGTCCGACGACAATAGGGTCGTCCCCACGACCCCGGGTCTAGGTTGGTCAGCCGCCGACATGTCCGACGACAATCGGATCGTCCCCACGACCTCGCGCCAAAGTTGGCCAGCCGCCGACATGTCCGACGACTATTGGATCGTCCCCACGACCACGGTGCCAAAGTTGGCCAGCCGCCGACATGTCCGACGACAATCGGATCGTCCCCACGACCACGCGCCAAAGTTGGCCAGCCGCCGACATGTCCGACGACTGTAGGGTCGTCCCCACGACACCGGGACAAAGTTGGCCAGCCGCCGACATGTCCGACGACTATAGGGTCGTCCCCACGACCACGCGCCAAAGTTGGCCAGCCGCCGACATGTCCGACGACTATAGGGTCGTCCCCACGACCCCGGGACTAGATTGGCCCGCCACCGTCATGTCCGACGACAATAGGGTCGTCCCCACGACCCCGGGTCTAGGTTGGCCAGCCGCCGACTTGTCCGACGACTATAGGGCCGTACCCACGACACCGGGCCAAAGTTGGCCAGCCGCCGACATGTCCGACGACTATAGGGTCGTCCCCACGACCTCGGGACTAGGTTGGCCAGCCGCCGACATGTCCGACGACTATAGGGTCGTCCCTCGACCCCGGGGCAATGTTGGCAAGCCGCCGAAATGTCCGAAGACTGTAGGGTCGTCCCCACGACCCCGGGACTAGATTGGCCCGCCACCGTCATGTCCAACGACTATAGGGTCGTCCCCACGACCCCGGGACTAGATTGGCCCGCCACCGTCATGTCCAACGACTATAGGGTCGTTCCCACAACCACGGGCCAAAGTTGGCCAGCCGCCGACATGTCCGACGACTATTGGATCGTCCCCACGACCACGGGCCAAAGTTGGCCAGCCGCCGACATGTCCGACGACTATAGAGTCGTCCCCACGACACCGGGCCAAAGTTGGCCAGCCGCTGACATGTCCAACGACTATAGGGTCGTCCCCACGACCACGGGCCAAAGTTGGCCAGCCGCCGACGCGTCCGGCGACTATTGGATCGTCCCCACGACTTCGGGACTAGGTTGGCCAGCCGCCGACATGTCCGACCACTATTGGGTCGTCCCCACGACCACGGGCCAAAGTTGGCCAGCCGCCGACATGTACGACGACTATAGGGTCGTCCCCACGACCCCGGGCCAAAGATGTCCAGCCGCCGTCTTGTCCGACGACTATAGGGTCGTCCCCACGACCCCGGGACTAGATTGGCCCGCCGCCGACATGTCCGACGACTATAGAGTCGTCCCCACGACACCGGGCCAAAGTTGGCCAGCCGCCGACATGTCCGACGACTATAGGGTCGTCCCCACGACCCCGGGACTAGATTGGCCCGCCACCGTCATGTCCAACGACTATCGGATCGTCCCCACGACCACGGGCAAAAGTTGGCCAGCCACCGACATGTCCGACGACTATGGGGTCGTCCCCACGACCACGGGCCAAAGTTGGCCAGCCGCCGACATGTCCGACGACTATAGGGTCGTCCCCACGACCCCGGGACTAGAATGGCCCGCCACCGTCATGTCCAACGACTATCGGATCGTCCCCACGACCACGGGCCAAAGTTGGCCAGCCGCCGACATGTCCGACGACTATAGGGTCGTCCCCACGACCCCGGGACTAGATTGGCCCGCCACCGTCATGTCCAACGACTATCGGATCGTCCCCACGACCACGGGCAAAAGTTGGCCAGCCACCGACATGTCCGACGACTATGGGGTCGTCCCCACGACCACGGGCCAAAGTTGGCCAGCCGCCGACATGTCCGACGACTATAGGGTCGTCCCCACGACCCCGGGACTAGAATGGCCCGCCACCGTCATGTCCAACGACTATCGGATCGTCCCCACGACCACGGGCCAAAGTTGGCCAGCCGCCGACATGTCCGACGACTATCGGATCGTCCCCACGACCACGGGCAAAAGTTGGCCAGCCGCCGACATGTCCGACGACTATTGGGTCGTCCCCACGACCCCGGGAATAGATTGGCCCGCCGCCGACTTGTCCGACGACTATAGGGTCATCCCCACGACCTCGGGACTAGGTTGGCCAGCCGCCGACATGTCCGACGACTATAGGGTCGTCCCCACGACCTCGGCACAAGGTTGGCCAGCCGCCGACATGTCCGACGACTATAGGGTCGTCTCCACGACCCCGGGCCAAAGTTGGCCGGCCGTCGAATTGTCCGACGACTATACCGACCTCCCCACGACCCCGGGACTAGGTTGGCCAACCGCCGACATATCCGACGACTATAGGGTCGTCCCCACGATCCTGGGCCTACGTTTGGCCCGCCGACGACATGTCCGACGACAATAGGGTCGTCCCCACGACCCCGGGACTAGATTGGGCCGCCACCGTCAAGTCCGACGACTATAGGGTCGTCCCCTCGACCCCGGACCAAAGTTGGCAAGCTGCGGACTTGTCCGACGACTATAGGGTCGTCCCCTACGACCCCGGGACTAGGTTGGCCCACCGCCGACTTGTCCGACGACTATAGGGTCGTCCCCACGACACCGGGACTAGATTGGCCCGCCACCGTCATATCCGGCGACAATAGGGTCGTCCCCACGACCCCGGGACTAGGTTGGCCAGCCGCCGACTTGTCCGACCACTATAGGGTCGTCCCCACGACCCCGGGACTATGTTGGCTCGCCACCGACATGTCCGACGACTATAGGCTCGTCCCCACGACGCCGGGACTAGATTGGCCCGCCACCGACTCGTCCAACGACTATAGGGTCGTCTTTACGACCACGGGCCAAATTTGGCCAGCCGCCGACTTGTCCGACGACTATAGGGTCGTTCCCACGACCACGGGCCAAAGTTGGCCATCCGCCGACTTGTCCGAGGGTCATAGGGTCGTCCCCACGACCCCGGGTCTAGGTTGGCCAGCCGCCGACATGTCCGACGACTATAGAGTCGTCCCCACGACACCGGGCCACAGTAGGCCAGCCGCCGACTTGTCCGACGACTATAGGGTCGTCCCCACGACCCCGGGACTAGATTGGCTAGCCACCGTCACGTCCGACGACTATCGGATCGTCCCCACGACCACGGGCCAAAGTTGGCCAGCCGCCGACATGTCCGACGACTATTGGGTCGTCCCCACGACCACGGGCCAAAGTTGGCCTGCCGCCGACATTTCCGACGACTATAGGGTCGTCCCCACGACCCGGGACTAGACGGGCCCGCCACCGTCATGTCCGACGACAATAGGGTCGTCCCCACGACCCCGGGTCTAGGTTGGCCAGCCGTCGACATGTCCGACGACTATAGAGTCGTCCCCACGACACCGGGCCAAAGTTGGCCAGCCGCTGACATGTCCAACGACTATAGGGTCGTCCCCACGACCACGGGCCAAAGTTGGCCAGCCGCCGACGCGTCCGGCGACTATTGGATCGTCCCCACGACTTCGGGACTAGGTTGGCCAGCCGCCGACATGTCCGACCACTATTGGGTCGTCCCCACGACCACGGGCCAAAGTTGGCCAGCCGCCGACATGTCCGACGACTATAGGGTCGTCCCCACGACCCCGGGACTAGAATGGCCCGCCACCGTCATGTCCAACGACTATCGGATCGTCCCCACGACCACGGGCCAAAGTTGGCCAGCCGCCGACATGTCCGACGACTATCGGATCGTCCCCACGACCACGGGCAAAAGTTGGCCAGCCGCCGACATGTCCGACGACTATTGGGTCGTCCCCACGACCACGGGCAAAAGTTGGCCAGCCGCCGACATGTCCGACGACTATTGGGTCGCCCCACGACCACGGGCCAAAGTTGGCCAGCCGCCGACATGTCCGACGACTATAGGGTCGTCCCCACGACCCCGGGACTAGATTGGCCCGCCACCGTCATGTCCGACGACAATAGGGTCGTCCCCACGACCCCGGGTCTAGGTTGGCCAGCCGCCGACATGTCCGACGACTATAGAGTCGTCCCCACGACCACGGGCCAAAGTTGGCCAGCCGCCGACATGTCCGACGACTATAGGGTCGTCCCCACGACCCCGGGACTAGGCTGACCTACCGCCAACATGTCCGACGACTACAGGGTCGTCCCCACGACCCAGGGCAAAAGTTGGCCAGCCGCCGACTTGTCCGACGAGTATAGGGTCGTCCCCACGACGCCGGGACTAGATTGGCCCGCCACCGTATTGTCCGACGACTAGAGGGTCGTCTTTACGACCACGGGCCAAAGTTGGCCAGCCCCCGACATGTCCGACGACTATTGGATCGTCCCCACGACCACGGGCCAAAGTTGGCCAGCCGCCGACATGTCCGACGACTATAGGGTCGTCCCTACGACCCCGGGACTAGATTGGCCCGCCACCGTCATGTCCAACGATTATAGGCTCGTCCCCACGACGCCGGGACTAGATTGGCCCGCCACCGTCTCGTCCAACGACTATCGGATCGTCCCCACGACCACGGGCAAAAGTTGGCCAGCCACCGACATGTCCGACGACTATGGGGTCGTCCCCACGACCACGGGCCAAAGTTGGCCAGCCGCCGACATGTCCGACGACTATAGGGTCGTCCCCACGACCCCGGGACTAGAATGGCCCGCCACCGTCATGTCCAACGACTATCGGATCGTCCCCACGACCACGGGCCAAAGTTGGCCAGCCGCCGACATGTCCGACGACTATCGGATCGTCCCCACGACCACGGGCAAAAGTTGGCCAGCCGCCGACATGTCCGACGACTATTGGGTCGTCCCCACGACCACGGGCAAAAGTTGGCCAGCCGCCGACATGTCCGACGACTATTGGGTCGCCCCACGACCACGGGCCAAAGTTGGCCAGCCGCCGACATGTCCGACGACTATAGGGTCGTCCCCACGACCCCGGGACTAGATTGGCCCGCCACCGTCATGTCCGACGACAATAGGGTCGTCCCCACGACCCCGGGTCTAGGTTGGCCAGCCGCCGACATGTCCGACGACTATAGAGTCGTCCCCACGACCACGGGCCAAAGTTGGCCAGCCGCCGACATGTCCGACGACTATAGGGTCGTCCCCACGACCCCGGGACTAGGCTGACCTACCGCCAACATGTCCGACGA